>CAIGQQ010035257.1:6574637-6652131 GCA_903798035.1 Danio albolineatus | reverse complement strand
TAGATAGATAGATAGATAGATAGATAGATAGATAGATAGATAGATAGGTATTACTATATGATTAGGGTTAGAATACAGCCTAGATTTAGTTGCATGTAATTATGCATTATTAATTGTAATTACTATTAATGTGTAACCAGGACATTTTAAAATAAAGTGTCACAATATGCCTTGATACTACAGTATATGCTTTCATAATAGTACTATCCTAGCTCTATGAGGTATTTTAAAAGTACAACAGAAATGTCTAAGAATGTTTGTTTGTTTGGAATAACAGTTATTTACTGAAATATAATTCAAAGAAATAAATCAAACAGCAATTATATTTTTGCACACTGTAAAAAAACACTGGGTTCTACTCAATTCCTTCATATTGTCCCAACATAAATTAATTAAGTTTTTGCTGAAATTAAGTGGATTGAAGGTAAAACAATTAAGTAGTCCCCAAAAAACTCAAGAATAGTGTTGTTTCAACTCATTTTAAATAAATAGTTTGAACAAGCAGCAAACTTTTTTGAGTGTAAAGTCTAACACAACAACAACAAAATGTGCAAGTGTTGTGTCCTGTAAAGTGAAATTGTAACGACTCCATTTGAAAACGATTGATGTCAAGTAGGTTTTGTACTCGCACATTCGTTCAGTGACAACTTGTGACACACTTCTGATATTGTTTACCATAGTACTTTCGATATTGGGTCTGAAATCCCAGCCAAGTATGACTTCAAAACAACATAAGCAACATTTATTTGACTGTGAACAATGTTGTACTTTGATAGTCATTGGCTGCTAATGTAATTTCACTATTTAGAATTAGCAAAGAAGGCCCAGTGCCGCCTCACAGCAAGTAGGTCACTGGTTCGAGTCCCGGCTGGACCAGTTCGTATTTCTGTGTGGAGTTAGCATGTTCTCCCCATGTTAGCGTGGGTTTTCCCCACAGTCCAAAAACATGCGCGATAGGTGAACTAAATAAACTAAATTGACCACAGTGTATGTGTGTGAATGTGTGTATGGATGTTTCCCAGTACTGGATTGCAGCTAGAAGGGATTTTGCTGTGTAAAACATATGCTGGATAAGTTGGCGGTTCATTCCGCTGTGGCGAACCCTGATTAATGAAGGGACTAAGCTGAAAGAATGAATGAATTTGCAAAGAATAATTTTCTGAAATTTTATTATTAATGAGAAAGTCTGTGTGAATATAAAATCAACATTCCCTCAATTTGAAGGGGTTAAAACTAAAGCACTCTGGGAAAATAGGATTAAGACGGTTTAGCATTTTCCTTCATTATTTCATGTGACTGTAAGGGACCCGTGTAGTAGGCCGTGTACAGCACAGTAAAACTCACCCGTGTGTTGACTCAGGTCACACTGATCCAGGGCTTTAGAAACCTGCTAATTGTCATTGGTGACTGATTCAAGGCCAAACGGCATGTGATCAAACTGCGCTTCTGCCAACAATATTTGTCATCAAGCCCGATCTCGACAGTTATATGAAAACGTGTCGTGCAGTTACAGTGAACTCTGTGCTGCACAGTCAAATGATAACCAGACTGTTGACTGGATTGTCACATATAACGTGAATTACAGACAGACAGGCATGTTAACTTACCAATATCCCCAAAAAGCGAAGGCCTTGTCCGCGTTATTTCAAATTCCATCCCTTATTCCGATTCAAACGAGAATGAAGAAGAATTTGTGCGTCACATATATACGAGGCATGAAAGTATCGCCAGCCATAGTTTACAAACAGTCGACATGACAGCGAATGAAGCAGTGGACATTGAACAAGTAAGCACAAACGGCTGTGATGGGTCCATTCTAACTTGCGTTGAATAAAGTAACAGAAGGCATGTGACATTCCATGTGTACTTTGGATAAGGTATGAAAGATTACTTATATTTATAAAATATCGTACGTAGATTAACTAGCATTAGCAGTTCAGTTAGAATAGATAAAAATAATGGTTTAATACTTTATTCTTGAAGATGATGGCGATTCATCGCATCTGACCTATCCGAGTAAACGTTCGTCATGACATTTTTCCTTGTTTATCATTAGCAGCAGGTCTAACTTTGCAAGTTACCCCCCATTTTAAAGAAGATATCATGATTTATATTAAATCTCTTGTCAAAAAGGCAACTAAAATATTGAATGTACTGAAAAATCCAGCTAACATCAGCTTAAACTGGTAGCTGGTTCAAGCTGGTTTTAGCTAGTACTATTAGCTGGATTCACCAATAATTCTTTGTATAACTTTGATATTTATGTTGGGTATTCTTGTATTTTTATTATTATTAAGTTGCTCGTTTGATTTATTTATTCACATAATCATTAATTTTCTTTTCGGCTTAGTCCTTTTATTAATCTGGGGTTGCCACAGCGGAATGAACCGCCAACTTATCGAGCATATGTTTTACTCACCGGATGCTCTTCCAGCTGCAACCCATCTTTGGGAAACATCCACACTCATTCACACACATACACTACAGACAATTTAGCTTACCCATTCACCTATACCACGTCTTTGGACCTGTGTGGGAAACTGGAGCACAGGGAAAAATTGTAAACTCTGAAAAACTCTGAAAGAATATGCAAACTACAGAAATGCCACCCAGCTGACGCTCGAATCAGCGACCTTCTTGCTGTGAGGCGATCGTGCTACCCACTACGCCACCGTGGCACCCTCACATATTCATTCATTCATTTTCTTGTCGGCTTAGTCCCTTTATTAATCCGGGTCACCACAGCGGAATGATCCGCCAACTCATCCAGCATTTGTTCTACGCAGCGGATGCCCCTCCAGCCACAACCCGTCTCTGGGAAACATCCATACACTCTCATTCACACACATACACTACGGATAATTTAGCCTACCCAAATCACCTGTACCGCATATCTTTGGACTTGTGGCAGAAACCGGAGGAAACCCACGCAACCACGGGGAGAACATGCAAACTCCACACAGAAATGCCAACTGACCCAGCCGAGGCTTGAACTAGCGACCTTTTTGCTAATCATTATTGCCATGTACTGTTTGGCATTCCTATGTTCTTGGCTCTTTACTTTTGTATTTTATAAGCCAGAGTTAATAATATAAATAATACTAAAACTTTCAGCTTTTTGATTAAAGTGTACTCCTTTCAGAGTGAAAAAATGAACAATGCATATTTTTTCCTTCACAGACTGGTTTATTAATGTGCAAAGCAATGACGCATAACAGGAAAATATAAAAACAAGTCGTTTGAGCAACACAAATCTACTTGTCAGCATTTAGTACCATTCACAACAACATCAACGAAAGAAGGAACGTGTACGAAATTATACATGTTTTCAGTCACAAAGAATGTCTTCCAAATCCTTCAAGCGACTCCATTAGTGATATTGAATAAAATGTCTACCAGACGTACCAATAAAACACTTTAAAGAGAACAAGTGCGTCCTAAAGTTTGAGACCACATTCAAAATTTAGGATTTTTGGAAATGTAAATTTAAATACACAGAAGAAAGTTATTACGTGAAGTAACGAAGAAATGATTAATATTCAACCATATCACTAACAGAAGAAGCAAACGTGTCGATATCAGTGCAAGTACTGCAAACATTCTTCATGCCAGCTCATGTGCTAAACATCTATGAAATATTACGACATTATTGTCATGCTGAAAACATCACTAAACATTTATATCATAAAACACAAAGTAAAAGCATTTCAATAAACATCGTCTAAGACTTTCAAACCCAACTGTGTGTGTAACGGGGAAAAATCCAGAAAAGGCAGAAATTTGGTCATGAAATATAATACACGAAATGCATTTTTTTACATTACATTTTACATTATTACATTGAAAGGTATAATTAATCCAAACTGATTTAGTCAATCATCACTCTACTTCATATTAAATATAAATCTATAATTCTGTCAAAAAATAAATTTTATCAGTGAGTATGTTTACATAGACACCAATACTCCAGTTTTAATACGATTGAGGCAACACTCTGACTAAGAGTGTACCATGTACACAGAGATTCTTGATTCATTTAATCCGATGATCGAACTGAACAGAAATCGAATTAAGACATGTGGAGTATGCAGGTTTTAGTTGCATTATTGAAGAGCAGTACATAGGCCTGTCACAATAATCAAAATATCGACTTATCGCACAATACATGAACATGACCTCAATAGTTTTTGGTGATGCAATATATGTCGCCCATACGTAAAAAACAATTCTTGCAACATTTTAGCTGATTACACAACCTCTCTATCTCTATTGGAGGTGTCAGTGTCAGTATGGTTAAAAAAACACTATAGTATTTACCATAAATGACTAAAGTATATTTTGATGTGGGTGCCTCTGTTACTTTTTACCTTGCATTTTTTTTACCTTGCACCATCTTTTTTTTTTGTACATTTATTTATTATTTGTTTAGGATATGTGTTTTCACATTCTGATTCCAATGCCTAATCATTAAATTATTAAAATGACTAAATTAATATCTAGTTCTTAAGAATATTTAATTTATGTGTTCTTTTGAAGAGTGTACTTGCGTTATTATTTAATGCCAGAATGGAATAGCATCATGAGTGGCCTTAAATGGTCTTAAAATGACCATAATATCGTTTATCGCGATATATTTTGGTGCAATATATCATACAACAAAAAAATAGATATCGTGACAGGCCTAGCAGTACAGACATGTGAACACCTTAATCAAACTATTACCGTTGTGTAGGACATTTCGCCGCATTTTGTGACAGGATAGTCTATACACACACACAACTGTTTGACACTATTCCCTGCACCTACCGAGTCAGTGACGGACTACAGACGCGGTATCAAATTCTATTAAAACCAAACACTCTTCCAGCAGTTCATACTCGCGTTCAATATCTTGTTTGTCACGGGGGGCATACATGAAATGTTCCTGAATGAAAGTGAAAGTGCCAAACTGCAGCTCAAGCACGCAAATTACAGATGAAACATCCGAAACTATATGAAACTCCAAAGGAAATATGGATAGCGCAACGACATTAATCGATCTATGTGCTTTAACATGTAAAACGGGATCACGAAAGGGACAGTCAAAAAGCAACTCATGTAAACACCTCAATCACATTATTGTCTTATTCAGATTAAGGCAAGTAATTTGATTACTGATGTCCATGTAAACGTAGTCAGTGTCAGATTTTAACAGGAGGGTGTTTGACAAAAGCCACACTTGTCGTTTTGGATTTTCCTATTCCTGCTATTCCTTTACAGTGAGTGAGCAGCACTGCAATGACCGAAACACTTTAGTGCATGGCAATGATCTACAAAAGCAACAATCAAAGGCTAAAGTCTTATATAACACTATCCGTGCGCTGGCCGGCAGTATTAAAGGAACACTCCAATTCATTAATTTCGGAAACAGGCTCATTTTACAACTCCTCTAGAGTTAAACAGCTGAGTTTAACCCTTTTTGAATCAATTCAGCCGATCTCTATGTCTGCCCTTTTAGCTTAGCTTAGCATAAATTATTGAATCAGATGAGACCATTAGCATCTCACTCTAAAACATGTTGTAATTTTCCTATTGTAAGCTTGAATCTACTATTAAGACCAATGGGAAATAAAAAGTTGCTATATTCTAGACCGATATGGCTAAAAACTATACTTTTATTCAGGTGTAATAATCAAGCTGCCTAACTGGGACTATTTTCAGGCACTGCATAATATCAGTGCGCCTGCTGCAGCCATGGTACAGCAGCAAAGTTTCTTGATTTTTAAGCCGTGATGAGATTTCAGCCAAGAAAATATTACTTAAAAATGTTTCCGATCTGTGTTAGTACATGATGTTACAACAGAAGAGTCAAGCTTTTTTAAATTAGAAAAATATCCAGACACTTTTTTGAGAGAGATGCTAATGGTCTAATCCGATTCAATGATTTATGCTAAGCTAAGCTAAAAGTGCTCCCACCAGACTTGTCAATCAGCTGAATGCATTGAAAATGATAAAGCTCAACAGTTTTAATCTAAAGGTTAACGGTTACTTGTAAAATCAGTCTATTTCCCTCCCAAAAAAGTGGAGTGCTCCTTTAAAGCAGTGGTTCTCCATTCCGGTCCTCGGACCTCCCTCCCCTGCACATTTTGTATGTCTCTCATATTTGACACACAAGGATTGGTAATGTGTGTTAAGTAAAAAAAGACAAACAAAACGTGCAGGGTGAGGACTGGCATTGAGAACCACTGCTTTAAAAGCAACTAAACATCAGTGGTGCGGAGGCTGTCAAGGTTTTCAGGAAAGTCTGTGCTGCTGGGAGCGAGCTGAGGCTGGGAATGGTGCCGTTGCCGGCTTTGTTGACTTTGTTGAGACTGAAAGATGTGGCCGGCGAGTGAGAGGGAGGGGAGAGAGCTGTACGGCCCTTCTCTTTGACCCTCTTCCTGATTGGGCACTGGAGTCCACGGCTGCCACGAATCTGCTGTGGAGCAGGACTTGATAAGCTGAGGCTTCCTCTGCGAAGAAAACACCTTCATAGACGAGCGGGGCTGAGGAATGAGAACAGATAACAGTGAGAAATGTGTGTCTCTTTTGTTAAAGCTGCCACTTGATATTAATCTAATATTTTTTATATTATCGCTTGAAGGAACACTCCACCTTTTTGAAAATAGGCTGATTTTGCAAGTCATCTAGAGTCTAATAGAAGAGTATTACCATTTTTAAAATCGAATTTAATTTCCGGGTCTGGCGGAGCACTTTTAGCTTAGCTTAGCATAGATCATTGAATCAGATTAGACCATTAGCATCTCGTTCAAACATGACCATCAAGTTTCAATCATTTTCATTTTTCAAGCTTGACTCTTCTGTATTTACATCGTGTACTTAAGCCAACAGAAAATTAAAAGTGAATATTTTCTTGACAGATATGGCCACAAACTATACTCATCACTATTGAAATGTCCCCACTAATAATTTAATTACATGGACATAAGAAGCTTTTTTCAACAAAAAGTGTGAGTTACATAAACGCAAGTCCATCGTAATAATGCCGTTAATGCTCGTGTTTTCCTGCTTTAACGTGGTCTAATAGCAGACTGATAAAGTCTGTGAATAATATGCCCTGTAAACTAACTGCAGAATAAACAGCTACATGTAAAAGTAATGATCCCTGCCGGGTCTCCTAATCTCTCAGAGTAGCAAGTCCAATTTTGGTTGAAACAATTTGTCATAAACACAGAAACTCCACACAGAAATGCCAACTGACCCAGCCGAGGCTCGAACCAGCGACCTTCTTGCTGTGAGGCGACAGCACTACCTACTGCGCCACTGTGTCGCCCTGGCCTTATGTTCCTTCATTTAAAAATTGCTTCCTCTCTATCTACTCTAGTTCGTATATCATGCTTGTTTTGTAGTATAATTCATATAAAAGCTAGATTTTTATAAACATTTTTAAAATATTTACCTTAGACGGCCCTCTAAAGTCTTGAATTTTTAAAGCAATGTCCTTGATCCAGCCCTTCATGTCTTCTGGGGTGTCCGTCTGAATAGTACACACAAACACACACACACATAACCAATTAAGTTCACATTTTGTAACTAGAGGTTTTAATTATGCTGCTATAAATAAACATTCATTGGCACATATTCATTCATTCATACTTAAACTTTGGTCCACCTGTCCAATTGCAAGTTTATGCAAATATCTAATCTGCCCATCACATGGCAGTATCTCAGTGCATTTAGCCATTTAGACGTAGTCAACATTATCTGCTGAAGGTCACGTTGACGACTGGAAAAAAAGTTTTAACTTTTAACTTTTAAAATAGTTTTTAACTTTAATTCACAATAACAACAAGGACATTAACTTCAGGATGAATTAAAGAGCTTCATTAGCACTATTTGCATTTATAGCATGCCTCAGCAGCCACATAAACACCTGTCACATACTACAAGTAATTATAATAAGTTATTTATGCTGCGCTTGAGTGACAGAGCATTTATGCAAGAGCGATTCAAAAAAACTGTTGATCTTAAAATACGTTCACACACAGCTGCAGATTTGGGGGCTAGTCAATGAGATGAACTGTGTGTGCTTGATCCACCTACATCACTTTTTTTAAAGTGATACCTTTATCGCTAATGCGTGAATCATTATAAATCAAATTAATCCTATTAAATCCTAATGATCAAATGAAGTTACCTGGATGTAGAAGGTTCTGGCATTGGTGATGATTTCAAAAAGGTTATCGCGAGACAGTAGATCCCTGCAAAAAACAATGACAAAATCACCATAGTTAGGAGAAAAGAACTGATATATAGATCTATATCCTTATTAATATTATTACTGATAATATAAAAATCTTTACAGAGATGCAAAGTGGCACATTAGAATAACCTGTGAATGGTAATGATGCTGATTCAGCATCACACAGGAATAAATTATATTTTAACTTAAGTTCAATTATAAAATGACGATAATACTTCTCGATATTACTTTTCCACTCTAATTTAGATTTTTTTCAAATTTTGAAATACAGGAAAAGATTTTTTATTGAAACACTGAATTTGCAAGGTTTGTGCCACTACTGCCGTTTCCTACTTTTTTAATTATTATTTTTTGGTTTCTGTAACATGGGGTTGCACAAATTAGGAAATTTTGACTGATGTCAATAATTGATAACTCTTTATATTTGGAGGCCTATAGCTAGGGCCAGATGGAATCTGCGGACAATTTTTGCTATTTCTGTGCAGAATTTTGCTAAAAATCTGCGGATTTATGCGGAATGATTTTAGGATTATCATAACTAAAACCTTAATATATGAAATAAAAAGTAATACATTATTAGCTTTTATTTAATATTTACAATGGGAATCCAATTAGATCCACTTTATTTAGTTAAAAAAGCAAGCCGTCCGTATAAAATATCTACTAAAAGACAGAAAATATTACTTTACAAACTGTATTGTAAATAAATTCTATGAACATTTTCATATTACTGAAATTAATTAAAAAAATTAATAAATAAACATTTACACAAGTAAATAAACAGAATCAATGATGGGCTAAAAATCTGCGGAATTCTCCGTGTGCAGATTCCGTGTGGGCTTACCTATAGCCAATATATTTAAATATTACTTATTATTGAATATGATTGCTACAACAAAAGGCAAACACATGCAGTGAACAACTGATTTTATTTTAAAAACTTATCGTCAGAAATGTTTGAACTGATCTTTGAACTTTATTAATTAACTATTCATTTCTATGGCCAACTTTCTGTATATATACAAAACCCATTGCCTGGGTTAATCGAGCAAACGAACGCATAAATAAAGCAACCAAGTCTAATAAGTAAAATGTCAGAGAAGTGTGGTTTAAATTTGATAATGAAATCCAAAATGCTCAACAAAGCAGAAAGTTGGGCATCAGTTGCAATCATTTTCATAACTTTGCATGTGATGGCTTCGGCTTTGGCACAGTCCGTGACGAAATTTCTTCATATTGTGAAGTGTTTGTTGTACTGGCTTTTTGGTTGTGGGTAATGCTGTTTGTATGGCAGAGACTTTTGTCTGATAATCTTTATAATTTTTTTGGTGGATTAAGTTCTTCTGCCCCGACATATTACCTCACATTTTTTAGCAGTTATATATGTTTTTCGCTATTGCAGAGACTTTTTTTTCACAATGAGAAACTTTCACGTTGCTGACATCTTCCTTCTAGAAGCATTACATCTTGTAACGGCCAGCAGCAAGCATGTGAAGTGATTCAATCAGGGGAAATTATATATAATTTATCAGCTTATTGATATTAAAATAATTGTTTTATCGCACCAATTATCCTTATCAGTTCAATAACAAAATGAGGTTGATTTCATTAAGCTGATAATTGACGTATTACTCCACTGATTATAAATACAGCTTATATTCTGATTATAATCAAAGTTAAAAACAACGTTAATTGACCGCTTTCGGTATAACCGCTGATATATTGTGAATCCCTACTGTACTGTTAATCTTGCGGTAATGGTTGATCCACTGCTAAATCCAGTCTAAAAGATATTGACCTACAGTAACTGACCAGCTTAAAGATACTGACCCAGTTTTGTAATCGAACCAATAACTATAGGAATAAAAATAGCGTTTATTGGCCGATACTGGTATAGCCACTGATATATATTGTGCACCCCTAATGTAACGTTAATCATTAGTAATGGTTGATCCACCAGTTAATCCACCATCATAAAGATATTGATCTAATTAAACCAGCATAAAAATATTCATCTAATGTTGCATTTGTACCAATTTCAATAGACCTAAGAATAGCATTTACTGGCTGATATCGGTACAACCGCCGATATATTGTGCATCTCTACTGTAATGTTAATCCATCAGTAATGGTTGATGCACCAGTGGATCCACCATCAACAAAATATTTACCTGAGTGACTGGCCTAAAGTTAATGACCTCATTTTGCTATCGGACTGATAACAAAACTATTTAAAATACCATTTATTAGCCGATATCAATGCAACTGCTGATATATTATGCATCCCTACTGACTTAAAGATATTGACCTAACTGACCGGCTCAAAGACATTGACCTAATGTTACTATCAAACCAATATCAATAGCATCACAAATTATGTTTATTGGCCAATATCGGTAATGGTTGATCCATCCGTAAATCCACAATCATAAGGATACTGACCAGCTTAAAGATGTTGACCCAATTTTGTTATTGGACTGATAATGATAGGATTAAAAATACCATTTATTAGACAACATCGATATAACCGCCAATATACTATGGATCCCTACTGTGAGGTTAATCCATCAGTAATGTTTGATACACTTGTAAACCCACCATCATAAAGATATTGGCCTAACTGACTGGCTTAAAGATATTGGCCTAATTTTGCCATCGGAACGATCTTCCACTCTCCTTAAGAACATCTCCAACTTTTGAGTCTTTCAGGTCACTGAAAACACACTTATTTGCTTTAGCTATTAATCATGTGTTATGAGTTTTGGTACCCATTGTGGTTTGTTGAAAGTGCTCTATATAAATAAATTGAGTTGAGTTGAGTTGAATTTTGCTATCGAATTAATAATTCATTCATTCATTCATTGACAGAGCTCCTCACCCTATCCCTAAGGGTACGCCCTGCCATCCTGCGAAGGAAACTCATTTCGGCCACTTGTATCCGAGATCTTGTTCTTTCGCTCATGACCATAGGTGAGAGTAGGAGTGTAGATTGACTGGTAAAACGAAAGCTTTGCCTTTCGGCTCAGCTCCTTCTTTACCGCAACGGACTGGTACATCGACCACATTACTGCTGCCGCTGCACCAATTTGCCTGTCAATCTCACGTTTCATCCTTCCCTCACTCGTGAACAAACCCCAAGATACTTGAACTCCTCCACCTGGGGTAAGGACTTTCCTCTAACCTGGAGATGGCAGACCACCTTTTTCCGGTGGAGCACCATGGCTTTGGACTTGGAGGTGCTGAGTCTCCAAGTCCGAGTCCAAGTCCAAAGTCCGAATTAATAATGATAGGATTAAAAATATAGTTTATTAGCCAATATTGGTATAACCTCTGATATATTGTGCATCCCAACTGTAATGTTAATCGATAAGTAATGGTTGATCCACCAGTAAATCTACCATCTTAAACATACTGACCTAAGTGACAGGCTTAAAGATATGGACTTGATTTTGCTATCGCACCAATATCAATAGGATTAAAAAATAACATTTATCGGCCAATATTGGTATATCCGTCAATATATTGTGCATTCCTACTGTAATGTTATTCCATCAGTAATGGTTGAACCACCAGTAAATCCACAATTACAAAGATATTGACGTAACTGACCAGCCTAAAAAAATTGACCTAAGGTTGCTTTCAAACCAATATCAATATGATTAAAAACAATGCTTATTGGTCGATATCGGTATAACCCCCGATATATTGTGCATTCCTATTGTAATGTTAATCTATCAGTAATGGTTGATCCACCAGTAAATCCACAATCATAATGATATTGTCCTAACTAACCAATTTAATGACACTGACCTAATGTTGCTATCAGACCAATAATGATAGGAATAAAAATAGCATTCAATGGCCAATATCGGTATAAACGCCAACACACTGTGCATTCCTACTGTAAAGTTAATCCATCAGTATTGGTTGATCCACCAGTAAATCCGCAATCATAATGATATTGCCCTAACTGACCAGTTTAAAGACACAGACCTAATGTTGCTATAAGACCAATAACGATTAAAACTAGCATTCAATGGCCAATATCGCCAACACACTGTGCATTCCTACTGTTAAGTTAACCCATCAGTATTGGTTGATCCACCAGTAAACACACTGACTGTGTTATACTGACCTAATTTTGTTATTGGAACAATAATGAGGAATCAAAATATAGTTTATTTGCCAATATCAATATAAATGCCGATATATTGTGCATCCCTACTGTATTCTTAATCGCTAATGGTTGATCTATCAGTAAATCCACTGTCTAAAAGATAATGACCTTACCTACCAATTCAAAGATATTGATCAAATTTAATCTAATCGGACCCAAATAAATAAGATTAAAAATACCATTCATCAGGGGATATCATAATAGCCACCGATATATTGTGAAGGTTAATCCATCAGTATGTGTAAGTGCTCTATGTGCATTGTAGAATTTCTAAAACAATGGCAGAAAAATCATTAAAGCCCTTTGTTTTTACATATTGTTATTATAATTACAGTTAATTACTTGCTGTTCTTAATATAAAATTAAGCTTTAAAGTGGATTGTTACACTTGATTTAATTTCTGAATGTGATTTAGGCCTAATCCCAATTCTCCCCCTTAGCCCTTACCCTTACCCCTACCCCTTGTTTTGCGCGTTCACGTCAAGGGGTAGTGGTGTCCCAATTCTCTTTAGCTTGAAGGGGTAGGGCTAAGGGCAAGGGGTAAACACCCCTTCGAATGAAGATTTTTCAGGACCACACTTAAAACGGAGGGGTAAGAAATTTTCCCAGAATGCACCTGTCACAGCGGCAGGATAGCTGAACCCGGAAGTAAGGAGATACACAAATTAGTATTTTTTGTCATTATTACAAATTTTTACGCCAAACAAACACATGTTTTAATATATGATAACCGCGTTCGTCTTTTACCGTCATGCTTTAAAAAAAAAAAAAATGCTTTAAAAAAATGCTAAATTTCGCGATCTATAATCCATAATCACAACTCCAGTACAGCGGTCCCAGAACATTCTGACACACGATGACACTGGAATACCCTGTCAGTAATGTCTAGTGGCTGGGAATGAGCTTTTTACAGTGTCTGCTATAATGTTAATGTTGTTTTCGTGTGTTAACATACATGAGTATGGCCACGGAGTAAATGCACAGTACAGTTCCGATCTCATTGCCACATTAGATCGTTATGATAACATAATATACGCCTTCAGTGATTTCCTGAAGATAAACACCAAACAATAACACAACTGGAATAACTACAGCAGTCGTGATCGTCTGATCTCATATGAAGCAAGAGATCGCGATGACACATGATGACGTGTGCAGGTGTTGAAGTGCTGTCCCAATTCTTAGGGGTAAGTTTTGAAGCCCTTGCCCTTAACCCTCGGTAGTAAGGGCCAAGGGCCAAGGGGTAGGGGTACAAAAATAAAATTGGGATTGGGCCTTAATCTCTGAAGAGAAGTGCTGGCTCAAATATGAGTATAAAATGGCAATACAATTTGAGATTATTTTTCATGTGCGCTTTTTATCTAATAAATAATAGCAAAATATCTATGTTTAAAGTAGTTTTTGACAGATTTGCTCTTTATAATGAGAGGATAAGCAGTTATTTTGTGTTTGTGTTGAAAACATTTAAAAGAGAGAAAAACCAAAGCAATGTTCTCACCCTGATTTCACAAGACATTCATTCACTTTCAGCACATCCCGCAATCGAATACTGCGCAGCGGTTCCTTGTCCTAAAACAACACAGGTTTGCATATCTCTTCATTATATCAATAAAACCCACATTCGTTTTGTTCAATAATTCATCATTCCAGCATCTCACCATTTCAGATTTATAGTAGCTCACAGTTTGGTCATCCAGAACAAAAAATCTCCTCTTCCAGCTTTTCCTCTAAAAGAAATTGTTATTATAGCAGTGTTTTTAAATTAGTAACAGAGATTCAATTGTGGATTAGACATTGTTTGTCACATTGAAATTACACGTTTCTATCTGCATCCTGAGCATAGTATGATATGGCTAACAAGTCTGTTTCATACATGAAAATGAAGGAAACTCTAAATGTACTTTGAATGTAGGATCTCAAAATCCTTTCAATGTGTAAATTGGGATTTTTGGAACAGGTCAAATGCAAACATAACTTAAAAATTCCATACTGATTAAGTGCAATTAGGTCTCACAAAACATTAAATGAAGAATTTTATTAATGTTTTAGAAGAAGTATATTATCATTCATTCAGTTATTTTCCTTTATCTCAGTCTCTTTATTAATCAATGGTCGCCACAGCGGAATGAACCGCCAACTAATCCAGCATATGTTTTACACAGCGGAAGCCCTTTTAGCTGCAAGCCAGTACTGGGAAACACCCATACACTCATTCACACACATGCATTACGGCCAATTTAGTTTATTCAATTCATCTATAGCGCTTGTCTTTGGACTGTCAAATGGCCCAGCTGGGACTCGAACTAGCGACCTTCTTGCTGTGAGGCGAGAGTGCTAACCACTAAGCCACCGTGTTGCCGAAGTTTATTATGTTAGAATATAAATATATATAATTTTGAGAATAAAAAGCGGGTTTTTGTTTAGTTTAAGCTAAAAAAAAAGCAGTAATGTACATTGTATCCAGTATTTCCAGAATAACAGGCTATATGTATTGTTGTAAGATTGTATTGTTGATAAGAGCCTGTCAATTACATTGTTGACTATATAACATTTAAGACTTAATTTAGCAAAATATAAGATATTTTAAGACTTTAAAATATGTAAAAAAAAAAAAAAAACAAGAAAACAAAAAAAAAAAAACAGACAGACAATATATTCCAGCGAAGTTGTTTTGCCTATATAATATTCATTCAATAATTTTTCTTCGTCTTAGTCCCTTTATTCGCCAGCTGTCGCCACATCGGAATGAAGCGCCAACTAATCTATCATATGTTTTACACAGCAAATGCCCTTCCAGCTGTCACCCAGTACTGGAAGACATCCATACACATTCACTACGGCCAATTTAGTTTATTTAATTCACCTATACCACATGACTTTGGAGTGCAGGGGAAGCTGGAGCACCAGAGGAAACCCACGCCAACACAGGGAGAACATTCAAACTCTACACAGAAATGCCAAATGACCCAGCTGTGACTCGAACCAGTGACCTTCTTGCTGTGGGGTGACAGTGTTAACCACTTAGCCACGTTGTTGGCCAAATATAAAATATATTTAATATTAGTATTAAATACTTAATAATATAATATCGTTATTGAAAAAATAATAATCATAATAATATTCAAATTATTATTTATATATTTAAAATGACAATTCATATCTCTCTGTGTTACAAAACCATAAAGCTGACAGACTAATGTTTGACTTTTTTTGAGCTCTGCATTTAAAAACAGATAATCTATATAGATGTGTGCATTAGTGCTGTATATTTTGGTTCACCGTCTTATGTGAAAATGCATTCCTTCATTTCACTCTAATAGTCTGAGAGTGGCACGAATTCATACATGGACTTTATATCAGTCATCTCTTATATAAGGTTCTGAGAATACCCTGATTCATCATTCATTTTTCTTCAGCTTAGTCTCCTTATTCATCAGAGGTCACCACAGCAGAATGAACCGCCAACTTATGCAGCATATGTTTTACGTGGATTCCCTTCCAGATGCAACCCAGTACTGAGAAACACCCATGCACACTCATTCACATACATATACTACAGCCAATTTAGTTTATCCAATTCACCTATAGCAGATGTCTGCAATTTGGGGGAAACTGGAGCACCCAGAGGATGCCAAAACTGGGAGAACATGCAAACCCCACACAGAAACAAGCGATTTTCTTGCTGTGAGGCGACTGTGCTAACCACTGAGCCACTGTGTCTCCACTACCCAAATTGGTTATTTTCTAAATAAAAGTACCCAAACTTTAAACATATATATGTATATAACGTAATAATGTAATGTAAATATGTTAATTTACAGAATAAGAATACACAAGTAACTCCATTTCAACTTCCACTCACCACATTGCCTTGCTTGACACAGTAGCCAGACCTCAAGGCATTTGGACGCACACTCTGGCATCTTCTCAAAGGGACGTGTGCCCCTGGATCAGCCAGGAAGACGTCTTCAGAGTCGCTCTGAGGAACATAACATATTTTTGATCATATTTTCCTAAATCTAAATTAAAAACGTGAATAAAGTAGGCCAGTGCATAGAAATCCTTCACCTGCTGGACTGGTGTTTGCACAACCACACCACCAACAATTGCAGTGGTGTACGCCTGTCGAGGTGCCGACTGAGTTGGGTTTGATGTACTCGTGACATCAGAGCTTTGAGACACCGGCGATGCTTTGGGAACCTTAAAAAGATATTGGTGTACAGTTGAAGCCAAAATTATTCGCCCTCCTGTGATTTTCTTATTCAAATATTTCATAAATAATGTTTAACAGAGCAAGGATTTTTTTTACACATACACATTTTCCTATAATATAGTTTCCTATAATACGTTGCTTAGCAGGTGGCTTTTTTCTCTCCTTCAACAGGTTAACGTGGTAAGTCTGCTTCGATTTCCCTTTGTCTAGATGGTTGACCTCATAGGTGGCTGGCCCCATCTTCTGGACCACAGTGTTTGGCCCTTGCCACTTTGCCAGAAGCTTATTCGATTTGGTGGGTGGCATCAGTAATACCTTCTGTCCTGGTTGAAGCTGCCTCATTCTCATATGCTGATCAGACCACCTGTTGACTTTCTTTAAGGTTTGCTCTTGCCTGTTCCCGATACTGCTTCAGTTGTTCCCTCATCTCCAGGACATACTGGATGATACCTTTCTCTTTGGACTTGTCAGTAGCACACTCCTCCCAGCTTTTGCTCAGCAGGTCTGGGGGTCTTTGTACTTGTCATCCGTAGAAATACTCAAATTGGGAAAAGTCCGTTGATGCTTGTGGGACTTCTCAAAATATGATCATATCACCCCAATTTTATCCTCCTTACACTGCCTGCCTTTTGAATTTCGTATTGATTTTAAAATATTGCTTCTTACCTATAACGCTTTAAGTAATCTAGCTCCTGTGTATCTAACCAACCTTCTGTCTCGCTACCATCCAACCCGCTCTTTAAGATCTCAAAACTCAGGGCTTCTGGTAGTACATAGAACAGCAAAGTGAAGTAAAGGAGGTCGAGCCTTCTCATTTATGGCTCCTAAACTCTGGAATAGCCTTCCTGATAATGTCCGAGGCTCAGACACACTCTCGCGGTTGAAAACTAGATTAAAGACCTATCTTTTTAGTAAAGCATACACTCAATACATCACACAGTATGATGCATGAATGTGCTCCACGCATCTTGTTTATATACACTATGAACAGCAGCTACGCTAATTTTAAAAGAACTACGCACTTTATTCTCTATTTCCACCTAGGGATACTCATCTTGAGGCCCCCAGAGACTATGCAGCGCCACGGATGTGATCCAAGACCCGCGACGAGATGATCCCAATGTTCCATAATCCTGGACCCCGCTGTAACCTGAGACAGCATGAGACTGATTCCTGTGATGCTCCAAGGACAGACGAGTCTTGTTGACGCCCAGCGTTCTCCAGCCTCCGGCGCCTAGACTGCAGCTCTGCACAAGATGTGTGGCCATAGGATATATGGTCGTGCCCAACTGAGCCTGGTTTCTCTTGAGTTTTTTTTAATTCTTCACTTTCGCTAATTGGTGAAGTTTTTCCTTGCCACAGTCGCCACTGGCTTGCATGGTTTGGGACTTGTAGAGCTGCGCATCAATGGATTACTCTTCAGTGTTTGGACTCTCAGTAGTGAATATTAAACCAGACTGAACTGAACTAAACTGAACTTCAACTCTGAAAACTGGACTGACACTGTTTCAATTTACTATAACCTTCAATGTGAAGCTGCTTTGACATAATCTACATTGTAAAAGTGCTATACAAATAAAGGTGAATTGAATTCTCTATATGCAAAGTCTTGTTTGTTTTATTTTGGCAAAATATTTTAAGGTCAATATTAATAGCTCCTTTAAGCAATAGTTTTTCCTAATTACCCTAACTTACCTAATGAACCTATTGTTCATTAACCTAAATGTCACTTGAATACTAGTGTTTAAAAAAAATTCTAGTAAAAATTATGTACCGTCATCATGGCAAAGATAAAATACATTAATTATTAGAAATTAGTTAAAACTATTATGTTCAGAAATGTGCTTCTTTCCGTTAAACAGAAATTGGGGAAAAATATACATGGGGCTAATAATTCAGGAGGGCTAATAATTCTGACTTCAACTGTATACAGGTGAAGCTTTATTAGTTTATTCAAATCAAACTGGCCAAACCACTCTACAAAGGCAGACTTTGCATTAAACATACCATTAGCTATGTTTCCAACTAAAGATGTGAATTAAATGTGCAAATTTTGTGCAAAACTGGAATATCGCATAAAACGGGTGAAAGTGTATTTACAATGTGCTGTATAAAGTGGCCATGTGCTCCTGTTAAAAATCACATGACTTTTTTGATGCGGATGCTGTAATTTATTTGGTTATATTGTTTCAGTTGTAGTTCATCTACATTTTTTTCTTATCCAATAAAAAAATGTTGTGCCTGTTTTCACAATTAATATATGTCTTTGTTTAGGCATATCCATTAAGCATTGTTTTATGTGCAAAAATGCTGATGGAAGCATAGCAATTGTCAACTAACTGTGGTTTAAAGATATATTTCACCTAAAAAATCATATTTAGTCACCCTAAAGTGGTTCAAAACATGAATGTAGTTTTTGTTCTGTTGGACACACTGACATTCATAGTAGAAAACAAATACTATGGAAGTCAATGTGTCACGATAACCAGCAAACTAACCATTACAGATCGCTGGAGAACATTCATATTTACATGGACTACAATCCTGTCTCAATATGAACTACAAGTCTCCTTTTATTAGACTCACACAGCTGATGCTACTCATGGACTGTTTACACTACACATATTTAGAGCTCACTTTGAGACTCTCATTGCTGAGTCTTGTTGTACTGTCACTATGAACATTGCGACGCGGTTTCCTTGCCTTGCTGTGTTTTTGACCCTCGCCTTGTTTGTTTGTTAATGTTGTCTGTCTCCTGCCTATATTGACCATTCGCCTGTGTATTGACCACCACTCTGGATTGCCCGTATACATCTGTTTGCTCATGTGTGGACTGTTGCTTGCTTGACCATTCTCTGCGTAATAAACCCTGCATTTGGATCCGCATCTCTGCTGTCAACGTCCCACTTCACATTATAGAAGACTCAGCAAAGATGAGTGTGTGCGCACTGCATTTAAAGTCCATCTAATCAGTCCTTAACAATCCTCTGGCTGTGAGTGTGTGCGGAATCAGTGAAATCTGGAACAGATGCGTGTGAGCGTTGCATGACTGGATCTTGTAGTCCATATACTGGTGGATTTGCAGTGTGTTGCAGTGGGTTGTGATCTGCAGCAACTAGATCGCTAGTGATCATAAAACAATGGTTGCTGGTTTCTAACATTCTTATAAATATCTTCTTTTGAGTTCAACAATTGGAGGGAGAATAAATAATCATATTTTGTTTGTTTTTGGATGAACTGTCCCTTTAATTCAACTTTGCAAAAATGAAAAGTAAAATACCTTGTTTATTTTTGTTTTGAAGTAAATTATGGGACCTTAATCCCACATCTTTTAATACTGGGCAAAGATTAATCGCATCCAAAATAAGAGACATAACGAAATCTAAGAATTTTGACATAATATATGAGCATGTCTTAAATATATTTATTGTGTATATGTGACACACACATACATAGAAACAAAACTATACAAATCAATTTTGTTACATAGATATATTTGAATTAATTTTAATATTTAACATAAATTCATATATTTAAATTAATTAATATATAATTTGTATCATTGCCAGTGCTGGTTCTTCACTACAGATTGGACTGTTAGTTTATGACTGTTTGTCAATATGTGTACATATGTGATCTTAGAATCGAGAAGCAGCTCGAGTGCAGCTTTTCACGCAAGCAAAAGAAAGCAGGTGAACAACAAATGAGAGGATCACACGCATGGAGAGACAGGCTTTCCTTACTCACTGACGAGGGCTTTAGAGTCGGGCGCACAGACGATTTGATGCCAAGAATGTTTAAAAGCTCCTGTGCCGTTTCCTCACTCAAAGCAACCGTGCCTGGTAACGAAACTAGTGCGATGCTCGTGCACCCACCGTCCTTAAAGGGCTTGAGATTCTTTGGAAGCAGCAGTTGTTGTCCCTTTCGCTTTAACCATTCTTTGAACAGATTATTAATTAACATTAACCGCGTGCGCGGCATCATCCTTTCATTATCGCACACCGAATGTTTTTACCCGCTCTCTTTTGCTTGCTGTTATTTTATGTTAATATAGTTTAATAGACCAATTAGAGCATTGTAGATCGTTAATGGATAAACTTCAAATTTTTTCAACAGTAGGTAAGGAAGAATTATCTAAACTGATAAATTCGTCAAAATCAACAACGTCTATGCTAGATCCCATACCGACCAAATTATTAAAACAATTGTTTTCAGAAGTTTCTGAACCTGTTCTTAACATTTTGAATTCATCCCTACTCCTAGGATACGTTTCTAAAACTTTTAAACTAGCTGTCATTAAGCCTCTTATTAAAAAAACACAGCTTGATCCTAAAGAACTAGCAAATTATAGACCAATTTCAAACTTGCCTTTTCTATCAAAGATTTTAGAAAAAATCGTATCTGCTCAACTATGTTCCTTCCTACAAAGAAACAATATTTATGAAAATTTCAATCTGGATTTAGAGCATTTCATAGCACAGAAACCGCACTCCTAAGAGTCTCAAATGACCTCCTTCTGTCGTCCGACCGTGGTTGCATTTCTCTCTTAGTGCTATTGGACCTCAGTGCTGCATTTGATACAATTGATCATAATATTCTCCTTGATAGGCTTGAAAATTATGTTGGTATTACAGGAACTGCATTGGCCTGGTTCAGGTCTTATCTATCTGAACGTTATCAATTTGTATCAGTTAATGAAGAGACATCATACAGATCAAAAGTACACTGTGGGGTACCACAAGGCTCAGTTCTTGGTCCCTTACTTTTCACACTATATATGCTACCGCTAGGTGATATCATTAGAAAACATGGAGTTCTTCCACTGTTATGCTGATGATACACAACTTTATATCTCCTCTCAACCTGGTAATTTGTTTGAATTTACTAAATTAACAGATTGTATAGCTGATATTAAAAATTGGATGACTAATAACTTCTTATTACTAAATTCAGATAAAACTGAGGTCTTGCTTATTGGTCCCAAAAATCTCACACGCAAAAACTTAGAACACTGTCTAACCCTTGATGGATTCTTAGTTCAGTCCTCATCTTCAGTCAAAAATTGGGGGGTGATTTTTGATAGCAGATTGTCATTTGAAGGCCAGATTTCAAGCATCTGTAAAACTGCTTTTTTTCATCTTAAAAATATTGCCAAACTTCGACACATGCTATCAATGTCTGATGCGGAAAAGCTCATCCATGCTTTCATGACGTCTTGATTAGATTACTGTAATGCATTACTAGGCGGCTGCCCTGTTGGCCTGATAAACAAACTTCAGCTAGTTCAAAATGCAGCTACTAGAGTGCTTTTTAGAACAAAGAAATATGATCATATTACTCCAGTTCTTTCAGCATTGCATTGGCTCCCTATTAAATATCGTATTAATTTTAAAATCTTACTGACTACCTACAAAGCCCTGAACGGCTTGGCTCCCCAGTATTTGCAGGAGCTCCTGATTTATTATAGTCCATCACGTCCGCTACGCTCAATTAATTCTGGACAATTAATTATTCCCAAAATATCAAAATCAACTGTAGGTGGTAGATCTTTCTCTTATCTGGCACCTAAACTCTGGAACAGCCTTCCTAGCACAGTTCGGGAAGCAGACACACTCTGTCAGTTTAAAACTAGATTAAAGACACATATCTTTACATTAGCATACACATAAAACACAAATGCTTTGGAATCCAAATCCTCTAAAGGATTGTTAGTCTGCATTATTTAGGGCAACCGGAGCCGGGTACACTTCCCAAAAGACATTATAATTTGAATGGCATCTCTGCTCATGTTAGTCTGTTTTTTTTATTATTCCCGAGGTTTCCATAATTCTGGACCAGGCCGTATCCTGAGCAGCTGCTGTGGTGGTCATGGAGGAATGGAGAGCATGAGACAGTTTCCTGTAAGACGATCCCTGTGACAGACGAGTCCTCGCATTGTTCCCGAAGGGCCAGCCTGATGACCAGCCGGTGACCCGCCTGTGGTCTCTCCATGATGGACGTCCAGCGTTCTCCAGCCCCGGCACCATAGACTGCAGCTCTGCACAAGACGTCTGGCCATAAGAGAAATGGTCGTGCCCAACTGAGCCTGGTTTCTCTCGAGGTTTTTTAATTCTTCACTTTCGCCAATTGGTGAAGTTTTTTCCTCGCCGCTGTCGCCTCTGGCTTGCATGGTTCGGGACTTGTAGGGCTGCGCATCGATGGATTAATCTTCAGTGTTTGGACTCTCAGTAGTGAATATTAAACCACGCTGAAATGAACTAAACTGAACTTCAACACTGAAAACTGGACTGACACTGTTTCAATTTTTATAATGCATGTGAAGCTGCTTTGACACAATCTACATTGTAAAAGCGCTATACAAATAAAGATGAATTGAATTGAATTGAATTGAATTAATAACCATCCTTTTAGGGCTGTGCGATAATACGATATTTAATCGTGGACAATAAAAATGACTCCACGATCCACTTTTTCAGAAAAATCGTTGTATCGCGATGCAGTATATAGTGCAGTGCTTCCGCTTCATTCATGCTTCCATGACTGGCGCCACGCCTAAATTCATCCCGCGACGGCAATTACTGCTTCATTCAAACATTCAGTCGTCTGTCGTTGTTGTTTTCTTAAATAGCAGGTTACAATCGCACCAAAACGTATTAAAAGGTAAGTGAATTATAACAGCGGGAACTTTTCTATAACCGCCGTGCGTCATTTGTTTAACCCTTTGAGGTGACATGCTGACTGACAGACGGGCTGACAGGACTCCGCGATGCGCGAGGCCAGCATACAGGCGCAGCTTTCAGTTAAGATGAACAGTTTCCATAAATATGCTTTATAAATAAAGTTCTGTGGTTCTGCATACAATGACTTTCTCTTGCTGGAGTTTTTAGCCACTTCACTTTACCTCAGGACGCAATAATGCCGCTCTGAAGGTCTATTGGAGACATTCGTAAATATTCCTAGCAAATCTAATAAACGTTGCAGACATACGCGTTACATAAACGCACTAAATCACAGTTCAGCAGCGTTTATTTAAGGGCGCACAAGAAGTGCGCACGAACACAGAGACGATCGGCTACCCGCATGCTCTATATTGGGCGTCTGCAGAGTTGCGATCTCACCCGGTAATACTGCGCTCACGACATATGTCACTGAAATAAAACCATAAGTTGTTGGTAGATCTGTGTACAACTGGGCTATTTAATTAGTTTGTCGAGGGGTCCAGTTAATGAAGAGCATCGCAAATGATGGGCCAGAGATGACTTGCAATATACTGAAGTGATGATGACAACAGCAATACAAGAGCTCATATGCAGTTTTCTGCTCCTTGAGGTTCCCACGTTGGCTTTTTCTACATTCAAATGTAAATATGTTGTATTTTGAAACTACATAACATCACTGCATTGTACAATGTGGCTTTTTTTATAAACACATTCAAATGTTGTATTGCAAAGCACAACAAAATCAATGCATTGCTCAAGTATTCTTCTACAAACACATTCATATGTTGTTTTGAACTGCATAACAGTCAAGGATGAAGCGATTATAGATTTTGGTTGTATGATTATATAGTCTGAAGAATAATCATGGTTTCATGGTTATCATGATTATTATGCATTTATTAAATTCAAAACACTACTAGATTTGTTAACTTTGTAAAAAAAGTCATTTGCATGTTTGAAGGTGTTGCTGAGGATCTGTGTAATAAGCTCTCTGGTTTGAACTAAGATTTGTTCGATTTGTTAAATGTTCATTTTGATGGTGCAGTAATTGTAATGCAAGTCTTGTTGAATGTTCTCTCTTTGCAGAATAGCACTTGCATTAAATGTTCACTTGATTAAAATATTCTTGAACATACATGGTAAGAGTATATCTTTATATGAGGACATTAGTTTAGTTGTATTGTACCTTTGTAATTTGCAAAATAGTCTTTAAAAATCTTTAAAAAAATAGTCTTTTAAAAAAAAGAATCGGGATAAAAATCGTGAATCGTGATTTCCCCAAAAAAATCGTGATATGATATTTTTTCCATATCGCCCACCCCTACATCCTTTACAATAATATTGCTTTAATATGTTGTTGTATGCATAGTTAACTGGTGATCTTGGATCTTAAGCAAGTGCATAGTTTTAGATGCATGCGAAGATATATATTTTTAAATTTCAACTGTTTTGTTGAACATAAAGTGTATGTATACAGCAGTATTTTGCTTGTTTTGACACATGATTTAAAAATTGTGGCAAGGAAATAATTAGTTTGTTGTGGCCAGAGAAAAAAATTGGTAAATCTTTTGTGTTGAGCCCTGAAAAGTCCTGTGAAAGAAAACTAGTTGCAATGCGACACTTTTATGAAACACATTTGCTAATGCTCATTGTGTAAGCTCATAAACCAAAAAAGTTAAATGAACAAAGAGGCAACAAAACCACAAAATCTAAATGAAGTAATTTTAGCATGCCAAAGTCAAATTTATACATATAAAGTATATTTTCCCAACAACAAAATTGTGGCTAGTGAAAATGGTGAGTGGCTAGTAACGGTGGAAAGAAAACTAGCCTAGGCTGTGATCAAAAAAAGTTAATGTCAAGCCCTGTATATACATACATACACACATTTTATATCTAAATATAAATAAACATTTTCACGAATATATGCATGCGTGTACTTACATATACATAATGAGCATACACAGTACACACTTCAATGATCTCAAAACAAACGTTTGTTTTGAATACGATTAATCTCAATTAATTTTTGCCCTGCACAAATTGTTTTGGAGGGCATCTCAGAGCAAACTAAGCAAGATTTTTTTTTGTGTGTAAACAATGTCCAGGTCTGTCACTTTTATAAATATTTGGCATAGATACGCTGAAGAATACCCCAAAAATGACAACAATGAATTTGCAAAAATCTCAACTTACTGTAATTTTTGTGGCATTATTTACAGCAATGACCCATTCCTTCAAGTCCAAAGCATCATTCGCCTGCAGAAAGTACCGTCTGGATAACGCGTGTATTACTGAAAGAAGAAAACGACTGGTTAATGATGCTGTAAAAAAAACAAACAAAAAAAAGCAAACAAACAAAAAAGGTACCCAATTTACATACTTACCAAAGCAGAACTCAGCCTTTGGTTTCTGCTTCACTGATGCTTCATTAACCTTCAGTCAAGTGGAAATTTGAATCAGCAAAAACAAATTATAAAAATACAGTATATTTATTATTAAACATCAGCACCATACCTTTGAAATGTAACTGAGTCGTAAACTTCCAACATGATCCGTTCCAACAGGTAGGTTCTGTTTTTTAAGGAAATAGGCCAAAAAAAAGGCATGCAAATATTTTCAGGATGCAAATATGAGGTTTAGAGTGAAGGTAAACAAGAAAATCCTTTGTAATTCTCTACTGCAAGCACATTTGCACACAAACCTGTGGATTGTCCATGTACCAGAGGAGAAAATTCTGATCGGTGTCCAAGATAAAATAACGGCGGAAAAACCTGTCGCTGTTCTCATTTTCCTCAATATCCAGAAATCCACAGGTCCGATTTTGTCTGTCCAGGTAAGGCATGTCCTGTCCCAGATCTGCAAAACACCAAAGGGCACGAACAAGTCTTTGTCTTTCACTAGTTCTTTAAATAAAATAATCTTTTACTTTGTTGAAAAAATACAGAAAAAGTAGGGCTGCACAATATATCATTTCAGCATCAATATCATGTGCGAGTCCACAATAGTCACATCACAGGAATCTGCAATGTACTCGGCATTACAGTTGACCAGACATTACAGTTAGTGGAGTCATTTTAAATTTTAACCTTAGTGAAGGTTTATTATTTGCATGCGTTTATAAGGCCTGAGACAAATTGAAGCCATTGGGACACAATAAAATACACGTTTGTAGCTTAAAGTGTACATTATATAATTATTTACTCAATGAAAAGGATACATTGTTGTGTTGTTGTTGTTATTATTATACAGTGATCATTTAATTTCTGTTTATGAATACTGTTTGACTCCCCAGAAAATCAAAAATCATTGTTTGTTTGAATATTTTCTCTTTTGTGTTGAACTTTGCTTGTCATTTTTTAAATTAGTAATGTAATGTAATTCTGTAATTCATGCAGATACACTCCCCTACAGCAATCAATCCCAAATTGATCTTAAATTATGAATTCTTTACAATCTATTCAGGTCATCTGGTCAAACTGCATTAATATCGTAATATATATCGCAGTAAATGAAAATACTACAATGTCAGTTTTTTCCAATATGGTGCAGCCCTAGAAAAAAAAGTCCAATTTAAGCGGTTACACTGAATGACAACGGTACATTTGTTTCACTCATACTGTATATTGGCATTTAATTTTACAAGTGATTCCAAACATTGAAGAAGAAACTTGCATTTAATGTCTTTACGCAAAATGTTGGATGTCCCGTCTAATACTCTCACACACAGACAAATTAACCTACATAAAAAACACTATAGTAACCAATAGTAAATGAACCATAACTACTATAATAAAGTACTAATCTGTACTAATAAAGAATTAATCTGTATTTAAAATTCTATAGTCACTTTAATAACACAACAAATATTAGAGTAATATAAATTCAACACTCTAGTTTACTCAATACAATACAGCTATAATACACTAGAATTCACCACAATTTACAGTAGTAGTATATAGTAGTAAGTAATCGAAATCGACATTCAGAACCAATAATCAGTCTAATTTTTCCAGGTCAGTTTTTTCCATGACTTACCTTACCGTGTGTGGAGTCACGTGACCCTGCTCTGTTTGTTACTTTTCTGTTACTTCGCACTACATTGACACTGTTTGTAAGCTGCGCCAGAGATGATTTGAAGCGAAGTAATTTTCATTTCGTTAAAATTATTTAAATTAAAACATTTGTTTACACAAGATGCAAGAAATGTGCTGTTTAAAATATTATTTACAGGATATGCAAGTTGTTTAAAAGAGATACTGCTTATGTTCTACTTTTAATATGAAAAACTATTTATTTTAATTTTTTTATTTAAAAAAACAGTCACTGTTGGTTTTAGGCAGTGTGTGTTTTAATTTCAGTTGTTCAACGTTGATGTTAAATAAATAATCACAGATAGTAGTGTGTTTTTCCTTCAGTTATTTGAAAGTCAAGCAATGCACCTTCCATTCAAAAATCTCTCATCTGTAATATGTGAGCATATTTACTGTACAAAACCTGTCTGTGAGGGCAAAAATAAATAAAATAAATAAATTAAATCAACATTCGTTAATCGTAATCGAGTTAAAATGTTCAGTTAATCGAGATTTTGAATTTAGGCCAACTCGCCCAGCCCTAGTAAATAGGGCTGCACAATGTGACGTTTCAGCATCGATATTGCAATGTGTGTATCCACATAAGTCACATTGCAGGATTAGATTATTTATTAAATATATTAAAAAAACATGACACATTATTAAATATTATCATTTTACAATTACTTATACAACGACTACATTGTTCAATTTCTGTACCTGAATACTGTTATGCTCCTCAGAAAACCGTTTATTTCACTTTTATCTCTGCGCTGTCGTATTTATATATGCTTGTATTTTATTATGGTTTATGCAAACGCACTGTGTAGAAAAATAATTCATCATCCCAATCTACCTAAATGAATGAAACTTTCCAAAAAGCTATGAAATTATCTTCATATCGCAGTATACATTGCAGAAAAACAAAACATTACAATGTCCGATTTTTCCAATATCGTGCAGCCCTAGTAGTACAAACTGAAGTATACTACAGTATTTATTAGTTCATTAGCATTTCATGACAATTAATACTACAGTGTGCCATAAGATTCATTAACAAAGAGACAATCAATTACAAAGAGCTGTAAATAATATAATATATACAGTATAATACATTTTACTATAGCATAGTTCAAAAACACTATTATTTTCCACAAACTACTGGATTATTTTTGCATGTGGAAATGCACACTAAATTGTAAAAAAAAAAAAAAATGCAAAAAAGTCATCATTCACTTTACTTAAAAAAGTGAGAAAACACGTTGCATTAAAAGGGCAAGTTGACTTCACTTAAATAAGTGAGTCCCCTTGTAACTCAGAACTGTTAAGTTGATTTAACTTATTGATAATTATGCAGATAGTTCATTTTACTTAAAGATTTTAAGGCAACTGTTCACTCACTTGTTTTAATTAAAGTCAATTAATCAATATGTTTACTTATTTTAAGTAGACTCAACTAATATTTTTATATCTATCACGTCATCATTACTCATTTGATCCCATCTGGCTAGTTTTGTCTTTAATATCTCCAAACGCACGTTAATACCGATTAATTTTTTATATTTTTCCACGAAAATACTAGATTTAGCATTCATTTCATAGAGATTACATATAGACAGTAACTTTAGCAAATCAAAACGATTAACCTGAGCATATTTTACAAAAAAAGTACATGACTATAAACGTATAAACCCTGTAAACACAACACTGATGGTGCAATTAAAGAAGTTTTTCGATGAGTTCGTGACAGGTGGATCCAGGTGCGGTTCACCTGGACCAGGTTTTCATGAACTCCCATGAAAAACTGTATTAGGAGTAATGTGACCGAGCGTGCGGAGAGGAAGTCGGTATTGCGCATAAACTGCCACACCTAATATCAACTTACTTCACTTCCAAAATCCCGAAGGCTCGTGACTCACCCGCGGTCCGCCGTGTGCGTGTGGTTCAGCGCGCTCTCATAACAATATACTGTAGACACTCAATGCGCGCTCATTTATCTGCCAAAACGGATGAAAGCTCCGCGCGGAAAGCCGAGCTCTGTGTCCCGAGCGCTGCCTTTTTCCGGGTTGACAGCAAGTTGAGTTAAAACCAAAACTAAACGCATCCGGTAGTGGATCTTTATTTTTTTTTACACGCGGAAAGCGGAACCCAGAAGATGCCGTGTCACACACGACGCAATGGGCGACTGTTTGACAGAGCGCGTGAAACAAGTTAGCCTACGGTTTTAATGAATACGTTTCACTATTAATTCGCCTAAATATGAGAGCGTTACAGAAGTCATTTAATTAGATTACAGTTTAGTCAGAGAGCGGATCATCTGACCTGGTTATCATAGCAACAGTTCCTCTCCAGCGCCTTTAATGGAGATTAGTTGCATCAGACATTTAAAATGTTTTAAAAAGTTGAGTATCACAAAAATGTATGTCTGGTGCAATGTTGTAAACGTGTTTTGGACCGTTTTTATAACTAATAACTGTAACGTATTCCAAGTAACGCAATAATTAATTTAAAGTAACGCGTTATTATAAAAAAAATTAGGTAATAATATTTGAGTTACTTTTTATTTTAATGAATTAGCTTGTAAAATTGTTAATAACATTTATTAACAAAGAGACAATCAATTACAAAGAGCTGTAAAAAAATATAATATATACAGTATAATACACTTTACTATAGCATAGCTCAAAACACTAGTATTTTCTATAAACTACTGGATTATTTTTGCATGTGGAAATGCACACTAAATTGTAAAAAAAAATTAAAAAGTGATCATTCACTTTACTTAAAGTGAGAAAACACGTTGCATTAAGACGCAAGTTGACTTCACTTAAATAAGTGAGTGAGTCAACCCGTTGTAATTCAGAACTGTTAAGTTGATTTAGCTTATTATTTATAATTATGCAAATAGTTAATTTACTTAAAGACTTTAAGGCAACTGTTCACTCTCTCAGTCAATTAATTGTTTTAAAGCAATATGTTTACTTATTTTAACTCAACTAATATTTTTATATCTGTCACGTCATCATTACTCATTTGATCCCATCTGGCTAGTTTTGTCTTTAATATCTCCAAACGCACGTTAATACCGATTCAAAATTAATTTTAAATTAAAATTAATTTGGTCATGTTGAATACGTTCAGCAAGAGAATGCGTAAATTTATTTTAAAGGCATCGAAGAAAAAGAAAAGTGGATTGTCTCAAGGGCCAGTGATTTTACGTAACAACACAAAAAGTACTAACAGGGGTGGACTTAGTGATTTGGGGGCTCTAGCATTGAAATTCAAAACGCTCTTTCTCTATAGATATTTTTATCAGGGGTTTATTTTGTGAATAAACTGCATGTTAAAAAAGATATCTTAAGTGAAACCTTCTTAATGTAAATTTATATACAATAAATTCACAAATAAAAAAACAAGCTCATAACCCATGTACAGTAAATTAGCCAAACTTGTGATTAGATTATAATATTTGCATATACAGTGAGGGAATAAACGTTAGACTATTCATGGGGGGCCCCGGTTTAGAAAAGAAGTAATAACATTAATATCTTAATGGTTATAAAAATATTTTACAACATATGATAGAAGAATTATAAGAGTTACAGGATGATTAATATAGGCCTTTGGCATTGGTTAGTGCCCACTATTTCTCCGACACACTTAGCTGCTGCTTACCTTGCTTATTGGTTAAGTCCGCCCCTGAGTACAAAAGTGGCAAACATGTTGCTTTAAACTTTCATTAATCTGTGTATATATATATATCCGTCATGCATTGCTCTGGGGTCAGGGGATTCTCAGAAGATAACATTATGCGTTATTGTTTTTTTTTTTAAATGTGTTTTTTAAAGGTAAATGAAGGTGTAGGTTACATTGTTAACTACAGATCTCCTCTATTTTAAAAAAGTTGAAAAAAAGTAATACAAGAGTAATGTAACACATTACTTACCATAAAACGTAACTAAGTAACTCAACTAGTTACTCTCTTGGGGAGCAACTCAACAGTAATGCATTACCTTCTAAAGTAACTTTCCCCAACACTGCTAATAACAGCTAATATTAACATTACTTCATAATTTATTTAATTGCACCTCAAAGTTACCTCAGATTGTGCACCATAAACAACATTTTGTAGGTTCAAGTTACATTTAAAATGCTCGTTTATTATACAATAAATATACAACATATTATCGTTTATTATACAACAAATATACAACATATTATCTCCACCTCTTTTCGGAAAGATCTGAAATGTAGTTTTGAGTTTGTGCTACCAGTCAACTAAACTCATTGGCCACTCATAGCTACACCTTAGTACAAAAATACTCTCAGATGTATATAAATCAGTAAAAATAGGCTACTGCAGTGGTTCTCAAACTGTGGTACGTGTACCACTAGTGGTACGCAGGCTTCCTTCTAGTGGTACGTGGAGGAATTGCTGAATAATTAAGGTTAAAATATGAACACTTTTAATCCTTTAACACGTACGGTAACGCCGATATAATCAGTAAATTGATATTAATAGGATAAACCTTTTATTTCAATCTACATTTTTTAATGTTTGCTATGTAATGTCATCTAAAGCTAATTTTCTCCTCATAATTGTAGCAGTTGTTGGGGGCATATCCTGTATTTTTTATATTCCAGTGTTGACAGGTATAATTTAATCACTTTTCTGACACACAAAGCCTACTCTATTTCGCTGTAAGCAGATCTATTTACTAATTTAAATATGTAAATCTAATTCATATATTTAAAATACAAGTTAATGTTTAAATGTCAAAGATATACAAATAAGTCATATATAAACACGTCATATATTTCAAAATTCATCAAAAAGAGTTTATACATCAATACAATGATATATTTCCATAATTTTGAGGTCCAAGGAACTACTTTATGATAATACTTTACATTTAAGTACAGCAGTTTTTCTAAGAATAGTGCCATTTTTAATAAACTTTCAAAGCATATTTTAGTTTAAATGTTGACATTTTATTTATTTTTACCTGTAAGCACAGCACAGTGTTAAGAACTGTGCAGTGCTGTAGCTGCTTAATTAGGCATATGCTACTGTATTTCAATACTGATCATTATGGTGGTACTTGAAGAAACTATTTTTTCCCAGGTGGTACTTGGTGAAAAAGTTTGAGAACCACTGGGCTACTGCATTTACCCTGGTAAGTGATTCTGCAAGATGCACAAACATTTTTTTAATTTTAAAAATAAATCAATTGCTGCAGATTTGTCCTCTAAACATTCATAGCATGATGTGAATCTCTGGCTCAAATCCCACACTGGATTGCGATCTGGTTGTAGGGAACACACTGTGCAGAAAATCATTATTTAGATGATTTGAGCTTTATCACATGGAGGATTATCTTGCTGGAAGTAGAGTCACAACATGGGTTAAGTCATAATGGGATGGACATGGTCAGCAATAATTCTCGGGAAGGATGTAGAGTTGAAATAATGCTCAGCTGATGCTAAAGTAAGCCAAGAAAATCTCTCACCAGATTACACCACTTGCTGAACCACATCCTAAACCACTGATACAAGACCAAATTCTACCTTACATTAAAGTGGAGTTTCATCAAAGCAGGTAACCATTTTCCAGTCCTTTATTGTGAAGTCTTGGTGATCCAGTGCGAATTGTAGCCTCAGTGTACTGTTTTTATCTAACAAGAGAAGTGCTTTATTTCTGCTGCTGCTGATGTAGCTCACCTGCTTCAAGGTTTGAGGTGCATTTAGAAATGATCTCCTGCAGAACCAGTTTGACCATTCTCCTCTGACATCAAGACATTTCCGGACTTTGTTGAAATCCCAGTAGAGCTGAAATGCAGACCAGACGGCAAGGCACCAAAAACACACCATGTTCAAAGTCACTTAAAGGGTTAGTTAACCCAGAGAAATACAAAAGAAATTTGGTATTACTTGTTCCAATCCCCTGAGAACTCCGTTCATATTCATAGCAGATATTTTAGATGGAGCTCTCATCCTCCAGGCAGCAAGGATAGACATTCATAGTTCAGAAAAGAAACCCAAAACACTGACTAATCAGTCCATGTGGTTCGACTGTAGGACACTTTTGTGTGCCCAAAAAGTAAAAAATAAATAAAAAATAAAAAGTGACTGTCTTTCTTCGCCTTTGTCTTCTGCATCATATCAGGGTGCACATTTTCTATGGGCAATACAATGCTTGCATGCTGCACTGCCAAATCTAATGAATCAAATACATCATACTGGCCTTATTACTGTAAATGCAACCCTGAACTGACACAAGAAAGAAAACAAAAGCAAAAGCTGCTTTTTTGGCACACAAATGAAACTTCATACGACAACAGTTGAAGTCGTGAAATCACATGGAATGCTGTTTATTTCATTATTACAATTTATTTTTGCTTTTATTATGATACAACAGCATATACTGAAAGGAAGTGACATTGGTGAGAGAAGGCATTGGATTGGGAAAGGTCACCGACTCAGGACACCCACAGCACAGTAGCATTATTGAAACGCATCCATTGGATTTTTCTTTGGCTTGAGACTTCTGGTCTCATTCACTTCCAATTGATATTTAAACATTAAAAACAGCTTGTTATGCTGCTTGTGGTGGCAAACTGATATTTTTACCTACTTTTTATGTATAGTCATGAACATACTTGTTTGTAGAAAAAGTAGTTTGACAGTTTTTTGATGTTTTGTTATTATTCCTAGTCATTTCTCGCACTTAAGCGCACTTCCATGTTGCAGAATGAGGTAAATATGTTGGCGCAGACACATCAAATGTTTTTGGTTCCAATTTGAACATCTCTGGACCATTGCTGTCTATGAAGGATAAGAGAGCTTTTGGATGTCATCTAAAATATCTTGTGTTCTGAAGGTCTCAGGCGTTTGGAATGATATGAGGGAGAGTAATTGATAACAGAAATGTTTAGGTGAACTAATCATTAATAGCTCTTTCCTGCAAATCCTGGTGCACCATCTGATCTTCTTAACAACATCTACATCAATAAATGCATTGTACCTAATAAAGTGGCCTTTGAAAGGTTGCACTGCTTGCATTTTCATTCATTCATTCATTTTCTTGTCGGCTTAGTCCCTTTATTAATCCGGGGTCACCACAAGGGAATGATCCGCCAACTTATCCAGCATTTGTTTTACGCAGCAGATGCCCTTCCAGCCACAACACATCTGCTTGCATTTTATGAGGCGTAAAGCTAAAGCTGTTGGACTCTTTAGTAAAATATAAATGTAATTACGAGAGCATTTGTGCATGTACATAAACACGTTTCAAGTAAAACAACACATAAAATCACAACCTTAGATTAACCAAAATACGCCACAGGCAAAACTGAAATTTTAAACCGGTTTTGTAGAAGAAACAGTTGTGTAGCTGTGAAATCAGGCAGGTTTGTACATGCTTTGCTGATGTAACGGCACAGCTAGCATTACTCAGTACTAGGACTTTCTTTGCAAAATGAAAAGTGTTTCACAAGCAAAAATACTTATTTAAATAGGTCAGTTACTTTTGCCTGATCACCTGCATGCTGTTAACAACAATACCAATGCACCGAAGCTGAGAAAGAAAAACAAACACAACAAAAAATGGTCTCGTCTAATTTATGTAAAAATAAATCTTATATAAACTGTAAGGAAGTGTAGTAGCTCACTTTGATTTCTTTTCCATCCAGTAATGCTTAACTTAACAGCAGCAAGTCAGAATATATCAAACACAGTGTGGAATTATTATAGACTTTCACAAAGTGGTGTAAACCAGACCAACAAACAAACAACTTATAATCATATTGTTAAATATAACAAATCATGAGCTTTTTTATCAGTATCTAAGTTTTGTTAGAGAAACAAATGTATAGTAATCATACAATTCCAGTCATATCCAACAAATCACATGCTAAACAAATGTTTAAAGTTTGTACACAGATGCATATAAGCAATGTGAAAACACTCGACAAATAAACACAACAGATGCAGCAGCTAAAACAATACTGAATATTTTCACAAAGCAGAAAGATGAACAACGATGAATACTAAATCAGGTCATTTATTAGAGTTTCAGTCAATTTCATCTATAAAAAGCAAAGTTAGGTTAAAACTTTCTAAAATATTTCCATGACCTACGTTTATACATTTTTAGTTTATTACAAACGGTAAAGCTTCCATTGGTAAGCTTATCAATTGTTTGAAATTACACGTGTAGCAAAGTTGGTTTAACGTTTACGGTAAACAATAAATTATTTCTATGAACAGAAGTGTACTTACCAATGGTAAGAAATGTGATTTTGATTTTTAAAAAGACAGCATATATTATGACACAGAACAGGTATCGTTTGAAAGAATGCGTGAGAATGTGTAAATGTTCATGCTTAAAATCCCATTTGTACCAAAAGCTTCAGTTGGTGTTTCTGCAATGCAAAAGAACAGAAGATAAAAATTATAGACAATATTTAATTTTATAAATGTTTTACTTTCATTTTCTCAGGTGTCACTCACAAGCAAGGGTGAAAGATGAAACTAAGATGATGTTTTTTTGTGTAGGTTGTCCAAATCTAGACTTTTAAATGAGCTTGTTTTACTACAGTAATGAGAGACAATACTGCAATTTTACTTTCCAACAACAGTGGCTAATTAAATTTCATTTTCTTTCTACATATTGATGTACATTAGCTGACCCTAATGTCTGCAGTTTAATGTAAATGATCATACACTTTCAGCAGCATGTTTGAGTCAGAGATTATGTAAGGCTATTTTAAATGGATTAGTAAGATTAGTTGGCCTATAATGTACAAAATGTAATGTTAATGGAATTAGTTATTCTGTATATCCCTAGTTGGAATGATCCGGCCTATCTATAACTGAATTGAAGATTAATACTTGATATAATGTAATGTAACTTCAAATAATATTACATTTTTACTTTAGATGCACTACCTGACAAAAGTCTTGTTGCCTATCCAAGTTTCAGGAGCAACAAATAAAACTTGACTTCTAGTTGATCATTTGGTATCAGAAGTGGCTTTTATAAAAGACAAAAGCCTCTAGATTACACTTATTTTACCCCAAAAAAAATATGATCATACCTTGATTTTTAACTATTTAATTAGAACAGTAAGGTCTGACTTTGCTTAGACAAAATTCTTGTCTCTTAACAGAAATAATGTACAGTATAGAATATAAAGTCATTGTGCAGTGGATAACAAATTAATATTGTGTATGACTCCCATGAGCTTGGAGGACTGCATCCAAACATCTCTGCAATGACTCAAATAACTTATTAATAAAGTCATCTGGAAAGGCAAAGAAAGCGTTCTTGCAGGACTTCCAGAGTTCATCAGTATTCTTTGGATTCATTTTCAATGCCTCTTCCTTACATCAGACAAGCTCAATAATGTTCATTTCTGGTGACTGGGCTGGCCAATCCGGGAGCACCTTGACCTTCTTTGCTTTCAGGAACTTTGATGTGGAGGCTGAAGTATAAGAAGGAGTGCTATCCTGCTGAAGAGTTTGCCCTCTTCTGTGGTTTAAAATGTAATGAGCAGCACAAATGTCTTGATACCTCAGGCTGTTGATGTTGCCATCCACTCTGCAGATCCCACTCATGCCCCCATACTGAATGTAATCCCAAACCATGATTTTTTTTTCCTTCGCCAAAATTGACTAATTTCTGTGAGAATCTTGGGCCTATGCAGGTTCTAATAGGTCTTCTGCAGTATTTGTGATGATTGGGATGCAGTTCAACAGATGATTCATCTGAAAAATCTACCTTCTGCCACTTCACCAAATGATCAACTAGAAGTTATTATTTATTGCTCTTACAACTCAACGACAAGACTTTTGACAGGTAGTGTAAGAGTAAACGTCCTCAAGAGGAGTCATATTTAATATAGTGGGATAGAGGATGTATAAGTCAAATGGGCCTTTTAGCTTCACTTAAAAAATACTTAAGAAACGGTAGAAGTGATAGGCATCAAAACACAAAATGTTTCAAAAGTAATGATACCGTATCTTATATATAGACCATAATTGTCAGACAAATGTAAGCTTGTTCAGTTGAAAAAAAAAAAAAAAAAAAAAAAAAAAAATATATATATATATATATATATATATTGTCATGGATAATTTCTTAATTCTTTGTTTCCTAAGCATGTGCAATCATCTTGATAAATGTTTTTTTTTATTATTATTTGGTTGAAAAATATAATTAATCTGCAAAATAATGAATAAGAAAATCTAATTACGGTGCTTCACTGAACTGATTTTTTAAGGTAAAAGTAACTATAATTAAATTACTTACGATTGAAAAGTAATGGCCTACTTTGTTACCAGACTTGTAATTTAATTACATTAACTAGTTACTTTGTAATTGCACCCAAACACCTTCCAGCGTGACTTCTGAATTTTGAATATGATAACAGGCATGCAGTGATTTATTGCTTTAATTGTTGGTTTGTTTTATAACAAATAATTTGAACATTGTCTACTTCCTCACTGTAAAATATCACTCCCTTCAGGTTAAGCCCCTGAGTAAAGCTAAAGATCAGTTTGTCTGATTATGCTATCAGTGCCAAATCTAGAAAGGAACCAGGAACCAAGAACTGACATAAAACTTTAAATAACTGAACAAGTTTTCACTAGTTTGGTACAGCTGCAGCTGCAATGGAAAGGAGAAAACCAGTACATTTTTATAAGTGCAGTTAAAATCAAAGCTTGCTTTTATAGTACAGATTATGATTATGCCTGGTTTGTTTAGGAGAAAATATTTTTGAAACAACTTTTTTTTTTTTTTTTTGAATGACTGAATTAAACCGAGCGCACTAAAATTATAATAACTGAAAACAGCTGAACTGAAAGCCATGCAGACCAGTTAGGTAAAAACAAGAGTCAAAGTTAAAACTCTCACCTGTAATGAACACAGGAAACCGTACAGATGCGTTTTGAATCTGGAGACGAGTCAGACAGAAGAAGTAGTCCGGTCGTTCTCGTGATATTACATCACAGTCATGATAGGGCAAGACCTCGATTACGCCAGCTTTCTGACAAAAATCGATGAACTGTTGCTTCTTGTTTGCCTCAGGACTGGACCTGCCAGGGAGAGTTTGATTGCGTAAGATTGTCAGACAAACATTTCAAATGTGAGTGAACACACAATTACTAACACAAGCAGATACCCTTTAAAGAGACTATATGCAAGAGTTTTCATGTATTAATCACCTGTTATCTCCAATGGGTGAATAACTTGAACTCAAGGAGTAGAGCTTGTTGACAATTTTATGTAGGCTTGACCAAACTGTATGAATGCTAACATGACTTATAAGGTTGCTTATAGGTTTATATTATGTTGGCATGTTAGCACCAGTTAACATATATGCAGCATGAATTCATATTTTTCTACTGTTCATAGCATGAGCATGTTGCTATTATTGTATTAGCATTAATTAGCATGTCATTAGCATGAATTAGTTTGTCACTAGCTTGATTTAACTTGTCACTTGCATGCTTATAACAAGGGTTAGCAATTTTCTAGCATTAATTAACATGTTGATTTAATTTTTTCTAGCATAAATTAACATGTTGCTAGCATGGAATGACGAAACATGCCAATAGCATGTTTTAGCATTAATATGTTGCTAACAGGGCATCATGGTGGCGCAGCGGGTAACATGATTGCCTCACAGCAAGACGGTCAGTGGTTTGAGCCTCGGCTGGGTCAGATGGAATTTCTGTGTGGAGTTTGCATGTTTTCCTAGTGTTTGCATGGGTTTCCTCCGGGTGCTCCGGTTTCCCCACAAGTCCAAGACATGTGGTATAGGTGAACTGGGTAAGCTAAACTGTCCGTAGTGTATGTGTGTGAATGAGTATGTATGGATGTTTCCCAGTGATGGGTTGCAGCTGAAAAGGCATCTGCTGCGTAAAACATATGCTGGATAAGTTGGCAGTTCATTACGCTATGGTGACCCCCTGATTATTAAAGTGACTAAGCCGAAAAGAAATTGAATGAATGAATGTTGCTAACAAGTCGTCCCTCATTTCACAATGCCATTCTTGTCCAAAGATATGACTGGTTAAGTATATTATGAGTTAACTAGAATGGTCAAAATAGTTGCTTGGCAATAGCTAAGTAGTTGATTTATCACCATTTACTGGCTGAATGCTAATCTGAGCCTACCAGTGTTGCTAAAAACAAACATTTTTAAATTCTACATATATTCAGAGTTTACATTTATATAAATCTATATATTTTTAGTTTGAAAGGTATTAAAATGATGCTAGTTTTGTTTCATTTAGAGTTACACTCTTACCTTGCGCTTTCCCGAAGCCTGCGGCTGTCCCTATAGTGCAGAAACCATTTCCATTTGCCTTGCTTGTCCAACTCCTCCAGGATGCCCACAAGTTTCTTCATGTCGTCTTCACAAAAATTTGAAAAAATTAATTCCAATAAAAACGTCATGATGTGTTAAGTCCAGATTCAATAAAACAACATGCATAAATTGTGTAGAAACTTGATCAGTACCTAGAGAGAGTGTGTTAAGAGCCTGTTCATCGCACATTATGAAGCCTCCTTTAGCAAAAAGCTCTTGGTGAGTGCAGTTCACCACGTCATCGGGTCGGTCGATGCCAGCAAACAGAACACTGGGCGACTTCTTTAGTTCCAGTAAATGAGGCACCTGGTTAAATGGATTGACAGAAGGACATTAATTAAATAAATAAAAAACTAAGTTCACACTGATAAACCTTTCCTAGGACAATTTTTCAGCTTCTGTCCAATTAGTAATAGACTTCAATTTTCAAATACATTCTAGGAAGGTGTTGAAATAATAACAACTACAATAAACATGTAACATGTTTTGTTTAAATGCACCAAAATACATTGCCTCTATTCACTGAGAAATGGATAAAAATTTACATTTTCAAAATGGGGTGTACTTAATTATGCTGAGCACTGTAGATGGCCATTAAGGATCATTATATAGAAACAATCTTTCAATTTACAGCATTAATTTTTTGTTCTTTTTTTACTTAATGAGCCAAAATAAAATCTCACTTACCTCACATATGTGTTCGGCAATGTCCTCATTCCTCAGTATAATGAGAAGAGGGCACTGATCATCTCCATCTAGGTTGAAGTTGTCTGGCTCAACTGGCATGTGGCCCTCAATCTCCATCAGGTTCTACCAATTATACACATTTACATTTAAATCTTTGCCATTATGTACACCACTTTATTTTTATGCATAAACTTACCTTGGTTTCTTCAAAGAAGGAATCTGCTGATGTTACATGAATATAGAACTTGTACTTTTTCTTGGATGCCTGCCTCACAACAGACTTCAGATTCTCTTGAGGACTGTCAAAAACATCTTTCTTGATTCGAGCAGAAGATTGAGGATGTTGGCCAGTGCGCTCTCGATTGTATTTCCTCTTGAATCCCTTGGTTGGACATGCAAGAGTCTTCCCACTGCAGACTTCTTTCATCCTGGACTTGTAAGCAATAGCGCATTGCTCTGTTATTTCTGAAATGCCTGCAAACTCTTTCACATTGCCTTTTCCACAGAACAGTTTTTGGAAATGTGGTTTGCTGGTTTTTACTGACTCCCTCATCTCTTTCCTTTCAGACAAGTCCACCTTCAGTTTAAAATCCGAAAGGGAGGGTTGTGCTTTAAGTTCATCAGAGCTTTCATTTTCACTGAGATTTGAAAACTGAACAGTCATGCCACTCTGTTCAGGATTTGACCGACAACGTGGTGTGGAAATAATAGGGCTCTTACTTTCCTTAAGAACCTGATTCATTTGATCAGAGAAGATGAGGTACTCGCAATCAACAGTAGACCGGGTCCCATCAGACTTACTTTGTCGTTCTTGCCAGCGATTAAAAGAGTCTTCGACACTTTTATTTGAACTGCTTCCACTGAAAGACGGTTTTGCTGTGGGAGAGTTACTGAATGTTACGCGGTATCCTTTCCTATCTAAAACGGTGACAATGGATGAGGGTGGAACGTCAAATTTTTTATCCTTCTCACATGCATCTAATGACTGACTGTAAGTTGCCTCCCTTCTGAAATACCTCCGCCAGTCAAACTGTAGCTTACTGGAAGATGGATGAGAACTAACAGTAACTCTAGCTGGCATCGATCGACAAGTTTCAGAACTTGATGATTTTCGAATGCTGTAGTCCACAAAACTGTTGGAAGTGTCATCATTGTCCCATTCAGAATTTTGACGAAACTCACTTTTTCTAGACTTTTTCTTTTTTGCATAGTCAGTAGTACAAGTAACCATTATTGGATATTTGGCCTCTGTTTTGTAATTTTGTTCCCAACAATACTCATCCATATCCTTCTTTGCGCGCTTTTTGTGCTTGTAGAAATACTCACTTTCAGATGCAATTTGCTTTGAACAAGTGGGTAGATCATAGTCACCACTGAAGTCGCTTTCACGTGGATGAACAACTGGTTCCTCTGTTTGGTAATCATACCATTGTAAACCTTCATCAGATCCATGGTAATATTCATAAAAATCATCTACATCCTCATGACCATAAAATAATTCAGAATCATTTTGAGATGCACCCTGTCTGAAATCATATTTCTTGTTCTCTTTTTCATGGTAGGTGGGACAGAGTTTGTGCCTTAACTGGAAAGAGTCCTCACTGGACAAATCCCCAGTAGTTAAATTAGATTTATCTTTAAAACCGTCTGTTTCAGGACATTTGCTCATCTTCCATCTTGGTTCATCATGATGGGTTTCTTCATAATGTCCCATAAGATCAGAGAATGGCTCTGAGGTAGAAACACAAGTTTGGGAGCTTTCAGGACATTTAGGTGGCAACATGTCTATGTGATGATCTACAGTGTTGTCAGGACAGTACAGTTTTCTGTCCAGATCTTCTCTCCTTAACTCCTTGTTTACTTCTGGATAACATATTTCAGGAATTTCATCTTGAGTAGGAGTAGAGCACGTGCTGTTTATCTCCAATTCTGAAGGTTTGTCACTCTTCAAATGAGGAGCAAACATTTCTATATTAGAGTCGGTCACTGTTTTGGGGAGTGATGCACCAGATTTGGGAGACAAACTCTGAGTGGATTGTGTCTCAATCTTGTCAAGTGTATCTTCCCCCATTCTGACTTCAGATACATCTTGTTGGCCTACCTCTTCTTCGTCCTCTGTTTCTGATAGAATAAGATCTAATTTAGTGGTTTCAACAGCACTTGTCGGGTTTGAATCATACAGACAAGTGTCATGAGCATCCTTTGAGGCCACTAAATTCTGCTCAAGAGCTTTGAAATCATGTTGGTCTTTTATTAATCTAAAAGGATCGATAGTAGAAGATGGGGTTTGTTTACCTTGAGCAGGCATGAGTTGATCCTCATCTGAGCATGAATCATTGGCAAATTCTTCCAGGATATTATATTCAAGGCTTGTCTCCTCTGGTGTCATAGGTTGTTTTTTACTCTTTTGAGTCTTCATATCATTATTGCCACTAATATCACAGGCATCCTCATCCCTGAATTCCATATCAACACTGTTTGTGTCATCATTTAGACTCAAATTAAACTCATCAGGTTGTTCAGTATCGCTGCCATTCAATTTAGCACTTTCCTTTGACTTTATCTCATCTTCTTGCATCATTTCCTCACCTGTATAATCTTCTTTCTTCTCTACATACTCCTCAGTATCCTTCTTGCAAATCACATGAGATAATGTGTTAACTGCATTTGACTGAACTTTCAGACCAAGATCTTCTTGGTCATTAGAAATATCATTATCATTAGTCGCATCTGATGAAGCATCTTTCAGGTCATCAACCACAGCTGCGGGATCTTTCAGATTAAGATCTTCCTTTGCATTAGAATTTTCCTTACGCTCTTCAATAATAATCTCATGTGTTGAACCATCACTCAGATCTTCATCCGTTTTTGTATGATCCTTCTTTTCATGCACAGGTTTAAGATCTTCCTTTGCATCAGAAGTTTCCTTAAGATTTTCAACAGTAATTTCATGTGTTGAAGCGTCTTTCAGGTCTTCACCCTTATTTGCATGATCATTCTGATCTTGTACAAGTTTAAGATCTTCTTTTGCACTAGAAGTGTTATTATGCTCTTCAGCTCTCATCCCATCTGATGAAATATCTCTTTGCTCGTGAACATGTTCAACAACATTTGTCTTCTCTTGCAAATGCTTAGAAGTCTCACAATGCTCTTCAACACTAGTCTCATTTGATGAAGCAACTTTCTGGTCATCCTCTGTATTTGCAAAAGCATTCTGATCAGGCACAGGTTTAGGATCTTCCTCTGCACTAGAAGTCTCATTATGTTCTTCAGCTCTTGTCTCATCCGATGAAATATCACTTAGCTCATCAACATTTGTGTAATCTAGCTCATCATTTGCATCAGATGTCTCATTATGCTCTTCAATGCTAGTCTCAAGTGATGAAGCATCTCTTAGGTCATGGACCGTATATGCATGACCTTTGAGATCTTGTGTAGGTTTGAGATCTTGTGCAGTGTCATTATGCTTTGTAGCACTAGTCTGAATTTGGTTAGGCATTTCAGAAGTCATGTTTTCCACAATAGTCAGAGGTCCATTCAGGCTATCTTCATCAGAGACACTTTCACTCTCTTCAGTTACAGATAGACTCTGTTTTTGTATGGAAACAGATGCTTCACCTCCAGTGTTAAACTCCAAAGTCTTGTCATGATTTCCGTCAGCCGTATTTTCTGGGCAAGCATCTTTTGTTCCATATGATTTTAAAATCACTTCACTGTCTGAACTATCAGACACATCTTTCTTTTGGTGTGTTGTATAGCCAGTTTTGTTCTGTAAACTCAAATCAAAATGTTTCTGTCCCAAAATCAGCCGATTCGGACTTGAGAATTCTGCCGGTTTAAGTATTTGATGGAACACACATATTTTTTTAGCATCAGAAGTGGATGCTTTATTATTTGAAATATTTTTGATCTTGGGCAGACGTATCCGGATGCCTATTCTCATATTTGATGCTTGATCACACAACTGGGTGTACGCACTGTTTCCTTCCATGATCTGAGAGTAGGAGTGGTCAGTGGCGATATCATTTTCTTCATCTGTGTCAGTGTCACTGTCAGGCACTGACTTTTCCTGTGGTGTGTCAACAGCCAATCTGTAATTCTGTAACATATTAAATGAAGATCAATATCAAATTGCACAGTCATGCTGAACAAAAAAAATATATATATAACTGAGAATAGCACAGAACGGTTAATAGATTTTGAATTCAGTAACAAAATGCTGTCAAATACTGTTCAATTGTAATGATTAAAGATATAATGCATTTACCATCAAGGCTTTAACTTGACTTGGGGAGCCACTTGTTCCAGCAGATGAACGTTTTGATGCCTTTTCATGTTTTTTAGGTGATATTCCAACAGGCCCTGATGCAGTGTCCTCTGTTCTACAGGGACTCACAGGCTCACCGTTTTTCACAGAAAGATCCAAAACCCCAGATGACACATGTACAGGCTTGGACGAGCCTTCTTTCGTGCTCAACTCAACATTGAGCAATGACACAGCATTCTGGATGGCATTTTTATCCAGATGGACCTTTTCAATATCCTTCCCCTTTGGAAGTATAGAGCTATTTTCAAGGTGAAATAATCTGGAGGTGGATTTACTATAGAAAAGACCAATCCACATGTGAAAAATGAGATGAACGTCCTCAAAGGTGTCTTCAATATTGAAATTCCATTTCCTGTAAATATTAAGAAAAAGAAAATGTTTAACAGGAAACTCAAAGGCTGAATGTGTATTAACTGATTATGATGGCTGGAATTGTTACCAAAAAAAAAACTGCTATAGAAGGATGAAACCTCTTGAGCATATTTAAGGTATGTGTGCAAACTCAGACTTTCGGTTTTCCATTTTTTTCTACATTATATTGCACTTTCTATTTAACTGCCACCAACTACTAGAGTAATTATTTATTAATACTATAATTTTCTTTTATAAACTAACAAATTATCTTACGAGTTAACAAATTAGCTTTTTGTTGAAAAGTTTATGTTGAAAACACAAATTATGCAGTGTGTATATAAATTAAAGCTTGTTGCAATTATTTAGTTTTATTAAGAGTAGAAAATTAAAATGAGACAAATTTAAAAAGAAACAATTATTAAAGTAAATAATGTAATAAATATGTCATAATAACAAATATATATATATAACTTACAAGGACAACAAGTGGTGCTTACCCATGAAGTGCTCGTGAGACAGTTTTGTCTAGACTGTCATTGGTAAACTTGCTGTCGTATTTAAAATCATATGCTTCTTTCCAAGTCCTTATCACTTCAATCTTTCCCTCTTTTTCGATTATGCATCTGTTGCGTAAAATTTTTGGTCGTCTTGTTTTTGTCTTTAAGATCGGTGGTACTGGTGTATTTGGAGAAATCAGATGCTTCCACTCCGTTTTGCCTCCTTCCTCTTGATGAAATGGGACCACGCTCTCTTTGGGCAAGTTAAGAAGAAGCCCACTTTTCAATGAAAGAGGTGATTCTACACATCCAGATAGTGAAGAAACCTGAGATGATGGACCTGACAGCGAAGAGGTGGACTGTGAGTAAGAATGCTCTTTTGAGATTTCCAAAATCAGTTCCCCAGTCGCTAACAGACTTTCTGGAAAAGGAGACCTGGGGGGTAACTTTAATCTGGCAGATGGACAACGAAGCAGGGCATGAAGGACTGACTCTGGGGAGCCACTAGCCTTGACTACATCAAGGGCCTCCAGGCCAGGTTTGGCTTCTAGGTTTGTTAACATTTTATCATTAGTTGCACCAAGAGCCAAGTCAGCCAGTAAACTCAAAGCATCTGAGGGCAGAGATGGACCTGTGCTCAGTCTCTCTGCGCTGGCTTTGCCATCAATGCTAATTCTTGTCCTTCCCACCCTATCCCCAATAAGCGATGATATGAGCTGCTGGTCAGCGTGTTTAGCTATTTCAAAAGGTGTTGATGGGTCAAAATTGAGGGACCCTGTAAGAAATAGACAAAGACAAAGCATAAAACAGAGAGGCACAAGAAAAGAGGAAGTAAACATTGACAGCTGTCTTTAGATGCAGAAGAGCAAGCACACAAGAGACAAAAAGATGAAGAGGGAACTTATGGGGCAAATTTTAAAACACCAGCATAATTGTGTCAAACTGATCCCATTATTCACAATGGACAAATATTTAAAAGTGTGGGCAAATATAGACTAAACTAATGTTTGCATGCAAAGAGTTTTAAGACATTAACAGAGTATGTTAATAATTTCTTACCATTTTCTTTTTGGGTCTTTGAAATAAGACCTCTCCAAGACACTGGTTTTTTGGTTAAGTCCACAGTTTTTATTGGCTTATGTTGTGCCTCATCATTCCTGGGTTGGGATATTTTGTCTTTCAACTCATTATTGGTAACATCATACACCAGACCCTTGTCAGAGTTTAACTTTTGCCTTTTTGACTCTGGGTTATCTCCTTCAGACTTTGCATCATCACTAGGGGTAGGAGATTTCCCCTTCTTTCCCCTTCGGAGTACAGTTTTTAATTTGCTTATAGATATTGCACTGTACACACTATGTTTTGTTTTCTTCTTGTTTTTGTCAGGGGAGGAAACTTTAGGATCTGAGTCCTTGGATTGTTCAGAAACTTTTGGAGGACTGGAAGTAGCATCTGCTTGAACAGCAACAGGATTGTCTTTATTTGTTTGTTGGAGGCCTATGGTCTCATTTGACGTGGAATTCATCGATTTTTCAAGAACTGAATCTCGGCTTTTGTCAAGTTCTAATGGGTTGTTTTGGTGAAGTTTTCTCAAAATCTTTAATGCTGACAAAAGAGCACTTGGCATTTCAGTTGTAGGGCTGTCCTTTGGATTTTCATCATCATTGACCACTGGATTTTTAGAGAGGACTTCTACCTTCTCAGATGAGGGAGAGTCTCCCTTACTTTCTACCATTTCTATGGATTTGTTCTCCACAGGAGAAACGGTTTTAAGTTTTGTGTCAATTTCATCATGCGTTTTATTATTTTGCCTCTTGTTTGCAGACTCCGTGTCAACATCTGAACCATGCGGGACAAAAACTCGGCCACAGTTTGTGATTATGGTCTTTAGACCATATCGTTCCCTTAAGTTACATCCCTCCATCTTCCTCTTTGGAACACTAGGCAGACTTCGCTTTGTGTCATCATGGTGAGGGTCCATCATAGACTCATTTTCATTCCTTACAGCATTTGATCTTAAAGAACGTTTAAGACTGACATCGGGACTCCACAATCTTTTACGCCTTGGAAGAGACCGCCAGTCATTTTTTGACAGAATTGTCTCATCTTTCACACTCTGATCACTTACTGATTCAGTTGACGCATTTAATAAAGGTTCCTGGCTCTTGTCTTGTCTGGCTTTACTGACAGTTTGCTTCACAAAACCTTGCCTGTATCCCTTCCCACTTCTAGTTGAATGTGGTCTCTGATTGGTGTCTTCAGCATGCAGAGTCTCAGTCTGAGTCTTGTCTTTTGTAGGGACTTCAGTGGAGTTCACTGGCAAAACGAGAGGCGAAGTTGAGGTTTTTAAAGTAAGCTTTTTTTGAATCTGCAAAGTTTTCCAATGAATTTTGCGCTTCTTACCTTTACGCCCTGAAAAGGGTCTGCGATTTACTTTCTTTTTAGGATCAGCCATTGTTTTCTCTGTATGTTTATCCTCCTCCATCCCTCCACCTACAGCAGTATCACCTTCTGCTGCTGATGTGATTAATGGAGTACTGCTTTTCTGAACGAGAGTCTTTTTTGTGGATAAATCTACACAAACTCCCTCAGCATCTCCTTTATTACTGCCTTGAGAAATTTTCTCAACATTCGTGTCAATACTTACAGAATTTTCTGAGGGGACATCACCCAATTTGGGTGACACTGTGGAAGTTGGATACTCCAACACACTGTCGGCTGCAACTACAGCCGTTCCCAATTTTCCAAGCCTCTCTGAAACAGCAGGTTGAAGTTGTTCTGTAGAATGGGTTTGCTCATCTTTTTCTCTATTAATTCTTTCAATGGTCCTGTCAGAGGCATCACTGATAGCCTCTGTTGGTTTTGCCACCTCTGTTTCAATAGGGGTATCAGTCTGTGGCATCTCCTCAGGTGATGATATATAGTAATAAACATCATCATCACGGTCATCTCCACGCTGCTTTCGACCTGTAGTGAGTAACTCCAATGCCTTCCCTACAGGAATCGTAAAGCCACAAGGCTCATCAAAATATGATTTTAATCGAGTGCCAGTTTCCTTTGTCCATTTAGGTGATATTAGAGTAAAACCACCAGGCACATCGTATTGGTCAGGAAACATACTGGCTTCTCTGGAGGGAATGTCCAATGGTTCTGTGTGAAAAAGTGTACCATAGTCCTGTAAATGCTTTTCTAAAGAAGTCTTAGAAGCCCCATGCTGGTTTTGAGTACATTTTTCCATCTCCGTTTCTGCATAGTTGAGTGCTGGAATGACTTGCATTATTTCTGTTGACACCTTAGTGTTTTGCAAACCAGACTTGGTATCTAAACACACACACACACAAAAAAACATAGTCTGTAAACAAAGACAGTATGCAGATTTTTTAAAGAAAACTCAAAAAATATTTCTTGTTACCTCTTGGTACATTTCTTGAGTCTGGGAAAATAAACATGCCTTGAAGTGCTTCTGCTTTACCCGACTTTGCATCTAGAAACATAAGAAATTTACGTTTTACAAAACAAAAGTAATAACATTTTAAGCCATTTTGGTTCTAGATGTTTATTTTTACAATCAAGATGTGCAAAGTATACAGTGAAACAAACCAAACTAACCAGTTTCAATGTGAATCTCCAATTACAAACTTGGAGATAAAGCAAACAAAAAACAATAGTGCAACACTACATATTTAATTTCTGTAGTGATGGACTGAACTCGTGAATAAAGCATAAGAATTGGAGTAGTTTTTCAGGGAACATGTTACCTTCAAAAGAGAAAAGATGTGAAGAGTGTAGCAAAATAAGGAACCCAGAATCTTCCAGTGGTATTACAAGAGCCTGGTGAATGGAAAATAACATGAGACATGGTTCGTTTGGATATGTATTCTGTGGTCTTGTCCCAATGATGTATTTTCCCCTTCTCCATATTTACCATGTCTTTTTCCTTCAGCTCTTGGGCTATTTGGGCAAGATCATTTTTCGCCTTAGAGGACACAACATCGTACAAGTTGAAACATCTGCCACCTATGCAAACTGTGAGGAGATGAAAGAAAACAAATTACAGTTTTGCCTGAGCTCTTGTTTACAGTTTAAGCACCAATGTTGAAATATAGTACACACCTTCACCCACAATGCAAGTTTCAAAGATTTCTCGCGGCAAGGTCCTCTTGAGTTCAGACACACCAATTGCATGGTCAATTTTAACTGTCTTGGGACTAAAAATACAACGCATTTAAATTATGTAGTTTACAAGAAAATGTCTAATGTTTCTAAATGATAATATCAAAAGAAATCTGGTCTACAATATCTAAAAAAAGAGGGTCAAAATGTGTCCTTGTATAAACTTACAGTTTGGCAGGAAACCAGGCTCCGCTTGTGGACTGAAGGCCTACATCATAAACATTGGATTCAATCTTGAATTGGCCAATCCATGGTTGATAATGAAACACTACAACCCAAGATACAAATTAAAATAGCAGGTTGATATCGATATACTCCTAGTTGTTGTTTACACTAGGCTGATTTTAATTTAAAATGGCAAAATTAAGATTACACCTGGTGTCCATACTACTCTGGCATATTCAACCCATCTAAAAAGACCCCTTTTTAGTTTGGAACCAATCATGATCTGTTTAAGCACAGAAGGACTTTTGAAATAGGTGTGGCTATCCACAAAGCCTCTCTGATTGGTCTTCTGAACTACTGCATATCATTCCCTGACTCATCAAGACCTTTTTATTATGACCATTATATGGTCATCTGAATGTGAATGGTCAGGTCTCATGCATTTTACACTATATAATGTCGATGTTTTCATTTTAAATTGAAAGAACATTTACAACATACTGAATATTGTTACAAATGAGGAATAGTCAAAGTTTCAAACCCAATTCAATGAATTAAGAAGCAGTAATTCTTACCTGTTTTGTCTTGGCTTGAAGAAGCAAAAAAACAAAGAAAACAGATCTTTAGTTGTCAAAATCGCCATTAGCATGGGTAAAAAATCCCTTAAGGTTCATTAAAAGGTATATATTAATGGCAAAAAAGTATATAAAAAATTCGAAACCTCTTTTGCTCCAACTCTGAAGAGGTGCTCATCTTTCCATAAGAAAATGCTACAATGGCAAACGGACACGCATGTCTCGGACAGGCTTCTGTTTCACTGCTTCCAGTACAGAGCTCATAAAAGTAGTACTGCAAGACAAACCAGCCTTGTTAGATACACAGTTAGATAATAAGTAAGAGAGGAAACTGTTTTGAGAACTCTATCACCTGTGTTCGCTCATACGCCAAGAAAGAACTGGTAGTTGAAGATACAGCATTGAGCTGCTCTGATACATGGCAGTCAAAGCCAGGTGTTGGGGGAGTGAAATTCTGGGTGTAGTTGTCTTTAACCTCTTTTACTTTGCCCTGATGATTAACAATACAAGAACATGTGTTTGCATGTGGTGCATTTAGAAAAATAAATCAGCACAAACCCTGCAAAAAAAGTTATTTCTTGAAAAAGAATCAAGAAGCAAAAGTCAAAAATGCAGTTTTTAACATTGTATTTTTCCTTAAACAGGTAAAACAGGTCAATAATCAAGTAAAATAAGTCAAATAATCTTGTCTTTATTTTGAATGAATTTTATTTGACTTACTCTACTGGGCAGATTCTTTTGTAAAATTTAAGAAAATATTCACTTAATTTTGACTCATTATTCTGAAAACAAAGCAATATTTTTACTTGTCTAAAAAATACTTCTTGATTTAAGAATGCTTAGATATTTGGAATCAAACAAAACAAGACAAAATGCATTTTTTGCATTGAATAACTGCAATGCAATGGAAGAACAGTGTTTTCCCACCAAATTCTTAAATGTGTACCTTGGTGAGCTTCAACAGCACTATGTAGCCAGTCTTGCCATCATACCACCGCTTCAGGTCAAGACAGTCAGAGTATTTTGAAATGTAGACACCTAAATTAAGGGGTAAAAATCAAAATTATAATGTAATATTTACCTTAGACAACCACAGAAACCAACTCCATTATGATAAATTCACTGCAGCAACAGAGCCCTGTTCAATACCTACATTTCTTAAAAAACACACATCAGACATATTCAAGTCTTGCCTTAAAAATAATGTACGTCCAAGGAGTTCCAATCTAAATACTCAACATAAAACATGAGATCAAAACTGTAAACGTTGTAAACATTGCTACTGTAAAAAAGTATTTTTTGTTACAAAAAAACCAAATCAAACCTCACAACATGTTGCAGCAGTTTCAGGTGTAACTCTGAGAAACTCTAGGAAATGTTATGAATAGCAAACACAGGCTGTAACAGACCAACAAAAAACAGGAAAGACTCGTTTTTCTGCATTTATGGATTGGAAAAAGGTGTACCAGGAGTTCTAAGAATTGTCTGATTGCCACAACATGTTCCTCTAGTGAGTTTAATCTTTAGTTCAGCTAATTATTAAGCCTTAGTGCTAGTCTCACATAGACAGGCTTTTTGAAAAAAAGAATAAAATGTGGTCCAGGTTTCAGTAAAAAATAATTAATATCTTCTACTACAAACTAATGACTCAGATACCTTAAACAACAATCATTCTCCAAATATTTGTTGTTCTTAAAAGAGACAGTTCGCCCAAAACTGTAAATTCTGTCCATTTTTACTCAACCTTCACTATACAAACTTTCATTTTCTGTTGAACACAAAAGAAGATATTTTTTTAAATGTTGGAAACCGGCAACCATACTTTCATAGTGACTTCCATAGTATTTGTTTTTCCTACTTTGCAAGTCTATGGTTACAGGTTTCTAACATTTTTCTAAAAATATTCTTCATGTTCAACCGAAAGAAGGAACTCAAACAAGTGAATGTTGAGTAAATAGACAGTAAATCTTTATTATTGGGTGAACCATTCCTTTAAATAAAAGTAAAATGTGTGTTAAATACAGCATTGTAACTAGGGCTGTTTTTTCTACAGACTGGTTTACATAACGTGTGCACCCTTTCTCCCAAAGCTGTTGTATTTAACCACAAAATCAGATTTCAGCATATCTTAAGCCACTTTAAGCTCTGACAACGCATCAACATTTCTGAAATTCAAAGCATCCCCAGTCATTTCAGGCCTTTTCAGACTCAACCATATTCAAACTTCAAAACGTAAACGTCATCTTATCCACCTAATAATGAATCAACTGAAATAAAACATAAATTAATAAGACCACGACATACAGTCACTGTCACATAAACTTTACTCTTTGGTTATTTACTCTTATTTACTCTACTGTTGCCAAGAGAGAAGCTGCTTTTACACTTTGAAGCTTGCGTGAATATATTCAACGTCACAGGAAAAAGAAGTGGTGTAAACCACATAAACTCAGTCATACTTTAAAAACTCATTATATTTAAATAAAATAAATTAATTTGTTAGGAATATCATGATATGGTTAAACAAGTTACAATCGCCTTTGCAAACCTATTCTATCATTTTGATCATGTTTTAGTAGTTTTAATATGTTGTAGGGTTGCTCTTCAGTGGATTGTCCTTCAGGAGTGGCATTTGCATCATACTTATCTAAATTAAACTGAACTTTAACAGTTTTAATTTAACTAGAACTACACTGGCATTTCACACTTGCATCTCTGAACTGTGTAAACTGTGCAGTGGTCCATATTTTGAAATATTATGGCTTCTTATTCTCTTTTCTTCATCTATGTTGAGCTGTTTTGACACAGTCTACATTGTAAAAAGCACTATAGAAACAAAATATTTTTATTAAATTGAATAGTAGTACTATAGTTGTACTGACTTTGTCATCACACCACCAAACACTCGTGCATTCCCATGTAAATGCACTTGTGTAATACAGAATTTAACACGAATACATTTCTGATATTTCATGCTGATCCTCAAGCCATGAGATATCTTTTAGAGCTGCAAGATATAGAAAAAACAAACATTGCGATAGTATGTTGGTCTGCGGCGTATATTGCGATATGAATATAATTTCACAAGATAACTATTTTGGGTAAAAATCCTAATGTTACATCGATTGGGATGATTTTGTACAAGAGTGCATCTGCATAAAATTAACAAAATAATACAAAGCACAGATGTAAACAAGAGAACAAATATTAAAATAAAATAAATAGTGCTTTATGTTTTTCAGTGGAGTCTAACAGTATTCAGGCACAGAAATTCAATTATCAGACCTAAAACACTGTAGTCTTCAATAATTAAACACAATTCATATTCTTTAATTGGTGAACTTAATTTTAAAGTCAAACTACCATTCATTGTGCCCAAATGGTTTAAATTCGCTTGAAATCTTACAGTCACAAGCCTTAAAAACACATTTAAATTAAAAATGTGTCAGATTACAGTTGCCATGAACTGTAAATTGCCTGGTTAATTATAATCCCAATTTGACATTGCAGATCTTGCAAAGTGACTATTGCAGAGTTGGGCAGATCTAATAACTTGCCAAAAAAAAGTCTAACTTCTCCATGATATAACTGTCTTCCCCAGTAGTTTATAACAGCCATGCAGCAGTCTCTAGCAAATAATGTTGTCTAAATGTTTAATATACACTGCAATAAATACTTCAGTGTCTAGGCTATTTGATCCCATAGACTGGTGGAAAGACCTGTGTAAGGAATAGCCTTCACTTTCTCTTTCTATAGATTAATCATGTCTCCTACATTGCAGTACGATTCAGTTTCACTTTTTCTTTCCATTTGTAGAAGAACAGAATATAGACCTGGAAATCCACCTGTCCTAAACTGAAAATGCTTGTTATTAGTTTTAGAAAGGTTATTTAGCAGGTTTTCTTTCTTATTATGGTACTTTGGTATGTGTTATTCAGTGATAATTTATTAAAGCTATTAAGAAAGCTGCAGCTATAAATTGAATGCAGAAATTCTGAATCATTTCAATGAAAAAGCTGCCATTAACATTCAGTGACAATAGTACATTTATATCAAGACCAGTCAGACTGGAATGAACCTCCTCTCAGATGATCCCATTGCAGTCACATGTGAAATATTATCACATGCATGCAAGTAAACACAGCAGGTTGTTATGCAGAAACAATCTACAAATAATCCAATGGTTAGCTTTCCTTACCTTTCAAGGAGTCTCCAAGGGTAGTGCACTTCGCTCGTCCAACAGACAAGCCTGTTTCACCAAATTTCCTTGCCTGTGGAACAATAAATGGGTTTGAAGATTCACACAGTTCTGGTCTGACTTCAGGTTGATTAAGTGAATGTTTTATCTGTATACCCTGTTAATATCATCAAGCAACAGGAAGCCAAATGACTCTTCAAGTTCCTGTTCAGAGTATCCCTTTTCCTGTTTCTCAGAACGAAATGCAGCATACTGTTGGAACACAACATATATTCATTCATTAGTAACATGAAATAAATCTCACTAAATCACTCAAAGTATGCGCTGTAAAAGGCTTACCCGTTGTTGTAAATCAGGATTGTTGATCAAATAGGCTGAGTTGTATGTAAAAAATTCTTTTGATTCTTTATACAAGTAGTTGTTATGAAGTGGAGCTAGAATACTTTCGTTAAAGGTTACTGAGCCTTGAAGAACAGGCTCCAGGAGACCTGGGAGGACATGACATATGACAGAATTACACACACTGCTTTATGATCTTTCAAAACATTCATTTTTCACACCAAACAAAGAGCAGAAGATTTTCTGGGTCACTTTCTGTCAACATTCAGAGATAAGCAGAGAACACATAGGCAGGTCATTTCAAGGACGTTGGATATTTTGCAAATATTAAGCAGAACTGTAGTAGAAGGCTTAGTAAAAGAACTGTTTGGAAAAAAACAGCTAAAGAACTCCTCTAAAACAAACAAAAACATGTTCAACATTAAATTACAGGTCATTGCGCAATTCTTTGACTGAAAAAAAATTCCATGTTGTTCAAGGACTATTGCACAATACTACACTAATCTTGGAGGATAGATCCAGAATGTAAAATATTACATATATTTAAACATAATTACTGATCAAATTAATCAATATCACAAAATACAATCTGCCATCTTCTTCACATCATGGATTTCCAGCTTTTCTTTAAGAAAAGTCCAATTTAATATGGCAGCAGAGCAAATAGATCAACTTAGTTTAATCGTCAGCTATCGCTAACTAGTAGCTAGTTCTAACATAGGGCTGGGCAATTAATCGAAAAGTATTCGAAATTGATATTCAGAACCTATAATCGATCTAATTTTTCCAGGTAAATTTTTTCAATTACTTTTCCTAGTTGTTCTTTGACTGTTCTTTTTAGGCAACGTGTGTTTTAATTTCAGTTGTTCAACGTTGATGTTCAATAAGTAATCATAGATAGTAGATAGTGTGTGTTTCCTTCAATTAAATCAAGTAATGCACCCTTCACTCAAAAATCTCTCACTTGTAATATGTGAGCATAATTACTGTACAAAACCTGTTAGTGAACTATGAGGGCAAAATAAATAAATAAATAAAAGAATCGTTCATTAAAAGTAATCGAGTTAAAATGATAAATTAATTGAGATTTAAATTTTAGGCCAAATCACTCAGGCCTATTCTAACATTTTGTCGAATTGGTTTTGAAACGAGATAGCTTTTGAAAGTTCGAAACATCTAAAGAGCATATCTGAAGGGTCAGTTACCATACTTCAAAACACATTCCTTTCTAAACATATACACTAGGCATGAGACGATAACCGGTTTCAAGGTTTACCGCGGTGTGGAAAAGTCAAGGTTTTAAAACCGCCAAAGTGTTCTGTTTTACCGTTCTTAAGGTATATGTAAGTTTTGTTTTTGTTTTTTTGCATGTTATTCACAGCTATTTTATTCAGTTTTTTAGGGCAACAGTATCTCCAGCCGAAAAGGAACCTCTACATAAAAAGCTACTGGTCCAAAATATTGTAATTGTTTCTTAAAAATCAAATATATTTTCTTCAATGGGGGAAATAGTTGTTGTAGTTGTTTTTATTCAGACATTTGAAAGGAACATATTTTGGAGCAGTAATCTAAATACTGTGAAACCATGATATTTTTATCCAAGGTTATCATACCGTCAGACTCTCATACCGGGCCATGCCTAATGAACTACAGTTTTATTATAATAAATATGTGTAGTAGCCATGTTTTTCAGCACACTGACTACCATATAATAGCATGGTTAAGCTATGGTTAGTGTCTTTTTTAGTTGTAGTAAAACCCATTTAATAATGTGGTTAATATACCATGGACCAACTTTCTAACAACTCAAAAGTTCTTTAAATGTATTAAAAATACATATTTGTGGTCTTAACATGTTTTTTATAACATGTACTATTCTTCCAATCATATATGCATGTTTTGATGTCAAATCAGTAGCACTGGCTATATTCAACACAGCAATAGTAATAAATATTTAATACATAATTTACAATCATATTATCTGGACAAACATGCATTTTTTCAGTTTGGTCAATGATAAATATTCTTAATTCTTTAAACATTTCACTTAAAATATTTCCTGACTAAAAAAAATGTTCCACAATCTTCCATAACACTAAGATATACTAAGAAACACCTGGAAAACACTAATGGCACCATATAACAAAAAAGACCAAGTATAAGATATTGTAGTGTAGAGAACTGAAAAAAAAAATATTATTAAAATTGATCCAATGTAAAACTAGCACGTGTATATTTACCAGGCCCATGCTGACTCAACTGCAGAACTGGTTAAGAGTTAAATGCAGCACCAACCAAACCAGTAACGTTACCAGGGTCTAATTTCAACCAGAATAGATAGCCAAGTCGTTTAAAACTGTACAAATATGCTGCAGGGGTGTATATTTAAATACATATGACTTAAATTCACAATTTAGCAAACAGTTTTGTTAGCAGTCAACGCAAACTAAAATAGGTAGCGTAGCCTAACGTCATGTAAATGGAATTGTTACTTAATACATATTAATATAAATTGATGATTACAGACTAGCGTATATTACACGAACACTATTGACGTCAAAACAGAAACTAAACGCGTCAGAGAGTCCAATATCCCCAGTTACCTTCTGTTGGTCGTTTAGTCTCATTCTCCATGAAGACGAGACATAGATCACAGGTTTTCGCGTTGCACTCGATATTTTAGATATTTCTAATCCTCGGCGGCTCACGACATTCCAGCTGACCGAACAAAACGATACTGTATTTTCAGTTAAACCTTCGTGAAATGTTCGCTGGAAGCTCAAAAGAGAATTATTAATCTCTACGACTGGTCTCTCAGGTTGAACTGCGCTTTGGAGGACTTGAATTGTACTGTGTGACTGTGTTGCAACCAGGAAGCGAATCCACATAAAGACAGCAAAGGCTGGGCTGTGAAAACGAACGGCTGCTAGCTAGCGAGTAGGTTTGAACTAAACCGTCGTTTTAAACCGAATTGAAATTATAACCGGGATTCGAATTCACTCGACAGCGCGCGCTTTCTGCCGGCCTCGGTTTCTAGGAGCGAGGCTCGCGCGAGTCAAAGCGAAACGAAAAAGAAACAGAAAGTCAGAAGTTTGCGTCCATCTTGCGTCCAAACGCGCAGTTCGTTCAGACGCCGCTAGTTGGCGCAGCACATGTTTACGCAACGGCGTTCGAAGCAGATTGTACGCTGGTTTATCTCAAGATGTTGGGTTTGTATATAAAAGAAAAGGTGTAAAATGGTTATATTTAGATGGTGAGAAGACGTCAATACATTGAAGTAAACAAATATCAAAGACCGAAATAAAAAGACGCCATTCACTCTTCCGTCCGCCAGAGGAGCTGTTCAGTTTCCTGTATTCCTGATGTCCGGTCTTCCCTCTGAAGGAACATTTAGTTCTGGACAAGATGTTCACTTGGCAAAACAAAACTGCATTTGAGCCTGCAAACCTTTCTTCTGCCAAAGCCAACACATGTTTATGAGCAACGAGTACACAATATCTACATCAATAAAAATATATAAATAAAACAAATGTTGTCAGAAGACATTAAAAAATACTAAATAAATATAGGCTAATTTACGAACTGACAACAATGTTTATTTAAATGTACTTGTTTATATATATATATGTGTGTGTGTGTGTGTGTTAAATTTGAACAAACAAATTAAACTTAGTAATGCTCGACTTAATTTGTTTGTTTAAAAATTAGCCCAAATAAATTGTTTACAACCCCACTTAACTTAAAAAAAGTTTTGCAAATCCAAGGAATCAGTTTTGTTTAGTTTTTTTCAGTGTACATATGATACTCTTTTTCACCGATTATAGCCTATACATTTTTTCATGTAGTTTATAAACTGTCCTATACACATAAATTGATTCCTAAATAGAAACATATCAGCACACTTAAAGGGACAGTTAATCCAAAAATGGAAAAAAAAAACCTGTCATCTTTTACTTTCCCTTCTCGTTTCAAACCAGTTTCAGTTTCTGCTGTCATAAGAAAACATTTTGAAGAAAGCTGCAAACCTGTAACCATTGACTTCTATGGTAGCCAGTTTGTTTTTTCTACTGTGAATGTCTATGGTTACAGGTTTTCAGCTTTCTTTGAAACATCTTTTTCTGTTCATGACAGTAGAAAGAAACTAATAAAAGTTTATACCAGGGATCTCCAAACCTGCTCCTGGAGGTCCGGTGTCCTGCAGATTTTAGCTCCAAACCTGATCAAACACATCTGAACAAGATACTCAAGTTCTCACTAGGTATACTTAAAACATCCAGGCAGGAGTTTTGAGACAAGTTGGAGCCGAACCCTGCAGGACACCAGACCTCCAGAACCGAGATTGTTGATCCCTGGTTTATAACAACGTGAGGGTGAGTAAATGTTGAGTACATTTTTAGGTAATTAGCTAATTAATTTTCCTTCGGCTTAGTCCCTTTATTTATCAGGGGTCGCCACAGTGGAATGAACCCCCAACTTATCCAGCATATGTATTACACAGCGAATGCTTTTCCAGTTGCAACCCAGTACTGGGAAACATCCATACATACTCATGCACTATGGTCAAATTAATTTATTCAATTAACCTCTAAAGAGCAGCGCAGTGGTAGCAAAAAGGTTGAAGAAGGCACTATAGGTGAATTGGGTAAGGTAAATTATCCGTAATTTTTGTGTGTGAATAAGTGTGTATGGGTGTTTCCCAGTGATGGGTTGCAGCTGGAAGGGCATCCGCTGTGTAAAATATAAGCTGGATAAGTTGGTGGTTCATTCCGCTGTGGTGATCCTTGATTAATAAAGAGACTAAAGCCTAAAAGAAAATGAACTAATTCATCTATAGCACATGTCGTTAAACTGTGGGGGAAATCCACACCAGCATGGGGAGAACATACAACCTCCACACAGAAATGCCAACTGACGCAGCCAGGACTCGATGTCGCCTTTTTAGGTGAACTATCCCTTTAAATTGCAAAATGATCTTTAAATAGCAAACTGAAAGTATTTTGCTTAATTCACTTAAAATGTATATTAGTATTCATATTCATCTTACTACATACTTATATAATGTTTATATATTTTGCTTTAAAATGTAGAAATATGAATCCTATCTGAAAGCGCTGTATTTTAATTAATATTTCAAGACCTGAATATTTTAAATGAGAATTTACTGAAGGCTGCAGTTCATTAACACCACATAATGAATCCAGTGTTGTTAACAGACTAATAATCATAATAATTTAATAGCATTTATTGATTTGCCAGCTCATTTGAATTTAGCAATACAATAGAACAGGGCAGCCCAAACTAGGTCCTGGAGAGCCGGTGTCCTGCAGATTTTAGCTCCAACTTGCCTCAACACACCTCCATGGATGTTTCTAGAAAGCCTAGTAAGAGTTGGATTAGCTAGTCCAGGTGTGTCTGATTGGGGTTGGAAGTAAACTTTGCTGGACACTGGCACTCCAGGACAGAGTTTGGGCATTCCTGCAACAGAATATATTACATTAATACAAACATTGATCTTGTCAATATTAAAAAATATTCCAGTAGTCTTTTCTCAAAAAAAAAAAAAAAATTAAATGTGCAAATACATAAAATATAAACACCAAATCCAAAACCACTGATCAAACAAACTGCCATACAAACATACAATCTGGAAAAAATAAGGAACCATGTGTATCATCATTACAAATTTAAAAAATAAAACATTACAAATGGTTTGCAGTCGTTTCAACTTTCCCAGAAAGCAGACCATTCTCTCTTCACCCAATGACATAATTTTCTGTTTAATTGGAGAACGGCTTAATAAGTCCACTATCCATGGCTTTGGACAGGCAGGCACGAGCTGCATCTATAGCGTTCTGCTTCTTGGGGTTGTCCTCTCGTTTTGCCACATACGTCAGGATTTCCAGCATGTCACTTTCAACGAGCTTCTTGGCTAGTTGATCATCAGCATCCAGCATGTTATACACCGTCACAAGACCTCTGTGCTGAATCTCGGGGTTATCGTGGATGCACAGTCTCTGCAAGATCTCAAGCCACTGCTCAGTCTGTTGATGAAAAAAAACAAAGGAGAGTCATTCATCTTTTGTATGAGTGTCTTTAGCAAAATAATTACCTATGTAATGAATAATTGATGACAGGCAGTGGAGTTATTAAAAAATAATGCACACCTTATGTAATGATACAGCCACAATACAAAGTGGAGTATTAGAAATTAGAATAATTCAACAGACCAGAGTCAATTAATCTGCAATTAATCTACTTTGGATATTCATTCATTAATTTTTTCTTCGGCTTTCTCCCTTATTTATCAGAGGTTGCCACCACAGCAGAATGAACCACCAACTATTCAAGCATATGTTTTACTCAGCGGATGCCCTTCCAGCTTGCAACCCAGTATAGTACTGGGAAACACCTATACAGTCTCACATTCACACACACACACTCATACACTTTGGCCAATTTAGTTCATCCAATCACGTAAAGTGCATGTGTTTGGACTGTGGGGGAAATCGGAGCAACTGGAGGAAACCCACGCAAACACAGGGAGAATATGCTCCACACAGAAATGGTGGTTAGTGCGTCGACACATGCACTCAGGTGCTCACTGCGACCCGAGTTCGATTCTGCCCTGTGGTTTTATGCCGATCCTACCCCTCTTTCTGCTTCCCATGCTTTCCTGTCAATTCTCTCTACTGTCCTGTCCAATAAAGGTGACCCCTCCCCCAACACACACAAACACACACACAAAACAAATATTGTAAAAAAAAGCCAACTGGCCCAGCCGGAACTCGAACTAGTGACCTTCTTGCTCTGAGGCAACAATGCTAACCACTGAGCCACCGTGCCACCTCTTTCTGTGGTTATCACACCTAAACACATTTGTATTTACGAGACCTTTTGTAATTTTTCCAAAACGACTAGTTTTCGACTTCTTTTGCACTAGTTTCTAATCCTTTGGGTTTGATTGGAATTTTGACATTTGTAGGTTGTGATTTATGTTAAATGAATCAGCGTAGTGATATGGAACTGTAATGTTGTCAAAACCTGCCTGGAACTACTTTAGCTGTACGTTTATCTGAAAACAATTGCACATCTTACACTGTGTCCAAACAACATGCGAAGCGGCAAGATTCCAGCGACAAGGACTTTGGCTGTCTGCACCAAACACGACACGACAGAAACATTTAAATATGTTTAGAATCGAATTAATAAATATGAAACCTCTTTAATATTATTAAAAGTGAGTGACCGATGTTGGTTTAAGCTGATTCACAGTATAACAATTATATTATGTTTGCTACTTATATTATTTTTAAGATCTAAGATTTGTTGATTTTAAATCTCTATAATTTACTTCTATTTACCTCCGTGAGCTACTGACACTAGCTATGTTTCCATCCACCTATTTTTATGCGCAATTTGGTTTGGTAAAAAATGGTTGATTAAACACCAAGATGCACATCAATTTTGAAAATCCCCCGCCTTCAAATGCCACCACATGTTCATTGCATGTCCGCATTTGTCTTCTGAAGCGCAATTCATTTATTAATTAAAGAAATGACTCACGCTGCTTCTCCTACCACAGCAAATTCCATTGTTACTGTTAATATTTGGCACCAGTTAATCAGGAAATTATGATTTTGTTCTTTTTGACTCATTGGATGAAAACATTGCTTTGTTTGCACATCTTGAATGCGATATTCTAGTTCTGCGCATAAATGTTTAATCCAGTGTTTCTCAACTGGTGGGTCGCGACCCAAAAGTGGGTCGCAGGAACATTTTCAGTGGGTCGAGGAGTGTGTGGTCACAAAAACAACAAAAGTTTAATTTTTAACTTGTTTTGCGCATACCAGACTTTTATTTTGAAATGCGCGCGCGACAACCGATCCCTTTGGAAACGACGTGGAAAGCGTCACGTTGCCGAGCAACATAGAGAGTCAGCTCGTGGAGCTTTCATGTCATAGGACGCTGAAACAGAAATTCAGTGAAGTAAGCCTCTCCCAGTTTTCGCGATCTGAGAGTGCGATTAAACCCATCCCATTCAGAACTACGTATCTGTGAAAGTGGCTTCCTTGGTGCAGCTTGACTCCAAGCAAAGGAACAGGTTGTACGTAGAGCACGATCTTCGGGTAGCACTGTCTACCATCACTCCTGACTTTGAAACTCTTATCACATCAGTAAAGGATATCCTCAGTTATCTCATCATCTTCCCAAATTACTGTTAAGTGAAACATATGTTTATAATTGCTGTCATATTTGATGTAAAAATGGTTATGGATGTTTTAATCGTTTTACAATTTGCTGGTTTGTTCTGTTCAACAAGATCAGTGTTCATGTTTTATTAACAGTTCAGTTTTGTTTATGGTAACAACCTTTTCTTACCCTAACCGCTGTTTACAGTGTTTGTCGTCTTTACTTTGTCATATTTCTATAATTTGATACATTTTGTTAAATGACAGCAATAAAATATTGTTTATTTGTAAGTCTTGCTGATTTTCTCATGATTTTTCTTTCACTACTTGTGTATGTTAACAAATAAATACAAATTAATTATAATTTCTAAAATTATATTACAGTTCTTAAAAATTTGGGTCACGGCTTGATGACCATGTAAAAATGTGGGTCCCGTGGCCAAACCACTGGTTTAATCCACACCTTTGCATGGAAACATAGCCAACCATATCCCTTCGGTCCTCCAATCAGGATCTGCTGTTCATCCTCAAATCAGGGCTTAAATCTAGGGGAGATTTGCTCCCAGGCTTTGGAACACCTTACCACCGTCAATAAGACAAGCACCTTCCATTGCCAGCTTTAGGACTGGACTTTAGATTTATTTGTTCACAAAGGGATTCAGCTGTTAGAGGTATGATCGTTACTCTTAGTGTTTGTTTGTCTGAGTTCTGTTGATTTGTTGGAAAGCACTTTGGCCAACGAATAAACCTGTCATTGTCATAAACCATTGGCTGCCGCTTTCAGTATGGCAACACATGCCATGTAAAATGGTATTCAAACTCATACTGGTAATCATATTTGCCTTTTATATATTAGATAATTCGCCTTCACCGATGGCCAAGCCTACATACAGCACCTATAAAGGTACATACCACTTTAGTCATCTTAACAGCCAGTTTCTTCTGCGCAGCAGTGAGCATCGCCAGAGCACCGGCTGCTGCCTTCTGAAGCTTCTCCTCATCCTCACCGCAGAGAAGGACAAGAAGCTTGAGTTTATCGTTGCCGTCTTCCAGATATCTGTCTTGGACCTGTTAAAGGAATCTGCTCAATATTCCCATCCACACTTGCAAAAGAGGCAATTTTGTTTAGCAAAGTGTTGTTCATACCTCCTTGCAGCAAACTAGATTGCACATGCACTCTGTAGCGGCTTGTCTGATTTGCTCATGATCCTCAAACATGTAGTTCTCGATTTCTGGCAGCGCTTTTTCTTTCAGGATTTTTACCCTGTGAAAAGACAGATAGGAGGATACATTTTTTGGTTTACGTCAAAATAATAGTTTAAAGATTTTGGGTTAAGTATTTGGTATTGCAACCTGCAGTTTGTCCACCAGCCCACCAGAGGGAACCCTAATTAGGAAGTCACCTTTGTTTTTCAAATAACTGCATCAAATGTAGCACTTTAGGCCAACATTAGTAAAAACACCCACATAACAGGAAGTAAGTAGTCAGTTTTTAGTATTTTTTAGAGTACTCAATATGCAGGCCATCACTGTTTTTACTCTGACGTGGCTATGGCAGGGGTGCTCAACCCTGTTCCTGGAGATCTACCTTACTGCAGATTTCAGTTGCAACCCATATTAAACACACCTGCCTGTAATTATTAAGTGCTGTTCAGGTCCTAATTAATTGGTTCAGGTGTGTTTGATCAGGGTTGGAGCTGAACAGTGCTGGAGAGTAGATCTCCAGGAACAGGGTTGAGCACCCCTGGGCTATAGGAAGGAGATTCCAGACTGTGTTTTAATGATTTTTAATGACATTTTATTTATTTATTTGATTAATTTAAAGAGCCCATATTATGGATTTTTGAAAATGACCTTCCATGCAGTGTGTTACACAGCTCTAAGTAAAGTGAAATGTCCAGCTAAGGCTTAAATCTGAAAGTGCAAAGTGTTTAAAACGATTGATTCATATATAAAAGAGTCGACTCGTTGTTTAAATGAATCGTTATTAGAACGAGTCTTTAGCCGTTTCGGCTTGACGTCAACGCGAACCATAATAGTTGCGCGCGCAGACCCAGGAAAATAGAACTGCCTGGCCCCGCCCACAGACAGGAAGGAAAAGTGGAAGACAACAAGCACTGTATTGCAGTAAGTGTTGTAGCATAACCAGCGGGACAGCAGTGACGTGTGATCTGAGTAATATCTTAGTAAATCTTTATACTGTTTGATGGCAGTATAAAGATTTAGAGAGAAGTTATTGACAGCTTTGGTAGTATTGGTTTTCGCGTTTTGCTCTTTGTAGACGGTCCCTAAGGATCGCTCTCTGCCGCCTGCGCACAGTTTAATATAATGCCTCCAGCGCGTAGGCAAAGCTCATTTTTAGGAAAATAAGGTTGTAGGTGATTGTATACATTGCGACGGTTGAAAAGAGGTGCTATTTGTGTAGGAACAATGTTTCGGTCATGAGTTATTGATCTGGAAAACACGACTGCTGCTGACTTTACTGAACTAATCGGCATTCCGGTTAAATCATGTCCCGTAGACGCTGTGCTCTGAAGTGCGAGGGAAAAGCTGTGTTATTTTCCCTACCTGGAAATCTCTTTTCCCTACCTGGAGTGGTTGAGGTTTTTTTCGTAAAATACCTGAGAATTACATCCCCAACACGGTGCTGTGTTCACGTCATCTCTCTGAAGAGAGCTACACAAATCTACCAGCTTACGACACGGGATTTGTTGCACGGTTGTTGTTAAAGGATGGATCAATACCCAGTTTATTTGGACCTGCGTGTTCTTCCAGTCGTGTTGACTGTAACAAGGTAAATATGGATGTAGTTGTCTGTATTGTGTTTGCTCCATGCAGCATGTAGCGGTAGCCATTTAGCTTACTGCCGAATGAAACTATTTGTTGGCTTACAATAGTCCATGAAGTGTTAATTATTACTGAATATTTGTTGTTATGATGAATAATATAGCAATACGCTGTTGTACAACTGCAGTGATTTGTTTTCAATATGTTCTGGCATTGGGCTGCTGTCACGTAAAGGACGTGATGTAGTGATGTGACATGGTAGCGTCACGGAAAGGAGGTGCTTGGGGAAAAAGACTCGCTCAGACGATTCATATGGGAGTCGGTGGGAAAATGAGGTAAAAATAAATAGATATTATAAGACATCGAAAGTGTTTTTTAACCTTGCATACATATCATCCTGTTGTTTGGGACTTCAAAAAGTGAAATTTAAACGTCCTCAACCCACCATATGGGCTCTTTAATGTATATAAAATACTGCATTACATATTTAAAATATATATAAAATGAATGAATTGCTATATAACGAATCATTAATTCATTTTCCTTCAGCTCAGTCTCTCTATTTCAGAGGTCACCACAGTGGAATGAACTGCCAACTATTACGGCATAGATTTTACACAGCGGATTATGCCCTTCAAGCAACAACCCAGTACTGGGAAACTGCACTATATTGAATTCTACCTTTTCTGAAATGTTTGCATTTGATACTTCTGGATCATCACCAGATGACATTCGAGTCTTTTGACACTCACCAGGGTTGCCAAATCCACATTTTTCCCATAGACTTTCACTACTTTTAACCCCTTGTGAATGATCTTTTTCCTGCATTTTAAAGGTTTGACATATTACATCAATTAATTGTATTTTTATGGTTGCGTTTAACCATAATTAAACACATTATACACATTTTACACAATTAAACACATAAAACCCCATAAAAACCATATGTAAACATATTTTACTCTACAATTTTTCTACCAAAATGTACATTCTACTGATGATAAAATGTATGCTAGTTTAATGAATTAGTGGAAGCAATGTTTATTTTAGATTTTTAAATATCTTTAATATAAAATGAACATTATTTGTGGCACACGACAGTCACATGAGACACAATGCTAACTGTGCAGTCAATCTTAATGTAAGATGATTGTTTTATGATAACCTTTATAAATACTACTTTACAGTTATTTTCAAAGAAGAAACCATGTAAAATGGGCGGCGGCATAATTTAAGCCTTTATATTATAGAGCTAGTTTTGGTTTGCCAATGGGATAGTTTTCATTAGCCACTGGGCTAGTTTTGTTTTGCAAGACCCTGGCAACCCTGACACTCACCGAAGTTTGTCATTTAAGCCAGCAAGATTTGTAAGACCCAGCAGAGCTTCAAAGTTTTCCATTCCATCACGATCTGTGCCTAGCAAGGAAACCAGTGGGCGCACGACTTCATAAATCTGGACAAAGAGAAAGTGCGGTATAGGATTAATGCAAAAACAAACAAAAAAATCAACATAAATTTACCATTTAACAGGCATGAAAGTTTGTCGTACCCTCTCGCCAGGGAAAGCGATCTCAGGATTGGATACAGCAGCGATCTTAGCCAGAGCATGGCTGGCCTTTATTTTTCCTTTGTCAGTTCCTTCCAGAGCTAATGGGATCAAAGCCTGTTGCACATAATAGAGAATAATGTTTATTCCTCAAACATCTTCAGAAGTATCTGCTGGGTTTGTATTTGCTCTATGGTCTTTTACCTTTCCTCCACCTTGAGCCACGATTGTGCCACGATCTTTAACATCTTCAGCCAAGGCAAGAAACACTCTGCATGGACAAAGCAATAATTGTGTTCATTTTAGCACATTAATAGATGACAAACCATCAAGCCATACAATATTTTTGTATGGTGGGTGCTCGTGAAAGAGTAAATTATATCACAATTCATCTCAGTTTAGAAGATGTACTGTACATACATATACTGTATAGTGAAACATAATCAGCTAGCAAAAGCATTCTTCACTCATTTTCCTTTGGATTAGTCCCTTTATTCATCAGGGGTAACCACAGCGGAATGAACCGCCAACTTATCCAGCATTTGTTTTACACAGCGGATGCCCTTCCAGCTGCAACCAAGTACAGGGAAATAACCATACACTCTTACATTCACACACATACACTATGGCCAATTTAGTTTTACTCAATTCACCCATAGCGCATATGTCTTTGGACTACTCAGTGCTAACCACTGAGCCACTGTGCCGCCTAAACATTCTTCAATGATTTAATTGTTTATTATGACTTTATTACAGTGAATATTTTATTTAATTTTATGCAAAACAAATGTCACAACCTATGAAAATCAATGCCATTTTTAGCAGCATGATTATTTTCATTTTACACTGTTAGCCCCGGCTGAGCTTTCAGTACAGATACAGTTTATGACACATTTTGAGGTTGTTCTAGAACTATTAACAAGTCTTACCTTGCGAGCATTTCTTTGGTCTGATCGGTCAAGATGGAGTTATCAGCTTTAACCATGACAGCGAGTGCTGACGTTACTCCAGCTTTCAAAAGTCTTTTCACTCGCCTTGCAATGAAGTCTTTCTTATCCTAAAACACAAGACGAATGAACGTATTACCTCAGGTGGCATTTTCATTGCTCTGTGTTTGTTGCTACTCATTAATAATAATAAAATACTCGGGATGCACCAATAAGATCTTTAGCAGAATTCAAAACTGATTACATTGACACTGAAAAAATACTGAAAAAAAAACATTGGGCAGATTCTGATACTGATATTGGTCAATTGCAAACATTTGTATACAATACTAGCTACATTCATACATTAAACTGAATAAGGATTGGAGCCATTTAACCTTCAACTTTTTAACATTTTAAGTGAGGCACAAATTAAGATATAATAAATTACAGTGTGACAATCCTCAAAGGTGTTTTTTTTTTCGCTATTTCATAGGCAAGGCAAGTTTATTTATACAGCACATTTAATACACAATGGTAACTCAAAGTGCTTTAAATAAACAAAATAAATAAACATAAAATACAAGTATAAGAAATTATAATGGCAAAGTAATAAAATCTGTTAATAAGGATTGAAAAAGAAAGAATGACAAAAATAGTGCGATCTTAGATTATTTATAATATAGTAGAACATTTCTATTAAAAATAGTAACTTAAATTTGACACATAATAAAACAATTATTTAATATGCTTAAAGGGCCGTGAAGTGCTTTGAGTAATGAGGTTTGTCCTGCACGCTCCTGGTTTTTAAAAAAACTTTTTATGGTGCATTAATCTTATCAAATAATATTATTCAGAAGGTCATGATTCGCACTCATTAAAAAATTGCTTCGTAGAGTTTTTATTTTACATTCTTCGGGTGATAAAATACACAAATGTTTTGGCACAATGCCTTCCTCAGTGTGTGACACAATCCTCCCATGAAGTGCTTTGAAATGTGCATTTTCACCTCAACTGAAAAAATAAAGAAAGGACGGGGCATAAAGTAGCTCCTCCCCTTTTACAAAAATAGCCAATAGCGTTCTTTTTATCACAGCTCTATCAGTGAGAGTGGTTGAGCTCTGTTTTTTTTTTTTTTTTTAAACATTGATTTTAATGATGTGCAGTTCATTTCCTTTTCAGTGTAATTTAAAAAACATTTGCAACTGCCTTTTCATATTATTACTGATGTGCTGATTTAAGCTTTAAAGGGGACCTGTTTTGCCCCTTTTTACAACATGTCAAATAAGTCTCTGATGTCCATAGACTGTGTATGTTAAATTTATGCATCACAAATTCGACATTTATAATGCCTCTTATAATGCCTCGCTAACATTAGCCCATTTCACACATACAGACCTTTCTGGAAAATTACCGGCAATTTTCCAGAAAGGTCTGTATGTGTGAACAGGCCCTTTTTGAAAATACTGGTAAATCAGTTTTCAATTTTCCAGAAAAAGCGCGTTCACGAATAGAACACGCTGAAGGGAGACATCTACTCCAGCCAACCAGAACATTTAGACACATTCACGCCCACGTTGTTTATGAAAATAAAAGCATTTATGAAATTAGTCGCTAGATGTTAGTCAGATAACGTTTCTATTTTCTTTCTTAATGCCAACTGTGTAAAAAGTTATCGATAAAATGCTTATTATAAACTGCTTTTTGTTTACCTTTAAGCTCCGCTTTAGTTGCTTGACATGTGTGCTCTTGAAGCAGCACACACACACACACACACACACACACACACATATTATGTACATGTCGATATGCGAAAGTGTTCCTCCACACATTTTCATCGAAGTTTGTTCACAATACTTATCCATCCACAGAATTTGTAATGTAGTCAAACGTATAAACATTTAGCTGCAGTATGTGCTTCTGCCTTTGGATGTCTCTGGGACAAAGCAGCTGCATGATTGCTAAAGCTTTAAATAAAAGTGAAACCATCAACAAAAGCCCGACCTCTTCTATGTTTACAAATACGAACGCAGGTATTTAGAGGTCATTTCTGGTCAGTGATGTCAGAATTTACCAGTACTTTGGAATGGATGTGTGAATGGTCTTTTCTGGAAAAAAAGCGAAACGTCCTTGCCAGTGTAAACATCGGTTTTTTGAATATACTGGTAAAGTTGCTCCGGTAATTTTCCGGATATTTACCTGTATCGCTGTGTGAAAGGGGCTATTATCTTCAGGTATGGTCCTAAAACTCTAATGGCAAACAGGTGCTTTTTACTCAGGGTTGTTTATGCTAATGAGGGAGAGATCATCACTAATGGGCGGTGACATGTACAACATGTACAATAACAGAATGTCAATCAAAGTGTGTATGCTGACTGTTGATGAAGTGTGATTGTAATTTTTACCATTACAGGCTGGCTATATTCACACGGTGTTGCCAGTTGATTTTTGCATAATAGGTGCCCTTTAAATTAATCAGATATCAGCCGATAAATATCAGCGGCCGATACATTAATGCATCCCTAATAAATACAAAGAATATTTGTGCTTTTACTGATTCATTTTTTGCACTTACCTTTGGATGTTGCTCAGGGACGTGTTGTTTGGAGAATTTGGCCAGTTGCACCATTTCAGGGATGATTTCTTTCTTATCATAGCTGTTGGTGCAGTTGACAAGGGTGCAAGCGACAGCATACAGGATGGTCTTATCGTTTGACTATAAGTAAAAATGTTCATTTGTACGTGAATCTTTGTTAGGCCATATTAATTGAATAAGAAAGCAGTTCATTTGGTCTTTCTTTCTGTCCACACACACCTTGGTGAGTTCAAACATGGCCCTCATGGCTGGTTCGTCCTCAGAAAAGTCATCTTTCACATCAGCATCATTGGTGAGGTAAGCCAAACCTTCAATGGCCCACTTTCTGGTGCGTACGTCAAGGGTGGGATTGCAGAGCCACCTGAAAAACAAAACAAAAAAATACTTAAGGTTATATGCAGCATGACCGTGTAAAGTGTGCATGGATCAAGTGCAAACATGAAAATGCTTTCTGACAGTGTATATGAGGGTGGTCATATTTTAATGTACAGGGGGAGGTCAGAATTATTAGCCCTCCTGAATTATTAGCCCCTGTATATTTATATTCTGTAAATGATATGAGTTCTGCAAATGAAAAATATGCTACAGTTGTTTGTTCCGATGTTTGGGGTAGGTGACATCTTCATTTTTTAAAGAATTCTTTAACCAGGATCGATTTTATGATGAAAATTCAGTAAAAGTAGAAGTGCTGTAAAATATTGTTAAAATTTTTACTTTTAGGTAAAATGTAGTGTATTTTTATGCAGAATTTTTAACATCATTACCCCAGGTTTCAGTGTCACATGATCCTTCAGAAATTCTTTATATATTTAATTTGATACTCATAAGGTGTTATTGTCCTACTTAATATTTTTGTGGAAAACATGATTCTTATTTTCAGCATTTTGTTTTTTTTAATGACTTTATTCTGGATTTTTTAATGTTAAGTTAAGAGAAACAGAATGTATTCATGAAATAATATTATAGTGTTTTCAGTCACTTTTGATCTTATGAAGGATCTCGTAAAAATGAGAAGTACACCCCAAAAATTAAAATTTAATTACTATTTACTGATGTACAATTAGATCAAAACAAGTTTCTTTTTTTCTGTTAAACACAAAAAACATATCTTAAAGAATGCCAGAAACCAGTAACCACAGGAAAAACAAATATGATGAAAGCCAATGGTTACAAGTTTCAAATATTTTTTCTAATAACTTGTTTGTTTTTAAAAGAAGAAAGAAACAGAAGAAAGTTTGTGACCAGTGTAGGGTGAGTAAATAATGGCAGATTTTTTTGTTTGGGGTGAACTATCCATTAAATACATTCTTGCCCCCACAAACCCAACCATAAAATATTCATTTAATTAAAATAAAGATCTAACAAATCCCAATATTTTGAAGGGTAATTTAGGCATTTGTAAAATATTAAATCATATAAAACATATGCCAGAGTAATTGTCAGTTCATTCTGCTGGGGTGGCCAGGAACTAAGCGGAAGGATAGTGAGTAGTATATTAAACCATAATATCAATAGTCAAATAAATATATTCAAGTTAAATATGACGTTCTCACTTTCTGCACTGCTTGGCCAGTTTCTCAGTGGAACCCTCTGCAAATTGTCTCATGCTGTAATCATCTCCTCCAGCGGATCCCAGTTTGCACAGACCCTGAGAAAAGAAAAATAGGACATACAGTTGAAGTCAGAACTATCAGCCCTCCTGAATTATTAACCTCCTGTGTATTTTTTCCCCAATTTCTGTTTAACACAAAGAAGATTTCTGAACATAATAGCTTTAATAACTAATTTCTAATAACTGGTTCGTTTTATCTTTGCCATGATGACAGCACATAATATTTGGTAACACTTTATTTCGATGGTGCATTTGAGTATTAGTAGACGGTCTACCTAATATCTGTTGATACTGACATTCAACAAACATTTAACTGACTATAAGATACTTTGCAAGTACACTGTAAAAAATACAAATTGTTCACTCAGTTTAAAATTGTAAGTACCATATATAAATATAAATATAATAGGTGGACATATTTTTGAGCTCAGAGTTGAATTTACTCATAAAAAAGATTCAACTGCATGTTTGGAACTGTTTGTTCAATGAAAGTAAAAAAATCAGCTGAGAAGACCTTAAATTTTGATTTCTCCATATCTTCAAAAAATAAAAAGTTGAGTTAACCTAAAAATTGAAAGCAACCAGCTGCAAAGATATTTTGAGTTCATTAAGCTTCAGTGTTTGAAGTTGTGCCAAATTATTCCGTAAAGTATACTTGACTTAAACCAGCCTCTTTGGTCAACTTAAAAAATTAATTTGCCACAACTTCAACCACTGAAGCTCAATAAACTCAAAATTTCTTTGCAGCCGGTTGCTATAAAATGTTAAGTTAATTCAACTTTTCATTTTTTTACAGTGTACATGTCAACTTACACTAACCCTACCCCTAACCCCAACCTAACAGTCTACTTATCATCTAATGAGAATTAGTTGCAATGTAACTTAAATTCAACAATCGGACCATCAAAATAAAGTGTGACCTAATATTTTGCTGGATATTTTTCAAGATACTAGTATTCAGCTTAAAGTGACATTTGAATGCTTAACTAGGTTAATTAGTCAGGTTAGAGTAATTAAGCAAAAATTATTGTATAACAGTGGTTTGTTCTGTAGACATTTGAAAAAAATATATTGCTAAAGGGGGCCAATAATATTGACCTTAAATTTTTTTTTTTTAAATGTACATTTTTATTGTAGCCGAAATAAAACAAGTAAAACTTTCTTCAGAAGAAAAAATATTATCGGAAATACTGTGAATAATTCCTTGCTCTGTTAAACATCAATTGGCAAATATTTGAAAAATAAAATTAAAAAATCACAGGAAGGCAAATAATTTAGACGTTAACTGTATAATATTACAAAATATCAACCGTTCACATTTACTCACTAATAAAAACAACAACAAACAAGTGTGAACATGTCTGCGTACCACAAGAGCTCTGATCTTGATCTTCTCGTTCTTAGTCTTCTTGTACATCTCCTTCAGCAGAGAGACTCCGTTGCTGATGAAGAAAGAGGCTTTGCTGGTTTTAGTGGAGGCGTGAATAAGGGCCTCCACTGCTACCAGTTGGTCAACCTCACGCTCGGATCCGCAGAGAGCCACCATCATCTCCATAACACCCTGCCGACCCGCCAGGACGTTGCCCAGATCGAAAGGCCCCTGCAGGATACCCGACAGAGTGTTGATGGCGTGGATGTTCTTGTCCATGTCATTGGGGTCAAACTTACTCCTGTGAATGAAAACCAGCAAGATTGTATATTGGATATGTATGTGTACTTCTTAAATGCACAATATGTACATTTATTTTAATGAAACCTCTTGATCAGTGCTATATATTATTCATCCATGAACATGATTGATGCTGGAGTCTCATAGGATGTAATGAACTCCCATGATTCCACACTCAGTCACAGTGTCATCTTTGTTTGCTGTGAATACACACCTTCTAGTGGCAAAAATTACATACTGTGGCTTTAATGTATGTTTACATAGACTCTAAACAACAATGGGTGTTTATTGGTATATACGGATCCGTGAATCGTCATTGAAATTAAAAACAGAAAAATGAAGATACTTATGAAAGAAAGAATGTCCAAAAAAGCACAACCCCGTTAGTTTTCTCTGTACTAAAATGGATTTTTGACAATAATAAATCTTTAAAGACACATCTGTTGTCCTGAATATTTTGTTGAACCCATCTGTTGGCATTATTTATGTGTATTTTAAAGCAGCCATGATGATTTTGGAATTTGTGTAGAAAAACTACATTACCCATGATGCTGTACAGATTTATACCAATCAGAGGGTTGCAGCGAGCAAAGCCCTGCAAAACAACCCACATAAATATTTGCAAATTTCTACATCTGTTTGTTTTCAATAGACCTTGCTTTTAATGAATAGTTTTATATTTCTCCTTGGTTTTTTAGTTTTAATGTGTCATCTGCAAAGCTTCATGGGATTGTAGTTCTTTCATTCATTCATTCATTCATGTTCTATCAGCTTAGTCTCTTATTTATCAGGGGTTGCCAGAGTGAAATGAACCGCATATGTTCCAGCATATGTTGTGCGCAGTGGATGCCCTTCCAGCTGCAACCTAGTACTGGGAAACACCCATACAGTCTCATTCACACACACACACTCATACACTACAGACAATTTAGTTAACCCTATTCACTTATGTTCACATGCATTTGGACCAACCCAGGCCCATTCTGAAAAATGTACCGCTATATACACTTTTGGAGAGTGCCAAATACGTCCCAGGAGCTACGTTTTTTTTGTTTGTTTTTTTGCAGTTTTTGTTTTCGTGATTCCACTAGAGGGCGCTGTGTACACTTTTTGAGATCTTTAATTTCTCTTGCGAGTACCATTCGCACCTGCTGTTCTCAAGTAAATCCAATAGAGGCCACTATCGACTGACTGCCTGACTGACTGATCGAGTGACCTACCCTCCTCCGTCCCTAAACCCAACCAATAGTGTTTTCAAAAGCACTGATTGACCCGCCCACCCACTTTCCTAAACCCAACCAATAGTTTTAAAAAGCAATCTAGAAAAAGAAAATCCCTTTGATTTGTACCATGTTTTCACATTTTACCACATTATCACCCTATTATTTACTTGTTTATTTAATTTTTTGGCTTTTGTTTTTGTCTTGCTTGTTTGATTTCTGGAACCGTTCTTCACAGGATTCTGAACCCTGTTGTCGTAGTCAACTCCTCTCTGCGTCTCAAGTCCGCTGATGTACATGGTGAGCTACTGGACAAATCGATAACAGAGGGAAAGCCCTCCACATGGAGGTAGGTACTGCCCCTTACTGCCACTTAGTGTTCATTTTGAAGACAAAATGCAGCCATTCGTACTTCTGGCTACCTAATTCGCATCTCCAGAAACGTACAGAACATAGGGCTACGTTTTCAGAACGAGCCTGTGTTGGTTTGGACTGTGCTAACTACTGAGCCACAGTACTGCCCTAGTTCTTTCATATTTTTCATATTGGTGTTTTCATATATATCTTTGCTTTGACTCAAAGTTTGTAATGCGGTGATTGTCCTCGTAGCTGTTGGCTTTGGTTTATGACATTACGCTTTAACAAAGACGTTTGTTTAACATCTTATTTCCATTCAGTTTTTTATCAAAAGAGAAACTTACTTAATGTAGTCATCACAGATATCTCTGAATTGATCTCTCTCAGGATCACAGCGCAGGTCATCATAGAGCTTGTTGAGGAGAACGCTGGCAATCAGCTGTGTGTTTTCTGTCATCGGCAGCTGATCCGGGAGATCTGGAACCTGACCGCACACCTTCAGAATCTTCCTCAGGCCTGTTTTTGAGACAATTGCATAAAAAAAAAAACAATAAGTTTAAACATGCAATTTTCTGTCTTCATAGCAGAGTTAAAATAATGATTATCTATTTAAAACCATTATATTTTTTTCACATTATCAACCTTATTTTGATTTATTTCAAATTTTGGCAACATTTTGGTTTTAGTAATAATTCCTACAATTATTACCTGCATTTTATTAAAAAAATAGCTGTGTATTAGTACTTATAAACTTAGTACTAGTGGCTTTTTACTTGTCTATTATTAAGATATTGGTTGTTTATTTGTACTTTTAAAGTATGATCTATTATTAATAAGCGATGACTATTAATATGAAGCAAATTAGTAGTATATTGAGATAAAAGTCTTGAAATTTGTACATATTTAACATAAATTGTACAAATTTAACATAAAGTGTGACAAATTTGAATGTGCAAAACCTCAGGTAAATAGCTAGAGGAATAACAAAGTGCTCTTTCTGCACTACAAACAGTTCTGTTTATATCAACCAGCTTAATAAAATGAAAATTACCAATTTTCTGAAGCAGCTGTAACACTTTTAGGTTCTGTTAACACAATAAGGTTCTGTCAATGTTTTAGCAAACATGAACTAAGACTATACAGTACTTCTTCAGCATTTATAAATCATAGTTAATTTTAATCTCAACATTTACTAATGCATTATTAAAATCTAAAGTTGTGCTTGTTACTAATTAATTAATGCATTCTGAGTAAACAAAGATTAATAATGAATGACTGCATTTTTAAACATTCGAATAATTATTGTAATCAATGTATTGTTCATTGTTTGTTCACGTCAACATATAGGCTACATTAACTAACAGAGCTCAATTATACAACATATATAAATAAATATATATAAATGTTTGATTACTATAATTATTTGAATGTTTAAAAATGCAGTCATTCATTATTAATCTTTGCTTACTCAGTCCA
>CAIGQQ010035257.1:6556118-6574237 GCA_903798035.1 Danio albolineatus | reverse complement strand
AGAGAGTGTTCATTTTAACCCTACGGTAGTTAAATCGACTATCTAAAATTTGCAGTGTAGTCTAAACAGTCTCTCTGTCATTGCGTGTAAAGATTTTGAATCTTCTTGGGCACTTTTAATGCTTCCAAACAGTTTGCTGCATTTATAAAGTGCTCATGTCCTGAAATTGTTGAGTATGATGCGATTAATTTTGTGTGATTTGATTTGACAGGAATCGTATGACTGATATTTTACTGAGCCAATCCACATAGACAAGAAAAAATAAAGTAGTGGCTGCAGGATAGAGGAGTAAAAGCACCAATACAGCACTAAAACTGTACTCAAGGGAATGTAAAGGTACACATTTTTAAAACTACTCCGTTAAATTACAATTCCTGATAAAAACTACTTGTTTACAATAATCTGAGTATTTGTAATTTGTTACTTTACACCACTGTATAAAATAACTCTGTTTATTACATAATAACTCAGACACCTGAAACCATTGCATATCATTGCATAGCTCTCATGCATGAAAAAGCTGGAAACTAATGAATACCATACCGTGGTCAACGGTGAAAAGGCACTTGGAGTTATCAGTGCTTTTCTTGTTTTCTCTTGGCATGTTTTTAGTCAGGAGGTTGAGAGCCTGGTCCCGGCCGTGCCCAGAAACGTTCTTGCTTGCGATCATCTCCAACAAGGCCAGCAGGATATCCTTCAAGTCCTTACTGGAGTCTGCCGGTCATCGGACAGTTAGTTTCTACTTTTAACATTCAAAAGTCTGAAATGGTTTTAAAAGTCCTCTCTTACCAAGTACGAGGGCCTCTTCTTTGCCGTAATTTCTCTTGTCTCCTCCAGACAGAGAGTCATTGACACACTGGAAGAGGTTTGCAGTAGCCAGAGCAATCTCTTCATTGTCCACAGCCATGATGCTGCACAGTTTGCTAATTCCCACTGAATGGATGATGGCGGTTGCCTTTAGGACACAAAAAAATCGTTACACACAATGTTACACGAAGAAATGTTACAAACATTTAAAAATGAATGGTTTAAAGAATATGGGTGCCTTTAACACACCATAATATATATATATTTTTAAACATTATTAACATTTTAACTATTAATCACAAAACACATGCCCATTTTAACAATGCAAAGCTACAGAAAAGCAAAATAAATTAATAAACAGAGTACATACACGCAAAATAAAATTATAATAAATAAATAATAGCATAAAATAATAATAATAATAATAATAATAATAATAATAATAGGTAAACAAACAAACAAACAAAATAAATAAATAAATAAATAAAGATCAATTAATAGTAAAAACAAATACAACAATTCAATTATGACATACCATAATTCAGAATGCAGCTTAAAGAAACATCAATAAAGTCCAAGTAAGGCATCCAGACTTGATGAAAAGCCTCAGTGGACATATGAATGACACAGGTAAGGAATTTTAAGGGAATCATTTCCCTAATAATATTGTGTCACCCTTTCAATGACTGGGTCACTGACCCAGTTTATTAATATATTTTTCCTGGCCGCAAAGGCTAAAATGTCAAATAAACGATTAGTGAATTTGTCAGGCAAATGTCCAACTGGAAGACCTAAAATTAAAGACAATGGATCCAACTGTAGTCTAAACATACGGCTCATAAAAGTAACAACTTTTGACCAATAAGCTTTAATAACAGGACAATTCCATAACAAATGGGTGTAGTCTCTCACTTCCACCTTACATTTAACACATATAATGTCTATTTTTTCTACTCTAAATTACACTTTAAACCAGCTTTAAACTGCCACTATGCTGAAACACGGGCCTTTGTAGCACAATCTCATTTTAATTTAAAGCGACAGTCACCAAAATGGCACAATTAGGGTCAAAGCCTAAAAAGGGCAGTTTCACACAAACAATGTGTGGTATTTTGATCTTAAGCCTCACATGCACACTCTTGGGACACCAGAGACTTATTTTACGTAAAATAACAGATATCTGGTTAAGGGGGCATAATAAGTCTCTTTTAACAAAGATTTTAGATTTGTGGTTTTAAAAGACATTTTCTAATGCTAATATAAAATAAAACATATAAATGTAATATTATAACAAATAACAACATTATTAAAAAGTGCCATTTGCTTCTAAATTAGCTTTATCTTTTTGGTATATTTAAAGACGAAAGAAGATAAAAGGAAAAAAGCAAAGTTTGAGATAAGAAAAGATAAGGCTGATTTGTCTGCTCCTCACCCTGGCTCGGTGTCCTGTGCACATTCCAGACAGCGTCCGTATGGCAGCCAGAATCATCTCGGGTTTTCCAGTGTCGATCAGCTGCATGAGTAAAGGCACACCGTTGTTCTGGAAGATTCTCTCTGCACCCGCATCCTCTCTGGCCAGGACTATAAGGTTATTGGCCGCCTAGTGGACCCAAAACACACAAACAACACTTAGACTGAGAAATCACACAGGGTCTTTGTGAATTGCTTTTTACCCATTTTGAGGTTGGGATGTTGGTTGTGTATGAATGGCTTGATGTAAAAGTATGTTTGTCTTTGTTTATTGGTGTAACTTTGTCATTCATTCATTCATTTTCCTTCTGATTAATAACAGAATGAACCGCCAACTATTCCAGCATATGCTTTACACAGCGGATGGCCTTCCAGCTGCAACCCAGTACTGGGAAAGATGTTGCTTTGCATCATTTGGAAGGATTTATGTGTAATATATTTTACAGTTACATTTAGCAGTCAATTTTGTCCCAAGCGACTATATAAATATTCTATATAAAGTGACTATATATGTTCAAAATATATACCAGGGTTTAACGCTAAGGATTTTTTCTACTGGCCTGATCGGGCCAAAGAAAGAAAAAAAAAAAAAAAAGAAAAAAGAAAAAAAAGTGAATGGCTGTTTCTCAGCCGCATATTTTAAATAATGTGTCAAAAATCTAGACTTTAAATATTTTATAACTGTTAATAAATGTAAAATGAGAAAAATTCAAGTATTTTATTGCAGTTCTAAGTTATTTAACAAAATGTGGCTGACTTGCCAAACTGACGGCAAACTGTGCAAACCATCACTTCATTTTTTTGTCATGCTATACCACTTAAATTTCTGCTTCAATACACTAGAAACTGACATTTTGTTTTAACCTCATAATTTGATGTTGCCCCCATTTTGCCGTCTCTTCACTGTACTGGTTGTTACCAGGTTATGGGAAAAAAATAACCTGCTCCACATCCAATCAAATTCCTAAGAGGAACCAAAAAGCAGTATGATGTTGACGAAATCACAGAGATGAAGTCATTTAAAGGCTTAAAGGCACAGTTTTTTTTTTTCATTCTAAAGGCTCGTACACACCGGGACGCTTTTCGTTTGCGTTTATCGTTGGCGTTTTTCGAGATGTTTTTCCACATTCAAGCCCAAGCGATTTTCTCTGGCGTTGAGCAGAAGAGTATGCAAAATCACTCTTTGACATTAGATGGCGCACAGGCTTACGCGAGGCGCCAAAACAAAAAAACGAGGATAAGGCGTTTCTTTAAAAATGAAGCTTTTGCGCCTGGCGTTTTGCGCATTGGTGTTCATAATCACATCGGCGCCCTTTATTTAGTCACGAGGCATTAAACGTCGACCGAAAACGCAAGCAAAAAAACGTCTCGGTGTGCACGGGCCTTAAGACTGTATTTGCACGTAATTGACAAATAGTCGCCGGCAAAGGAAACTTAAGTGATAAGGCAGTACTAGCCCGATCGGGACCATAACGATCCTGTCTGCTGTCCAGAGCATCTCTCATGCTGGCCCCGGGCCATAGGACAGTCCTTATTGTTGAACCCTGTATACTTACAATTGAGGAAGACTTATAATCCTTCTCAATTATAAGTATATATATTCATTCATTCTTTCATTGATTCATTTTGTTTAAATGTTTCCAGAATGAACCGTCAACTCATCCAGCATATGACTTACACAGCGAACGCCCTTCCAGCTGCAACCCAGTACTGGAAAACACCCAGACTCTCTTTTTTACACATACACATACACTACGGCCAATTTGGTTTATTCAATTCACCAAAAACGCATGCCTTTGGACTGTAGGGGAAACCAGAGCACCCTGAGGAAACTCACGACACACAGAAATGCTAACTGACCCAGCTGGGACTCCACCTTGCTGTAAGGTGACAGTGCTAACCACTGTGCCACTGTGTCGCCAAGTATATATATTCTGAATATACATTATATTGTAAGTATAATAACGTATATTAATATATTGTTGGTAAATACATTACATAATATATTGTAAGTATATATTTTGAGTACATATAAATATATTTTGACATATTTTGGGTTGTTTTTTGAATATTTTATTTCACTTATTTAGCTTTTTAGTATTTTGTGTTGACCTATGGATGTCATTTCTGCAATTATTTAATCTATATATCTAAGCAGAACCAAATAAACTAAACCTTATATATGTAACATTGCTTTCATTTCATTCTCAGCTTTATATACTCAAAGGAAATGGTTCAAACCTTTTCTCTCTTGTCCTTATCCGATTCGTCTGAAAATAGGATGTCAAACATGTTCTGCACTCTGGAGTCTGTCGAAAATGTGGTTTTCAGCTGTGGAGAAAATCAGATATTAATAACACCCGAGATTAAGTTGCATTAAGTGAACTCGTCTTCACTGAAATAATCCTCACCTTTTGTTGGATTTCAGCTCCGAGCCTCCTGAGGGTCTCCAGAAAGGTCTTGTTTTTTGGCTCTATGGTTGCACACCTCTGGACGTCTTTAAAGGCCATGTCCAGTTTGCCGAGCTTCTCATATGCTTGACATCTTCTGTACAGAGCTTTAATATCTGCTGCATCCACATCGATAGCTGAATTTTAAAAAAGAAATCAAGATTCATTAGATGCTATTTAATGAATTAATGAAAAATATAATAAAATAAAATAAAATGAAAATAGCTAAAATAATAAAATTGGTCACATTTTATAATTTTCACTACTTAACAATTCACTAAGACTTTTGCAACCCAGGCTCATTATTGATTCGTACCCCCATTCACATTTCTGGAGAGTGCGAACTACATCCCAGGAGGTACTTTTTTTTTGCAGTTTTTGTTTGTTCGAGAATCCACCAGAGGCCGCTGTGTATGCTATTTCAGATCTAAAATTTGTCTAGTGAGTGCCATTCATGCCTGCTGTTCTCAGGTAAGTTCACCAGAGGCCGCTGTCGACTGACTGACTGATCGACCAGCAGATTGCCCCACCCACCACCTTCCCTAAACCCAACCATCAGTGTGTACAAAAGCAGTCTAGATAAAGAAAAGCCCTTGTGGCAGGCTGATTTTTACCAGGTTTTCAGATCTTACCATGTTCTAACCCTGTTATTTACTCGTTTATTTTATTTTTTGCCTTTTGTTTTATTCGCTTTCTGGAACCGTTCTTTGTCGGACTCAAACCCCTTTGTCGCAATCAACTCTTGTCTGTGTCTCAAGTCTGCCGACACACATGGCGAGCTACTGGGCAAACTGGTAACAGCACAAAAGTTGTCCACTCAGAGGTAAGGGGTTAGCTGGTAGCTCGAAAAGAATCAGAAGCTGTCAGCTGCATCATACCGTCCCATAACGTTCAATTTAAAGCCATATGCACCTCTAGCTACATAATTCGCGATCTCCAGAAATGTATATGGGGGTACATTTTCACAATGAGCCTGTGTTGGACTTTTAAACTAATAAACTACTAATGTGTTGGTTAGTATTAGTTAGTAAGTTTGAGTTTTTGTATTAGGTTATTAGGGATGTTAAATATTATCAGTTTTTATAAGTACACTGTTAACAATTTCTTGCAAATTACACAGTATTTAACTGTAATATAAACTGCATTTTACTGTATGACAGTTATGCAGTATGTTACTGTTTTTTAAAGTTGTGTTGAAAAAATTACTGTATTTTTACAGGAAAGATATAGATACATATAGAGATAAATGGTGAGACAAGATAAATGGTGCTGTAAATGTGAATACGGTATTTTTGCCGTTATTGATTTACAGTAAGTTACTGGCGATCTGCTGCCAGTTAAGTTACTGTTGATTCTACAGGAAATAATTAACAGTGTATTAATGTTTATTATCAATAGGCAGGCAATAAGCCAATAGTACTAGTTAATAGCAGTGCTGGGCAAAAGTTCATTGAGATTAATCACATCCAAAATAAACGTTTTTTGACAAAATATATATGTGTGTGTGTGTGTGTGATACAATTATATTTACATTTAAATATATTCATTCATTTTCTTTTCGGCTTAGTCCCTTTATTAATCTGGGGTTGCCGCAGCGGAATGAACTGCCAACTTATCCAGCATTTGTTTTACGCAGCGGATGCCCTTCCAGCTGCAACCCATCTCTGGGAAACATCCATACACACTCATACACTATGGACATTTTAGCCAACCCAATTCACCTACTGTATACCACATGTCTTTGGACTTGTGGGGGAAACTGGAGCACCCGGAGGAAACCTATGCAACCACAGGGAGAACATGCAAACTCCACACAGAAATGCCAACTGAGCCAGCCGAGGCTTGAAACAGCGACCTTCTTGCTGTGAGGCGAACGTGCTACTCACTACGCCACCGTGGCGCCCATTTAAATATATACATAACAATTTTTTAAAATATTTTTGTTTCTATGTATGTGTGTGTGTCACGTACATAATATGTGTGTGTGTGTGTTATATATTTATGATGTCAAAGCAAACTTTTATTTTGGATGCAATTAATCGTGACTAATCTTTGCCCAGCACTAGTTAATAGTGGGAGTTAAACTAAAGGGTTACCATAAAATCATACCTTTTGTGGCATCTGATGCTGCATTGCTGTAATTTTCCTGTAAAACAAGTAATTGAATTAAATGCATGCAAAAGCAATGATGTTTTATCTAGGCTTTTAATGTGTAGATTCTTACCTTTTTCAGGAAACACGCTGATCTGTTCCTGTAGATAACAGCTAAAGCTTTCTTGTCTTCTTTCTTACAGGTTTTTATGGCTTTGGTGTAGCACTCGATGGCTTGGTCGATTTCTCCGGCCTGGAAGTGCTTGTTGCCTTCTTCCTTAAACTGGACTGAATCTCCAATCTCTCCCATCTAGCAGATAATTTTTAACAGGGTAAAAGGTTTCACACTGTTAGTATGCAAACCTCAAATTCATGTTTTAATTAAAAAGGCTATATGTTTCTAATTTTAAGCTGTTCCCCCAAATAATTCAAGAATTTTGTTGATTAGGCTCATTTTAAATAAGAATTAGAACAAGCAGAAAAACATATTTTTTGAGTATACCTAAAGAGCATTAGTTTTACTGTAAATACACATACAGTCAATAAATCATGACAACATATGTTTAGTTATTGATTAGAATAAATTATTCATTTTTAAACCAACATTTCAAGTATTTAGGCTTTTTATTTGATCAGGAGCTTTCCTTTAAAACACACGTAGCACATTTGGTTCGCAAATTGAGAGTTAACCTTGGGTTTACTTTACTTAAAGCTCGTAAAACATTTGGTGCCTGCAACATTTTTAACATTTATTGACTATGGTGATTTTCCCAGAGATGGGTTGTGGCTGGAAGGGCATCCGCTGCGTAAAACAAATGCCGGATAAGTTGGCGGTTCATTCCGCTGTGGCGACCCCGGATTAATAAAGGGACTAAGCCGAAAAGAAAATGAATGAATGAATGACTATGGTGATGTTTTATATATGAATGCTTCAACCAAATGCCTTCAGCCTTTAAATAAAGAAACATATCAATTTCATGTAATGCAATTTGAAATTACTTGCAAAGTTAAGTTGATTCAACATTATAAAGATTCCAAACACTGTAAAATAAATTAAATGATCATCAAGTCATGATAACGCATTTTTTGTTTGCTATTCATAACAAATTAAATTACATTTTAATTCAAATGAAAGTTTTTTTTTTAAGCCATACACACTATTTCAATTCAGTTTGATGTCATTTAAGTTAAAATAATCACAACATTAATACGATTCAACTTGAAAATTAAGGAAAACATGTCATTTATTACTGTGGTTTTTAGATATGCAAATGGTCCAGCTAAACATATATGCATTAATTTGCATAAATTCACAGAAGATTGGACAAATACAGATTAAAAAATTCTTGATTACCATTTAGAGGATTTTATAAATGAAAGTATGAATATCTCAGAAAATATACTGACTTTCACTGTGCATTTAGGAACAAATCTCAAATTGCTCTTGTATGAAACCAAGCAAATGAAGACGAATAAACTCCTACGTTCAAAGGAAACTTCAATCTTCAAGGAAATAACTTCATATACTTAAAAGTTCTGTTTGCTGAAGTGTAGATTTAGAGAACATAAACTAGATTTTGGACCAATCTTAGAGATCATAAACTAGATTTTTTCTTGTAGTCTAAAACACACATAGAAGGCCAAAAACTTCTCAAAACCCTTTTCCTTATGGGCTTAATTACAAATAATTACTCAAAACCAGTTCCTTATAACATTTAAATCTAGCACATTTCCAAACTTACTATTTAAGCGTCAATTTTCCAGTGTTCTCAAGCAAATGGTCAAGCACATGTTAACTCTGACTTTAAATGTCTGACCCTCATACCTTATTTGGGCAAAAACATGGCCTCCAAAGAGGTCCTATCACTCCAAAATGCTAAACTAATCTTCAATTATCCATTCATTAGACGAATTCCTCACATTTAACCGATTATACATCCATAAACAAGCAATCGTGCACATTATTAATGTCACATACCGTTATAGAAGTCAATTCAGCTTCGTCGTAAAAGAAAATCTGTTCTGTGCTTCAGTGTTGTTTCTTGTCGTTTGGGTTTTTCAATAGTAGCAGCACTTCAAGAGTCACTCTTATATATATCTTACACATAGAGCGTTAACATACCAGGATTACGGATGAATCCATTTCATGGTGAGGGGTGGAATGGTTTTTATTTTAACCACCTGTTGATTGTGAATGAACTACACAACTTGCGAATGGAAACCTGAGATTGTATTTGTGTGTTTCTGATATTGTGTGTTTAGGCAATGTTTGTTTATTGTTATGACTGTACATTAGTTTTGGTTTTGTAGAAATGTGGTCACCCCTTATACTAGTGAAATGGACTTTCTCTGATATGGTCTATTTATGGAGAGGGGATGACAGCTGAGAAATCAGTGGCAAATGTCTGAGGGCAGGGGGATGGAGGTGTGCGTCTGCCAACAGATGGGGTGCTGGAGAGTCGACTGGTACTTTCTAGAATGAGAAACGTGGAGAGCTGGGGGGAAGGTGTACAACAAAACATTAAGCAACTTTCTGGGTGGTGCCGGAGGGAGACAAATATGGTGTAATTTATTGGGTCAGGAAGATCCTGAAAGTGGTGACTTTTAATTTTAAAAGTGTATTGATGATGTAAAACATGAATGTATTACTTCTTCATTTATACCTCATGATAGAAGCTTTACTAAACCTACAATCGATTTTTGGACTAAATAAAACGACAAAAAACAAAAAACTATTTTACATGGATAAATGTTCACTTTCAGATGAAAAATGTGGTCAGTGCTTCCAGTAAATAGTTAACCTAAAACGTATATTTACTCACTATTTACTCTCTCTCTCTAGTGTTTGCAAACCTTTATGAGTTTATGCTGTTTAACACAGAAGAAGACATTTAAAAAAAAAAGCTATAATCCTGTAACCATTGACTTCCATTGTAGGAAAAAAATACCATGGAGGGCAATGGTTACAGGATTCCAGCTTTCTTCAGAATACCTTATTGTGTGTTTAACAGAAGCAAGAACGTCAAATAGGTTTGGGACAAGTAAAAGGTCAGTAAATAAAGTAATTTTCAATTTTGGGTGAACTATCCCTTTAAATGTGTGGGGAAAAGGCTAAATTTATTATAGAAAGGTTTACCCTGAAATTACGGAAGCGCTTCCGTATGAAATAAATATGATACATATTTTCATCAATGTTGGGAAAATGTCTTGGAAATGACTTCTATATATTTCATTTCCCCCACTAATAACAATAATAATAATATATATTAATAATAAATTATATTTTTGAAATATATTATTTTGTGTTTAACAGAACAACAAAAACAACAACAATAACAAAAATAAACTGGTTTGGAACAAGTGAGGAAAATTATAGAATTTTGGATGAAGTTTTGGGTGAACTCAATTCCTTCAAGTTAGACGATGAAGTTTTAGGAAATGCAGTTTTTAGAAAACATTTCTTCCGGTTACATGGTTATAATGAGGGTGGTTAATGTGTTAACGCATTCTGGTTATTTGTTACAATCACGGTGGGTGTGATTTTGCCAAGCACAATGCGATCTTGGATTAACATCTTGGTCATATTTGTTCAAAAATGTAATCCCTATTTCTACCTCTAAACACAACCCTAACCGTATTCCCAAAATCAGAGGATAGTATGGGTTGGATATAAGAATCATGTAGAAGCACTTAACCCTAACCGTAAGCCTAGATTTAACATAAACACGTCCTTCTTGGTGAAATTACTGACCAAGGCACATTCGTACAATTTTGTAGAACTCGCGGGTGTTTGTCCAAGGCGCTTATGAACGGAAGCACTGCCAAGCACCGTATATTCGCGTTGTGTTTCAGTTTAATTTGTGACTTCGGTACAACTTACATTACAGCGATGCAGATATGAGCTGTGTGCCGTCTGAAGGTTTATCCATCTGTCCTCCACCGTAGCTCCCAGGCAGTTTTGTGGCCTGCGCTTGACTCAAGCATCTTTTCTGAGGTAAAAACTTACCAGAATGAGAGCATAAAATCGCGCCCCAGTTTAACTTTAGGCTACTTCAAATCTGAATAAACTTTACCGTTTTGGAAACCGCCCTTTTGTTATTCACTGGACAGACATAATAATAGACGATGAAATAGTGTGTTTGAGCGGTGTGAGAACGGTGTTCGAGCTGATGTCAGAACAGAACAGGATATTTAGAGACAGCTGTGAATCTACAGTATAGACTACAAAGAAAGTATTATTGTATTAATATACTATTTGTTTACTTGTATTATTGTTAGCTATTCGCAATGACAATGCTGATGCTGACATAGCTATCATGCTACTACACCATATTGAACTCATTTAGTAAAACAAAAATTTAAATCCAAAATATGTCCTGATCAAAGTTCAATAAAATATAGGGGTGTTGACAATCATAAATAAATGTTATATTTAAACATGTGTGTGTGAGATTATATTAGGAATGACTTTTTTTGAGACTTAAATACATTTTCAAATTCATTTTAGCATGTTTAGCATTTATTTTCATATTCTAAACAGACATACACTAAAAAAAATCTGAAATTTTACGGTTTGGACATAAATTACAGAAATTAAAATTTCTGGTAAATTTCTGTAATTCAAACCTCTATTATTTTACAGTAAATTGCTGCAATTTAACGGCTGTTATTTTACGGTTTATTTCTGGCACCCTAGCTGCCATAAATAAACTGTAAAATTACGGATTTTTTTTACATTGTATTTTTTTTAAGTAGTACTATAAAAGTACTAATATTTATATAAATAGTATAGTTTTCATTCATTCATTCATTCACTTTTCGGCTTAGTCCCTTTATTAATCCGGGGTCGCGACAGCGGAATGAACCGCCAACTTATCCAGCATTTGTTTTACGCAGCGGATGCTCTTCCAGCCGCAACCCATCTCTGGGAAACATCCATACACACTCATTCACACACATACACTACGGACAATTTAGCTTACCCAATTCACCTGTACCACGTCTTTGGACTGTGGGGGAAACCAGAACACCCGGAGGAAACCCACGCAACCATGGGGAGAACATGCAAACTCCACACAGAAGTGCCAACTGACCCAGCCGAGGCTCGAACCAGCAACCTTCTTGCTGTGAGGTGAACGCAACCACCGTGGTGCCCCTGTCTGTAATTTAACGGCCGTTATTTTACGGTTTATTTTCGGCACCCCAGCTGCCGTAATAATATTTTTTTACATTGTATATTTTATTTAAGTAGTACTATAAAAGTACTAATAGTTATTTAAATAGTATACAGTTTTTTTATATAAAATAATTTACAATATAAATATATTTACTGTATTTTCATATAAACGTAGACATAGGGATTTGTTTTCTGAAAACTTTAAACTTATGTACTGTAGATTTATACAAATTTCTGAAAAGGCACTTATTTTACTCTAATCTCAACACTTATACAACTAAGCGGAAATGACTATCGGCCAAATTTCAGTCAAGATTCAATTCAGACCAAACGCAGTGTTCATTTATAATAATGATTTAATAAATTATGGCCTCAAAACAAACAAATGTGCAATAATAACAAACAAGAATAAAATTGAAAAGACAGTTCTGACATGGCATTTAAAATCAGAAGCGCGCTAAATATATGCATCTAACATCAAGCGATCATCTGGACGCCTCTAGGAAAAGATCTCCTGAGAGAGAAACTGTACGAAACTCAGCCAAACCCACACAAAATATCAGCATTTTTAGCACATTAAAAACATTCTGGCATCTGGAAATTTTGTAAATGACGTGCTGCTGATGCCAGTCTCACTCTTGATTATCAGGAGCTGATGATAAACCGGCAGAAATCCTACATTTACAGTACATGACACTTCTGTGCTCATAAATCACACATCCATGGTGTGTTTTCCTTTAAAAAATAAAACGATTATCACTCCAGTGAGGAGAACTACCATAAACACACACACATTTGTACGATGTATGAAAATTGCACGTTTAAAAATCTGTTTTGCCGCCAAGCTTTGCATCGAGGTCACTAAAACTAGAGGATAAGCTGTTAGAAACCATCATTTGCATAACAGAGGAACAAACTTATTGCCTTTCTCTGAAACAAAGAGTCTTCAGTCTGATCCCAGAGCTGCCTTTGTGTTTATGGTTCGTCTGCTGCTACAGAAAGCACAGTCAGCATTTGGTTCCATCAATCCGCAGTCATTCTGAACACTTCAGGGAAATGTGTTTGGGACTGCGATGAGATGTTTGTGTGTTTGCAGCTGTGGTTTTGGCAGATATGTTCGTTGTTGTTGTTGTTTGGTGTGTTTGGCAGCAGGAGGAGCTCTCCACACATGAGGATCAGACCACTACTGAAGCAGGAGATGGAGAGCAAGAGATGAACCATCATCCCGTTGTGCTTCTCACTGCAGGGGAATAAAAAAATCATAATCAGAGATGATAGTGCAAGTCTTCTGAATATACATATATATTTATTTTTTATTTATTAAAAATAATTTATAGTACTTTTTTCCCTAAAGTATTTATAATTATTTAATTAAATGACATATATAATATAATATAATATAATATAATATAATATAATATAATATAATATAATATAATATAATATAATAATTGTACATGTATTTATTATTATTATTGTTATATTATGTATAATAAATATTGACAATAATATGTAACATTTATTATTGTTATTATTATTCATTCATTTTCTTGTCGGCTTAGTCCCTTTATTAATCCGGGGTCGCCACAGCGGAATGATCCGCCAACTTATCCAGCATTTGTTTTACGCAGCGGATGCCCTTCCAGCCACAACCCATCTCTGGGAAACTGTTATTATTATTATTATTATTATTATTATTATTATGTATAATAAATATAAAAAATATGCAACATTATTTTATTAATATTACTATTATTATTATTATATTATGCATAATAAATATTGAAAATAATGTTACATTTATTATTATTATTATTATATTATGTATAAATATTTTTAAAATAATATGTTACATTTAATATTATTATTATTATTATATTGTGTAATTTAATTAAATATTTATTTTCTAAATATATCTAAGTAGTTTTACAAAGTTACTCTAGGATTATAAGTATAGCAATTATTATTACATTAAAAGTTGTTTTTAAAAATAACAATATTTTTAATACGTTTTATGATAATATTTCATTGTAGATCCCAAAATATAACAATTTGACAATAATCATTAATATTTTAATTATTACTGTACGAGTATTTAGGAATATTAGAATTCTTACAATTATTTTCTACACTATTATAATTTATGTTACAGTTATTCTTGGTTATGATCATTAAGTTAAATGATTTATTAATATTGACCAATCATAATACATTTCTGAATTGAATATGGTACTTATAAATGTTTTACATATAAAAGTTTTCATATAATTAAGGAAATGAAAGATATGGGAAAATGAAAACTAAAAGTACATATAATTAAAATATGTTAATTACATTAATTACAAGATAATAACACATTTTATATTAGTTTAAATGATATATACAAGAAAGAAAAAGCATTAGGAATCACTTATACATTACCATAAAGCTAATACTAGAATCAATCATTTATATATTAAATATTATTTAAAAATATATATATTTTTGGTTAAATTCTATATATAAATATATATATATATATATATAAATTTGTACTAAATCATTGCACATCCATACATTTTCCAAATAATCGTACCTATTCCAATTATTGCAAATAACAATACATTTAAACAATCCACAATACGGTTAAACAATCCACATTTAAATTTTTGTTGTTAATATGGAAATAATAGTTTATTGTGATTATACCATTTATAACTTGGCACATAGGCCTACATAGTTCAGTCAATAAAGCGCAACATTTATAAGTGCCAAAAAAACAGGTTAACGCAACCTATCAAAAATCCGGTAACACTTTACAATATTTATTAGTTAATGTTAGTTATATAGTAATGTATTTGCTAGCATAAACAAACAGTAAACAATATACACTGATTACAGTATTTGTTTATGTTAGTTAATGTTATTTAATGGTAATAAACTTGTCCATTGTTAGTTCATGTTAACTCAAAGTGCAATAACTAATGTTAACAAGCATGAATTTAGATTGTATAATAGCATTAGTAAATGTATTGTTCATAGTTCATGTTAGTAAATACAATAAGCATTGTGCCAAGCATAGTCAATGAAAAACATAAACTAATAAAACCCTATTGTAAAGTGTGACCGAAAATCCTGTAGCTACTTCTGCTCGTCACAATATAATTCTGACAGACTTGTATTGCTTTTCACAGCACAAAAACTCACAAAGTAGACGTCGAGTACAGAGTCGTCGTCTCTGTCGATGTCCATGGTGCTCTGCTCGGATGTCAGACAGATGGCGCTGTCCTCCAGTGTAAAAGTCGAGCAGGCGCATCTACAGACACAAAACAGCAGCAGCAGCAGAGAATCAGAAGAAGCTCAAGGACAAACCAAGAGTCCTCAAATATGACGGATGAAAACATTGGATGAACACTGCGGGAAGACACTGGCATTTCTCATCAGGACACAATTCAGGAAGTCATTCAGAACCTGTTTATCCTTTAACCAACATAGTAATAATTAAGTGTATTCTACAGTCTCTGATGATAGTCTGTTGAGTTATTGCTGCCATGGCAACCGATATCTGTTTTCACATTTCAGACGCCACTTAATGTTTTCCAGGCCTGAAGTCAGTCAAGGTTATCAATATTATTTTAAATTAAATTATAAGTGTGCAATGCTGACAATGTCTTACCTACAGATTCACGTTATGAAATGAGCTGAAGTACAAGTATATTGAATTAGGCCCGTTTATATACATTGATAATATTTTTTATTTATTTCTTGAAACGTAAAATTTATCTGTCAGGGATAAATAAATATATAATAAATATAATATGAAGAGTACCAGCAGGTGGCATAAGTTATCGGATTTATGAAAGATTCACTAAATCATCCAAGCGATTCAAAACGGTTGATTCATCTTTACACATAACGCTATATAATCAGCTGAAGTACACGTGTATTAAATTAGCCCGTTTATATACATTGATTATATTGTTTTAAGATTTTTTTGAAACATTTAAAATCTGTCACTCGAGGAAATAAATATAAATATAATATGAAAAGTAGCTACCAGCGCAGGTGGCAGGAGTGCCCGGATTTAATGAGAGATTCACTGAATCGTTCATGCAAGCGATTCATTCAAAACGGTTGATTCGTCTGTTTACGTGCACCCTCATAATGCAAATTGGCAATATCGCGTTTAAACTATCTCATATAAACACAATACTTTGATCAAATTAATGAAATATACACCCATAATTGTAGTAACATATATGAGGTACACCGATTTTAATGTAAACACATAGGCTACTTCTTACAAATGAAGAGCAATTGTTTTTATTTTATTAAAATTTTTTGACTATTTTTCTATTTTTGTTGTTGAAACAAGACTGGGTCTAAAAGGTAAGTCCTTCAGTATTAAGTTTGTTGATGTATGAATAAATATCAGATCAGATATTTAGTATAAACGTCAGGTAACACTTCTATGTAACTAAAGACCATCTTGAGGGATGTAAACAAAAACAATGATCTCAATGTTTTTCCTGTGTTACATTTTTTATTTCTAGAGCTTCTGAGAATCAAAAAGAGCCACATATTGATAAATAATGTTATGTTAGCTGTTTTAACATTAGGTTATGATAGAATTGCTTGTTACAGTTATAAAATAGTTTGATAACAAGCAGAAAAAGTTTATGGGTCAATGGCATCGCCACATTGAAATCGTCTATATACCTAAACAAAAACTCATATAGAGATATATTTAGCTTCATAACTTGTGATAACGTGATTATTCTACTTTCTGTCATTTTAAAAAATACATTTTCTAATTAATAATTATTCAGTAGATGCTTTTGGGGCTCTCAAGACAAGTTAATGTGTTAACAAAAAATAACATGGTTAACTAAAGATAAAGACATGGTTATAGTAGTTAAACATCAAAATTTAACCAAAGCATTCATTTTTAAATATTTTCATTTATTTATTTTATTTTTCTATTTTTGTTGAATCTGAATGTAATAGTATTAGTATAATAATCTTTAATCAACAATAAACCATCACTATTACTATAACAAAACAAAGCGTAATTAATTTTCTTAAGCGTAATTACATCTGCCTTTGCAGAAACCTCTAATTAACATAATGTTTTGGATTAAGACAGGCAACAAGATAACATCCTGCAAACTCAATAATCATTGTCAAGCCAAGCAGCAGAACACCACTCTTTTGTGGTATTCTTTGTCATAAAACAATACCTCTATTATATTCAACCTTCAAGCAAGCAGGTGAAATATTTATGAGGTCTTTTCAAGGCAATTTCGCTCACAACAGGTGTGTGCCAAAGCTGAGGAGATCAGTAAAACGCGAAAACAAAGAATCGGTCAGAAGAGCAAGTGTAGCATGACAGCACCTGGCCAGCTGAAGCAGGATACAAGAAATCCATCCTGAATTGGGTCAGTGTTTGACTATATTTAGGAGGACTTCACTAGTTAAATGAGTAGATGCAAATATTTTTTGCCATCATTTCCTCAATCCTCATGTCATTCTTAACCCATATCACTTACTTTCACAGAATCAGTACAGAAACACAGCAAATATGGACAGTGTTGACCTGAATTTAAGCTGTTCAAAATAAAAATAGAAAGACTTACATAATGCTTGCATAATTGTTTTCATTATTAATTGTATAAAATTATTAATTGTATAAATTAAACCATTATCATATATGGTCTTCAGATAGATACAGCACACAATATTCATGATATATATGTATTAATATATATATATTACGGCTGTCCAAAAATTAATTGTGATTTATCACATCCAAAATAAAAGTTTGTTTTGACATAATATGTGTGTGTGTTATATATATTTATTATGTATATGTGATAAACACATTCATAGAAGCCAAAACTATATATAAAAAAATTACATCAAAGTAGTTACATCATATTCAAATGTAAAATTTGTGTCATACACTTATATTTTTTAGATATCTAAATATAAACTAACATTTTATCAAGTATATGCATTTGTGTATTTATATATTCATAATATAAATATAGACAGAGCACACACAAATATTATGTTAAACTTTTATTTTGGATGTGATTAATCTCGATTAATTTTTGGACAGCCCTAATATATATATATATATATAT
>CAIGQQ010035257.1:6523531-6555718 GCA_903798035.1 Danio albolineatus | reverse complement strand
ATATATATGCATACTCATTTTACTGAAGTATTTATGTTATATAATATGCTTGAGTTCAACACACTGCTGTTCAAAACCTACTGTATATTGTAAAAGTTTGAAAAAAGTTGTCCTTCAGATACATTACACAATCACATCTTTTAAGACTCTTTTAAGTCACATGGACTACTTTATGATGCTTTTATGGTGCTTTTGCATTTTCTTTGAAGCAACTCTGAAGAGAAAAATGTAGTAGCGCTTAACAATAAGATTTCATGTGTTAAAATTAGCATTTGATACTTCTACAGTATTAATTAATGTTAATGTTTAATCTCAGCATTTATTAAATATATACACAGATACAGAGTCTAAAAGTTAACATTAATGCAATGTGAACTCTTTTGCATTAACTAACATTAACAAAGATTAATGAATGTTTTCAGAATACTTTGTTCGTTGTTAGGTCATGTTACTTAATTCATGTTAACATTAAAGCAATTGTTCACCCAAAAATGGAAATTTGCCCATAATTTACTCATCCTCAAGCAATCCTCACTGTACATGACATTTTTTCTGTCAAACAAACAGAGTCAGAGTGGTTTTCAATTTTATTCGGGCTCCATGTTGTGTAATGGTGTTGTATAGTGGCTTTTATTTTGAAGCTTCCAAAAGCACATACAGTTAAGCTCGAAATTATTCATACCCCTGGGGTATCCTGTGAGATGTGTCTTTTCCCAGACCTTCGGCTATGAATGCGTGTTATGGGTCTTACATCGTATATGTTAGTCACACATAATGTGCATCCAATCACTGCTTATAGTCAGTGATTGGAGTTTAAAAAAGATACATATTAGTGTTACAAAAGTGCACCAATCTACTTCATAAGACGGTTTTAACCCCTGGCAGCATATGGGTTAAAGATGTCATGAAATCAAAATTTACTCTTTTTATTTTTATATCTATATACACTCCCCCAGAGATGGGTTGTGGCTGGAAGGGCATCCGCTGCGTAAAACAAATGCTGGATAAGTTGGCGGTTCATTCCGCTGTGGCGACCCCGGATTAATAAAGGGACTAAGCCGAAAAGAAAATGAATGAATGAATGAATCTATATACACTACTTGGCAAAAGTCTTGTTGTTGATTCCAGTTGTAAGAGCAACAAATAATAACTTGACTTCTAGTTGATCATCTGGAAAAGTGGCAGAAAGTAGATTTTTTTGATGAATCATCTGTTGAACTGCATCTTAATCCTCACCAATACTGCAGAAGACCTATGGGAACCCACATGGACCCAAGATTCTCACAGAAATCAGTCAAGTTTGGTGAAGGAAAAATCATGGTTTGGGGTAACATTCCTTAAGGGAGCGTGCGAGAGATGTGCAGAGAATGGCAACATCAACAGCCTGAGGTATCAAGACGTTTGTGCTGCCCATTACATTACAAACCACAGGAGAGGGCAAATTCTTCATCAAGATAGCAGCTCCTTCTCATACTTCAGCCTCCTCATCAAATTTCCGGAAAGCAAAGAAGGTCTAGATGCTCCAGGATTGGCCAGCCCAGTCACCAGACATGAACATTATTGAGCATGTCTGGGGTAAGATGAATGAGGAGGCACTGAAGATAAATCAAAAGGATCTTGATGAACTCTGGGAGTCCTGCAAGAACGCTTTCTTTGCCATTCCAGATGACTATATTAAAAATCAAGGCATGATCATTTTTTATTCTGGTAAAATAAGCGTAATCTAGAGGCCTTTGCCTTTCATATAACCCACTTCTGATACCATATGATCAACTAGAAGTCAAGTTTTGTTTGTTGTTCCTAAAACTTGGATAGGCGACAAGACTTTTGTAGGTAGTATGGTAGTGTTTGTTATAAATGATGTATCTGAGCACTTCGTTAGTTTGTAAAAATTAATTTGCCCTCATAATCTTTTATCAAATCCCATAACCATCCCCAAATCAACTTTTTTCTCTTCTGGTCACATGGAATGCCTTTAGGACGGAGCTATTAGGGCATGTTTAATTTCTAGTCCATTTGTCAATTAGTCAATCTTCCTTCATTTTGTTAGCAACGCCCATAGATCCAATCTGTTCCCAAAGCACAAAATCATTCACCATCGTCCATATTTTCCCTATTTCAGGACCATTTCAGTCTGACGTACATTAAGACATGGGAATAACAGACAATTTCCATTATAAACTTCAATTTCATGCTGACTATAAGAGGCATTTATGCACTTTTGGATCACCATTATTTAGCATTCAGAGCAAGGAAAAAGTAAAACTACTGTGTTCATCCAACAGAAAAGAATGATATACTCCAGAGGATGGCTCGAGGGTGAGTAAATAATGGAGTAATTTTTTACTTTTGTTGTTTTGGATGAGCTATTCATTTAAGACCATATTGTAATAGTTACGGGAAAATTGTGTTCCATGAAAAAAGAGCTGGTGCTCGGTAAATGATGACTGAATTTTCATATTATATGCAAACTCTTCTTTCCGCCTCTTTATAGTGGGAACAGAAGTGTGTCAGGTTTATGTGTCTGAGGGTTTGGTTTCACCTTTCATTAGATTTGGCTTCCAGATAATGATCTTTGATGAAAACAGAGGGCGGGGAGAGGGTGTGACTGAAGGAAGAGGCTTCGTACGGGTGAGGAGTCTGAAGGACCAGGTCAGGACGGTTATAGGACCAGAGCACTGTGGTGTGAGAGGATAGAAAACATCACAAGGTGACAAAGGGGAAACATGTACAATGGGAAAAAACATCATTTAAAGGGGCAATTCACCCAAAAATTTAATTATCCAAACTTTGTATTAATTCTAAACTTCTTTTATGAGTTTTTTTTCTTCTGTTGAACACAAAACCAGGTTTTTTTAAAGAATGTTGGGGAAAATCAGTCATTGACATCCATAGTAGAAACCATAGAATACTTTTCCCCCCAACATTTTTCAGTACACTCAAAAAATGATTTTTGTTGCTTATTTTAAACTACCTATTTAAAATGAGTTGAAACAACACAATTCTTGAGTTATTTTGCACAACTTAATTGTTTTATGTTAACTTAATCGATTTGTGTTGGGACAGCATGAAGGAATTGTGTGGAACCCTGCAATTTTTCACTGGATCTTCATTTTTGGGTGAACCGTTCCTGTAACTGCAAATGATAGAGAGTGAATTAAATAATTAACCACTGAAAAAGTTTGTGATGGGTAGGATTTTTAAATGTTTTGCGTACCAAAGACTGTATTTTAATATATTTTACAATGTTTACAATTTGTGATGTAAAAAATAATTCCGTCCAGTCTTCAATGTCACATGATCCATCAGAAATCATTCTAATATGCTGATTTGCTGCTTAAGAAGCTTAGTGTCTTGTTAGTAATGATGTTGAAAACAGTTTCATCTCTTAAAAGTACTAATATAGAAATTATGGGTAATTAATGTTTATTTAATTTTATTTAACAGGCACAATGTTCATTAATCAACAGTAAATCTATAAATGAGCCAGAGTTAGCCACAAGGGCTAATTTTCATCTGTTGCCCCTGACAGATTTTAAACAGGCAACCTTAAATCAAAAACACATTATTACACATAGGCCTACAATATCAGTAAAGTTACATACACCAAAAAGACAAAACAAATAATAAAAGTTTCATACAAAGCAGGAAAGAATTACACTCAATTTGCTTTTAGCCATTTCTTTAACTTGTAATTAAATGTTAAATAATTTGTAATACCCCTTAATTCAATAGGAAGTGTATTCCAGAAATGACTGGCTTTTGCTGAGAAGGCTTACCGTGCAAAAGTTGTGCATCTAAACTGCACAACACAGTCTCCTCTAGTAATAAATTTCTCTGCCATTATTATTCTTCAGTGTTACAAACTCACATAATGAAGGAGGAGCATATCCACTTATATTTTTTACAATCATACAAGCATCAGCCAAGTATTTAATATTATTAAAGCTCAATACATAATGTTTTTGTGTTATATTACAATGATAACACTTTACAATAACGTTCCATTACCTAATATTAGTTAATGTATTTACTAACATGAAGTAATAATGATCAATACTTGTACAGCATTTATTAATCATAGTTTAATTCATTAATCATAGCATTTATTAATGCATTATTCAAATCCAAATTTGTGCTTGTTAACGTTAGTTAATGCATCGTGATGAACTAACAATGAACAACTTTATTTTTTACTAATAAATAATGTAATAAATGTATTGTTCATTGTTTGTTGGTGTTAGTAAATACATTAAAATCAACTAATGGGACTTTATTGTGAAGTGTCACTGAAAGTATTATATTTCATAAATATGATGCAAATTAAATATGACATAAATATGACATAAAAATTATGCAAATTAAAGTTTAAACAGTAGAAATTATACAACATATGCATATTTATTTCCACTTTTGATTAGTTTAATGCTTCCTCGCAGGAATTAGGTATTATTATGTACCAAAATTAAAGATCCCATACTTCAGAATATCAAGGTATTTCAATTTTCATTATAATTCATATCCAGCAGTGACTCTGAGCTGATGACTAATACATCAGGACAAAAAAGTCAATGCAGGTACATCAGCTTGCGTCTCCAGCTCAACATTTGTGTTAGAGTAGAAAATGTGAACTGAATGAGGAAGAAATGACTGTCTGAAGTAAAAAACACACACGACTGTCTTGGAATGTTAATTGTATTTCAGGGTTTTTCCAAAAGATATACTGCATGAAACAAATACTGGAACTTCCTGATAAGCCAGCAGTAATAGAACGTGAATGTTTGAAAGATAATGTCACCATTTATATTTTTGCAAATGAGATAAGATGCTAATTATTAGTTTAATATGCAGTTTTAACCATGACTAATCTTTTTATACCTGTTTAAGCTTGTTAATGCAGTACATACTGAACATAAATAAATACTTACTCACTATTTAATCACACTCAATTGGTCCTAAACATTTACACATTTCTTTCTTCTGTTGAACCCAAAACAAGTTATTCTGAAGAATGGTGGCAATTGTCATTGACATCTATAGTAGAAACAAAAAGTACTATTAAAGTCAATGGTTGTTTTTTCCCCCAACATTCTTAAGTATATCTTCATTTGAGTTCAACTGCAGAAAGAAACTCAAACAGGTTTGGAACAAGTGGAAGATGAGTAAATGATAACAAAATAGTTTTGGTGAACCATCTATTTCATTAAGTACGGTTGTTAATGCAGGACAGGCTGATCTGAGTATTTCAGAAACTGATGCGCAGCTTCACAAATCCCAAACCAAGCAAGCCAGTGGCGACAATGATGAAGAACAAACATTAATAATTTCTCAATTTGCAAGTGTTAAGATTTCAAGTACTGGTTGTTAACCAGTTAATGTTAAGGATTTTTACTATTACACTGCACTCAAAAATTGCCTTTGCTCTTTGTTCAAAGTACTTATTTTAAATAAGCTGAAACAATGCAATTTTTGAGATTTATTGAGAGGACAACTCCCAAACCACTTAAATTTGTAAAAAAAAAAAAAAAAAAAGAAAGAAAGAAAGAAGGGAAAAAAAAGTAACTTAATTCACTCATATTGTCCCAACATACAATGATTGTGTGGAACCCAGCATTTTTAGTGTGTAAAATCAAGCAGTGCAATTAATTAAATAAATTAAGTTCCTTTGACTTTCTTTTTTAAAATGAAAGTTCATTCATTCATTCATTCATTTTCTTTTTGGCTAATCCCTTTATTAATCCGGGGTTGCCACAGCGGAACAAATTGCCAACTTATCCAGCATTTGTTTTACGCAGCGGATGCCCTTCCAGCTGCAACCCATCTCTGGGAAATATCCATACACACTCATTCACACTCATACACTACGGACAATTTAGCCTTACCCAATTCACCTATACCACATGTCTTTGGACTTGTGGGGGAAACCGGAGCACCCGGAGGAAGAACATGCAAACTCCACACAGAAATGCCAACTGACCAAGCCGAGGCTTGAACCAGCGACCTTCTTGCTGTGAGGCGAACGTGCTACTCACTACGCCACTGTGGCACCCCCAAAATGAAAGTTTATCAAACTTAAGAGAAATAGGTTACACGCACTCACAATTTGATTGTATTAGACTGAACTTAATCTGAATGAGTTGACCTTGAAGATTTGTAGTTCCAAGCATGCTTGTGTCAGACTGGAAAATAAACGCAATTGTGTAGTGTATTTTTTTTAACACAATTAACATAGGGAGAAATGATTTAGACTTTATATGTTTGTTTTTTTTTAGATTTATTCACCTATACCACGTCTTTGGATTTGTGGGAAACCGAAGCATCCAGAGGAAACCCATGCGAACACAAGAGAGAACATGCAAACTCCACACAGAAATGCCAACTGACCCAGCCGGGGCTCGAACCAGCGACATTCTTGCTGTAAGGTGACATCGCTAACCACTGAGCCATCGTGTCGGCTCCCTTCTATTATATATATAGCATAAAAATCTAATAGAAATCTAAGTAAAATTAAATAAAGAAAAATCTAGCTTTCAGTTTTTGAAGTTCCAGACTAATAAAATACGACATGATTTGTTAGCTTTGTTAACTTACAAATAAGTAAATATAAAACCACTAATGGAACAGACATGCAGAACAAATATACAGATAAAAATTTCACACTTAGATATTGTTTGACAAATGTTAGCAGGTTTGGCATGCTGTCCCGGGAGAGAACCCTGAGCTCGGAGATAATTGAGCTCAGGGCTCCCACCTGGTCGAATGAGCATGTAAGGGGAGATCAGGTAGTTCTCGAGAGCTCCCCGTGGTAAAGGCAGAAAGGGGGAGAAGGGGTGGATGAGGGGTTTCTTTGGAAAACAAAGATAAGGGAGTAATTTTGGCTAGGCTACTTATAGTGAGTTTGGATTAATCTGATTGGGTGACTAATGATTGTAGTTAAGAGACCAGCTGTGGTCAATCATATAACGTGCTCCTCTCGAAATTAGTTTGTGAAACTTCACAATTGTATATAAGTCCTAAGAGGCCAAATATTTTTCTCTCTTGTTATGTCATGATCACAACTTAATTATCTCGTGATCTCGACATAACAAAAAGTTCTGCTTATTCTCAAACTTAACTGCACATCTCGTACCATTTCTCTGGTCAGCCGCAAACCATTTAAACAGCACCTTTCTAGCATCATCCTGTAACCGTGCAGACGTCCCGGTCCTTTAAGCTTGACTGGCAATGAAACTGACGATACTCTCAGGGTCGCTATATCTTCGATGATAAAGGCGGAGAGCCGAAAGCCTCCTTTTCAAGTGTCGGACACTGATATAGAAATTGTCAATCACTGAAAGGCATAGAACTATCTCAGTTTGACTCAGTCCCTGCTCAAAATAAAAGCCAATGCGTTCGTCCATGATGTTTCGTAGGCGTTTGCTAACGGAAGTCAGAATAAGCAGAACTTTTTGTTATTTGGAGATCACAAGAAAATTAAGTCGTGATCACGACATAACAAGAGAGAAAAAATAGTTTAATGAATGGCCTCTTAGGACTTCCGTACAATTTATAGTCACTTTAAGTATTAAATTTTTTGATGTGAATGATTTGGCTTCCAGATAAGATGAGTCTTGTGTTTATTTTACATTATTTGACCTTCACTTCAACTATTAAAGTGCAAAAACATGTAAAAGAAAAGTCAGCATTTGTGCACTTAGAAAGACACACACAAACCACACCAGTGTTGAGTTCTCTACCACATCTTGTGCTTGATCTTTAAACTGATAAACCCCAAAAACACATATTGAATTCACAGCATTGGTATGATTTTTGTTAGGCTGAAAAACCCTGGATAAATACACAAAGTGAAACTGGGGCTACCTTGTCCATCTAGACTGGCCAGACTGCGAGCTCCTCCAAGTCTGTCAATCTTCTCCTCGGTCTTCTCCTCTTTCTGTGAGGACAGCACCTCCTGGGAAGAGCATTTCAGGGCCGATATGGAGTTTCTCGCCCTCTTGCTCGGGGAAAAGCGATTTGCTGGAGGTGAGAGACGAAGACTAATTACGGACACTGTCCTAAGTGAACTGAAAATATGATGATGTAACTCTACTGTAACCATTACCTGGCAGCAGCCAATTAGACCCTGAAATGAAATCTCAGTCTGCTGTCTAACTTTATTAGACCAGATAAAAATAAATCTCCATTGTGCCGTCTTAATGTGGCTTATAAGATCAGATTAAAGGGGTGAATTACAGTTTTTAGACTTCAAGAGAAGCCGAACAACGTCTCAGAAAGAGGAAGGAGAAGTTCTGCTGTCGTTCGCGCTGATGTTTCAAAATATTGAAAAGTGAAACGTACAAGAGTATTTGTGCAACTTCCACACTTTTTCTAAGTATTAAAAGTATCGGTTGTAATTACGTTGTTTTCTTTGCATTCTAGTTTGACATCATTCATAAAATTAGACCTTGAATTAGTTTTAAATCATTTTAGGTATGCTGCTGACTATCAAAAATGACTAGGGGGTTTCAAGCATACAAAATAAGGTGTAAATATTTTTTAGCAAATAAGAAAAGACAATTTTATTTCATTCCAGAAGTGACAATAGTTTATATCAGGGATGCACCAATATGAATAATTTTGACCATTTCCGATATCGATACTGATATTAGTCAGTTGCATACAGCACAATTAAGTATAGCTATTTTATTTGGTTGGTTGTTTTACTGGAAAGGGATTGCATCCATTTAACATTCAGATTGCATCCATTAACATTCAAGACTTAGAATCAGCATGTTGTTTAATTTTTGCATAAATATATCTGTTTCACTAAACGAAGATGGAGGAATATTTTACCTACATTTTAACATTTTATTTTCACAATAATTTTTTGAAACACTAAGGGCGCTATCAGATACACATCGCAATACGGCACGTCAGACATGATTTGTTGCTATTTTCAGACCAGCGCAACTGTCATTTTCACATTTTGTGGCACGTTGTTTAGCAAACCATTTGCACCACTTTGTGGATTTATGGACGTGCTGGACTGAAAAGGAGGTGTGCTAAGGCGCATTGCCGGCGCGTTGCTATTTTCAGGCAACTGAAATAGGCCGCGCCATTGACCAACTAAAAGCTGGTCTAAAGTCCAGAGCAGACCTTTTCTATTTTAAAGAGCGTGTTAGCACCTATGTTGGTCCAAAACACAGGCAAATTGCTTAATACACACATGATGTACAGCAATAAACTAATATCTTTACATATGAAAAACAATAAAGGATTAAAATGGTAGAAAAAAATTCTATTACTTTCTGATGAATTTAGAAATAGTTTTGAAACAATCTTTGTGCTTAATAAACAAAATATGCAATTAAATATGTAGGCTAATGGATGTCTTCAGCGGAGTGCGTTTCCACTGTTTCCTTACTCACGAATGTAAAGGAGTAAAATAAAAAGTAAAAGTAAAGTAAAGAGAAAGTAAAGAGGCCGAATGGAGGAGGCTCATTCTTTATCCTTGCACTGCAGATGGTCTGTTTAACTGTTTTCACGCTAGTGACACTTACAAGTCCACCATGTAAATAGCAAATACGCAATGGTGCAATGCTACTGTCTTTTAAAGAGAACGGGAGATGAAACTCTGATTGATTTAATGAACGTTTTGCTCAAAACACACCCAAAACTCATTCAGAGAATAAGCACAACCCTGTTAAACCATATGCAAGAGTGCAGACCATATTTGTCTCTGCCTAAAATAGCAAAAGTGGATTAGGACATGCCCTTAATCATTTTGTGTCATGCGATTTAGACTTTGCTTTTAGATCACTAAAATAGGGCCCTACAACGCTTTACTGGAAAAACCACCAACAATATCAAAGCTTTGCAATCAAAAAATGTCATTATAATGGAAGTCAATGGGGAAAAAATAGCCAAGAACATAATGAAAGGGTAGTAAATTTGAACAATACACAAGGGTTAGCTAATACACTAACTACATTTAAATTGTTATTACATTTTCTGAATAAAAATAAACATTTTGCCTTTGCAACTTGCACCGCATTTAAAAAGCAACCCAATGTTATTAGTGTATGTAATATTGCATCTGCTTTCAAAAATGAATCTTCATATTGTGCACTTACGCTGAATCTTTCTGAACACTCGGGTGCTCATGAACTTGAGAAATCTGTTTGCATAGAAACTCGGCCTGTGCACAGACACAGTATCCTAGGAGAAAGAGAATACAACACAATCAAACCAGGAAGAGTCTTTAATTCCCTCTGCGCTATGAATAGTCTATTCATAAGAGAAGAGATATAGACTTACGCCATCATAGACCAGTGCCTTCCAGGAGTGCTCCAGCTTCTTGATGAATCTGGGTGCAAAAAACGTGAGCAAGATGAGGGATAATGGAGTTTGTTCAAAGAAGCAGGAATTAGGTAATTTGATGGTGTGCAATTTGACATGTGGGGTTCTTGGGTTCGCTGTAAACCGAGAACAGACTTACCTGTAAGACTGCAAGATGTCGATAATGCCTAGGAAAATAAGTAGTTTCTCATCTCTGTGTGTTTTTGCAGGAATGCCTCCCATTCTGTGTAAAAAAAAGATGTGTTTTTTATTTTTAAGCATATCGAGATAATACAAGCAATTTCACTACAAAAGAAGAAGAAAAATCAAATTTCAAAGCACAAGAAAATCCATTTAAAAAATATATATATATATATATATATTTATTTCGGACCAATAATACATTCATTCATTTTCTTTTCGGCTTAGTCCCTTTATTAATCCGGGGTCGCCACAGCGGAATGAACCATCAACTTATCCAGCATTTTGTTTTACGCAGCGGATGCCCTTCCAGCCGCAACCCATCTCTGGGAAACATACATACATTCCAATTCACACACATACACAATGGACAATTTAGCTTATTCAATTCACCTGTACTGCATATCTTTGGACTGTGGGGGAAACCGGAGCACCCGGAGGAAACCCACGCGAACACGGGAGGAACATGCAAACTCCACACAGAAATGCCAACTGACCCAGCCGAGGCTTGAACCAGCGACCTTCTTGCTGTGAGGCGACAGCACAACCTACTGTGCCACCGTGTCGCCACCAATAATACACATAAAATATATATGTTTTGTTTGTTTCCCAGTGATGGGTTGAGGCTGGAAGGGCATCCGCTGCGTAAAACATGTGCTGGAAAAGTTGTCGGGTCATTCCGCTGTGGCTAAATCTTACAGTAAATTATAAAATTCATTTATAATAATATTTATTGAAATAAAAGTCATTTATTTTAAGAATGAAAAAGAAATCATAATTGTAATTTATGAAAAAAAATGTATTTAATGTCATTACAACTCAAACAATTTTACTCAAATAAAATGGAAAAAGAAGAAGAAGAAAAAAGTCCATAATAATAATAATAATAATAATAATAATAGTAATAATAATAATAATAATCATATTTTTTTTATTTTGGACCAACAATCTATACATAATGTATATATATAAAAAAAACATTATGAAACATACTATAAAACTAATATTGTATAACTAAAACTACATATTATTTCATTTGTTATATTTGTAATTTAATCATTATACATACGTACAGTTGAAGTCTGAATTATTAGCCAGTTTTTTTTACCCCCCAATTTCTATTTTATGGAAAGAAGATTCTTTCAACACATTTAGTTTTCAACACATTTCTAAACATAACAGTTTTAATAACTCATCTCTAATAACTGATTTATTTCATCTTTGTCATGATGACAGTAAATAATATTTTACTAGATATTTTTCAGGACACTTCTATATACTGTAGCTTAAAGTGACATTTAAAGGCTATACTAGGTTAATTAGGTTAACTATGCAGGTTGGGTGAATTAGGCAAGTTATTGTATAATGATGGTTTGTTTTGTAGACTATCGGGAAAAAATTGCTTAAGGGGGCTAATAATATTGAATTTAAAATGTGTTTTAAAAAATTAAAAACTGCTTTTATTCTAGCTGAAATAAAACAAATAAGACTTTCTCCAGAAGAAAAAATATTATCAGACATACTGTGAAACTTTCCTTGCTCTGTTAAACATAATTTGGGAAAAATGAAAAAAATGAAAAAAATGAAAGGGGGTTTAATAATTCTGACCTCAACCGTGTTTGTAGTGTATGTAATGATAAATTTTTTCTTAAACAAATTTACTAAATTTAGAACATTTAACAAACTCGACAATTCATAAAACATACATTTCTATTTAAATGACAACACACTCACACACACACACACACACACACACACATGCAGACATGAAGAGCCTGAACTTACGTGTCGTCGGTGGTCAAAGCCTCTGCTGCTTTTCCGTCTCCCTGAATGGACTCCATGGCGGTGGAGTAAAGCACCTTCTGTCCCACAGTCCTCTTTCCGTCCACAGCACTGCCGTCTCCATCTCTGTGACTCTGATCCAGAACATGAACCCCCAGCAGGAGACTGTAGTCCATGATCTTAAAACTCTCCAGCACCTACAGCACATTGTAGCACAACACCGAGTTAAAACAAATTGTGCCATAATAACATGTAAAACAATATTGCAAATTTAAATATTATATTATATTATATTATATTATATTATATTATATTATATTATATTATATTATATTATATTATATTATAATATATTATATTATATTATATTATATTATATTATATTATTCATTCATTCATTTTCTTGTCGGCTTAGTCCCTTTATTAATCTGGGGTCGCCACAGCAGAATCAACAGCCAACTTATCCAGCATATTTTTACGCAGCGGATGCCCTTCCAGCCGCAACCCATCCCTGGGAAACATCCACACACACATTCACACTCGTACACTATACAGACAATTTAGCCTACTCAATTAGGAAATTAGGCAACTAGGAAAAAACCCAGACAGAGACACCAGCGCTGGTCAGTTTATGCACATACTGTATAATGAGGTTTAATCTAGTCGGCAGAGCATCAAATCTGATAGCAAACATTAGAGAGCAATAAAAAGAAAACAAAATGTTCAGAAAGTCTCTATATAAAAGTAGTGTAGGATAACGGATGATACTCAAAGACAGAACGAGAAGGAAATGAAGTCATAAAAAACGTATTTGTTTATCAGTGGTAAAAATATTCCAGTAATTAAACACTTTCTGCATTAGTCATCACTAGTCAGACAACAGATCTCAAAAAGGAAACAAACTGCAGAGAATGATGTGCCTTTAAGGCGAAACACTGCACGCAAAAACATTTTTTCAAGCCTTATTCACAGTTTTCTTTGAGAGATTTTGGGCAATTTTTCAGTCTAATGCAATTAAACAAAACATTTAAAAACTATTTTTTGTCATATTTATCATTTTTTGTTGCTATTTCAATTATAATATGTATTTTTAAAAGTTGCTTATTCAAAGTAAGATTAATGTAGGGCCAGACGGAATCTGCTGAGATTTTTCGTTATTTCTGCAGAGTATTTTGTTAAAAATCTGCGGATTTATGCGGAATGATTTTGGGAGTATCATAACTAAAACCTTAATATATGAAATAAAAAAGTAATACCTTTTTAACTTTTATTTAATGTCTACAATATGAATCCAATTAGATCCCCTATATTTGGTAAACAAAGCAAGTCTCTCATACTGTATAAAATATCTACTAAAAGACAGAACATATTACTTTACAAACTGTATTGCAAATAAATCATATAAATGTTTTAATATTAGTCAATATTATTACTAAAAATTTACACACATTTACACCAGTAAATAAAGAGAATCAATGATGGGCTAAAAAATCTGCGGAAATCTGCGTAATTCGTGCACAGATTCCGTGTCGGCCTATTAGTCATAAAACTCCACTGAAGCTTTACTGAAATACACAAACACATCACACACTGTAAGAATGCTGGGTTCCTCACAATTGAGTTGTGTTGGGACAACATGAAAGAATTATGTTAGCTTAGTAGTTGTTACAATTTTACGTGAATAGAATATAAAACAGGGAAGGGGATCCGCTGTGTAAAACATATCATGGAATAGTTGGCTGTTCATTCTACTGTGGCGACCTCTGAAATTGAGACTAAGACAAAGGAAAATGAATGAATGACCATAAAACAATTAAGTTGTGGCAAAAAAACTAAAAAAATGTGTTGTTAGTGTGAACAAGTGGTACACATCATTTTATGAGTGCAGAGGGATTTTTTTTCTTTTTTATCACTAAACAATTCAGTCAGAAAATAAAGAAACAAAAAATCTATAAAATGTTATATAACAAATAAAGTAAATAAATTAAATAAGTAGTTTGAACAAACAGCAAACGTCATTTTGTATGTGCAGTTTTATTCATATTACGCAGAGATTTTACAGAGGGATTTACTCATACACACTGACTGATTCATTCTTTCATTTTTCCTTCAGCTTAGTCCCTTATTTATCAGCGGTCGCCACAGCGGAATGAACCTCCAACTATTCTGGTATATGTTTTACTTCTAGCCGCAACCCAGTACTGGGAAACACCCATTCACACATGTACTCATGCACTACGGCCAATTTTGTTTACCCCATTCACTTATACTGCATGTCTTTGGACTGTTGAGGAAACCAGAGCACCCTGAGGAAATCCACGTGAACAAACATGCAAACTCCACACAGAAATGCCAACTGGCCCAGCTGAGATTCGAACCTGAGCAACAGTGCCGCTCCTAATGTTTATTTGTTATATTTATATTTTATATTGTATTTTTATATGTCCGTTTGTTTTCTGACAAAAAAATGATTGTCAAATCCCCGTAAATACTTTTGACACCAATATGTCAAAAAAGAAAGGAAGAAAGAAAGAATTGACAAAACATGAATAAGAATTTTCATATAATGTGTAGATTTATTCATTCATTTATTTTCTTTTTGGCTTAATTCCTTTATTAATCTGGGTTCGCCACAGTGGAATGAACCGCCAACTTATCCAGCAAATGTTGTACGCAGCGGATGCCCTTCCAGCTGCAACCCATCTCTGGGAAACATCCATACACACTCAATTTACACACATCCACTACAGACAACTTAGCTTATCCAATTCATCTATACCACACGTCTTGTGGGGGAAACCAGAGCACCCGGAGGAAACCCACACCAACATGGGGAGAACATGCAAACTCCACAGAGAAAGGCTAACTGATCCAGCCGAGACTCGAACCAGTGACTTTCTTTCTGTGAGGCGACAGTGCTAACCACAGCGCCACTGTAACACCCCATAGTGTGTATATTTTTGAGCAAAACATTTAAAGCATATTTAATTAAACACTACCTCATTGATATATTTAAACAGAAGCTTTTAGAAACCTTGTAACACACAAACAATAAATATTTGACGTTCTTAAAGTAAAATGAGTTCTTTATTCACCCCCCCAGTATCTTGTCTTCAGGCTGTCAGTGTAAATATATGAATATTAATAAACGCTACACACTGTTGACATCTGGCTTTAAAGGAAACAAACTCAAACAAGCTGAAAGCTCCATCCATGAGCCAATAATGGATTTACATCATTTGACTTTGGTGTGACGCTTCTGTCCCCTTCGGATGCCCTTTATATTCAAATGGAGATTATTTGAATAGGGACACACCACATCCTTGTTTTGCATCCTGCCAGAAATGTCTAGAAGCCTCCAAATGGGCCGTCATGTAGGTCACAGTAAACCTAACAAAAGGCAAACCCGCTTTTCTGGCATTGAGTCAATGGGTCAAAGGTTTAGTTCTGAGGGAAGGAATTTATACTTTATTTTCTGGGGTGAGGAAACAGTTTAACAATTTGCTTCGAGACGTAATTTAAATAGATACCACTTCATTATGAACTCCTAAGCAGGCTTGGACAAAACAAGATGGGTGGCAAAAGTCAGAATGATTTTTTAAGAACTCGTTCGGCTACATTTTTCCTATTGTGAAAGGCACGATGATGCATATTTAGGCATTTTTCCTTTTCTTGTTCAACATGAAATACATTTACTCCTCCTCAAGTATTTTCTGGTAACCAAAAAATAAATAAATAAATGAAATTATTTGTTTTCAAACCTAAATACATTTCTTGTTTCTGTTGAACATGGAATAAGATATTTTGAAGAAGGTTGGAAACTGGTTATCATTGACTTTATTTGTTTTTCCTACTATGGAAGTCAATGGTTAACGATTACCGACATTCTTCAAAATATCTAATTGTTTTATCATGTTTCTTGTTAGTTTTTTCTTATTACTTCAGATTCTTGAACTTCATACTTTGAACTTCGCTGATTCTGAGTAGATTTGTTTTATAAGATTCTGTATTTACTTTTGTTTAGTTTTCTATTAGCTAAGGGTGGCACGGTGGCTCAGTGGTTAGCACCATCACCTCACAGCAAGAAGGTCGCTGGTTTGAGTCCTGGGTCAATTGGCATTTCTGTGTGGAGTTTGCATGTTCTTCCCATGTTGGTGTCGATTTCCTCCGGGTGACATGCTATGCAATAGGTGAATTGAATAAACTAAATTGGCCGTAGTGCATGTGTGTATGAGTGTGTATGGATGTTTCTTAGTTCTGGGTTGCAGCTGGAAGGGCATCCGCTGTGTAAAACATATGCTGGATAAGTTGGTGGTTCATTCTGCTGTGGCGACTGCTAAGCTGAAGGAAAATGAATGAATGTATTACCTTAGTTTGTTTTTGTTAGCTTAGATCCTGAGTGTTTTGATCCTCTTCTGTATTTTTTGTTTTCTTAGTTGAATTAGTTTAGATCGGGTGTCGCACACACTGAAGATCTCGTTATTTTTATTCTTTATTTTGCCGACTAGTTTAGGAGTTATATTTTAGGATATTTTAGGATAGTTCAGGATTGTTTTGTTAATTTCTTTGATTTGGCTAACGCTCATTACTTTTTCGTTTATGAATGTTATCAAAATTTGTTTATTTTTTCTCTAATAATAATGAGTTAAAATTATTGCACGCAGAGTACAAAATGTCCGTTCATACATTTCGCACGTTCAAAAATAAATTAATATCAGTAATATTGACACACTGTTTCTAAAACTTTGAGAGGTGTTTTGACAATTCAGGGCAATTCAGTTTTGACAAAATGACAAGAATGACGTCAGAGAAACTAATCCACTTGGTCTTACAACACAAAGCACTTTATGATAAGCAAAGTATGGAATATAAAGACGCGCCATACAAAGACAAATTCTGGCAGGTGAATGCAGAACAGCTTGGAAACCAGGATGGTAGGGACTGATTTCAAAATAAATAAATTTGTGAAAGAATATAAAGTAACATTGCTGAGGTTACGCATCAAATCCTGCGTGCAAAGATCTTAAAGATTGCTTAAACTCATCCTTTCATCTGCATCATTATTGATCTGTGTCACACATATCATTTGCTGACTCACTTAAATATTACATTCCATCTCTTCTAACATCTAAATGTGCTGGATACTATAGCAAGAAGATTTGGCTCCTACTGACTTATATCGCATTTTTCCCCTATTGTGGAAATCAGTGGCTACCAGTTATCAAAAGTCTTAAAATTATATTATATTAAACAGTTTTTTTGGTTGAACTATAAAAGGTACCATTGACTTTCATCATATTTTCTTTCCCACTATGGAAGTGAATGGTTACCGGTTACCAACATTCTTCGAAATACCTTCTTTTGTGTTCAACAGAAGAAAGAAACTCAAAAAGGTTGGGACTAATTGAGGGTGAGTAAATAGTGAGTAAATTTTCATTTTCACATACAGGTTTAGACTGAATACAGGGTGTTGATGTTTAACTGTGGATAATCACATCCTCATATACAATTATTTAAGTTATTTTGGGCTTCTTAAATCAAGGAGGAAGTTTTGAGCTCTGAAAGTTACAGCATGTTTTCATGGCATATCAAACACTTTTGATTTCTGACTCAATAGAACAAGTACAAATAAGGGCTAAATGGGAACGCATGTGAACGGTTGGTTGTTCTGTGAAAGAACTTCCTGTTTTGCATTACATAAGGTATATTCTCTACGTTATAAGGCTTGTTCTGTTTTTAAACGACAGCTCCTGGGCTCCACAATGATGCTGTTATTTCTCAGTCAAAACTCTCATTACAGTCACTGGTCTTTCATTACCATCAGGTGAAGAGGTCAGTGAAAAAATATGTCGATTGTGTTCATATTATATGTAAACATGAGGTATAAGTGACCTTCTGTGAACCAAACAGAAACAGTTTTTGTCACGTGTGTTTAGAACGACACCTGAAAAACATAAATGTGGGTGTTTTAGGGCCTGTAACTAACCTAGATCTAAACTTAACGAGGAAAAGTTAATATATACTGTATATTACAACAAGAACAATAAGAATAAGAATAATAATGACCAATATTTTTTTATAATTAATGTAAGAATAACAATTATTCCCATTGTTTTCATTCAAAATTATTATTATTATTAATATTATTATTATTCATTCATTTTCTTTTCACTTAGTCCCTTTATTAATCTGGGGTCGCCACAGCGGAATGATCCGCCAACTCATCCAGCATTTGTTTTACACAGCGGATGCCCTTGCAGCCACAACCTATCACTGAGAAACATCCATACATTCTCATTCACATACATACACTATGGACAATTTAGCCCACCCAATTCACCTGTATCGCATATCTTTGGACTTGTGGGGGAAACCGGAGCACCCGGAGGAAACCCACACAACCACGGGGAGAACATGCAAACTCCACACAGACATGCCAACTGACCCAGCCGAGGCTCGAACCAGCTACTCACTACGCCACCGTGGCGCCATTATTATTATTATTATTAATAATAATAATAATAATAATAATAATAATACTAATAATAATAATCAATATTTATGTATAATTAATCTAAATGTATGATTGTATAATTAATTCACAATTTCATAATTAATATTAATAATAATTTAAATATTCTTCTTTGTAAAAACTGACATACTGTAAACTAATAATGACAGTAATACATCTTTTTTTTAATTAATCTAAAATGTATAGTAACTAAATATTACAATTAATAATATCATAAATTATCATTATTTTTATATTCATTTCAAAATAGTTGTCAAAACTATGATATACATAATAATAATAATAATAAGAAGAAGAAGAAGAAGAAGAAGAATGATAATAATAATAATATATAAAAATTAATGTATAATAACACAATTATATTTTAAAAACAATCTTACATAATTACATTTAAATTCTTAAAAATTATCAAAGTTATTAGTATATATTATTGAACATTTATTTATAAGCTACTGTAAAATAAAAAATATTTTAAAAACATAACATTCTTCTTCTTATTATTATTATTATTATTAATTAACGTTATTTTAAATTATAGTTTCATAATTATTTATTCATTCATTTTCTTTTTGGCTTAGTCCCTTTATTAATCTGGGGTTGCCACAGTGGAATGAACCGCCAACTTATCCAGCGGTTGTTTTACGCAGCGGATACCCTTCCAGCTGCAACCCATCTCTGGGAAACATCCATACACCATACCTGTCAACCCTCCCGTTTTTCCCGGGATTCTCCCATATTTTACAGTTCTATCCCGCTCTCATCCCATAAAGGTATTTTCCCGTATTGCTCCCGTATTTTCAGTCTTTCTCTGAAGGGTGGCAATAAACATTAAAGAGCCGATCCTCCCGCCGAATCACCAGGAGCCTTCGCTTGCTCTTAAATGTGAGTCAGTTCTTTGCTTTCGTTTTATTTAGGCATGAAACACCTTGAAATAAATATAAAAACGACTGGATTCCCTTTCCTTCTTAAGAAAAAAAAATCCTTTTTTAAGGATTGCTCCTCCTATGCAATCCTTATAACAGTCATAAAGCGGTGTGTGACTGTCAGCTGACGCGCTCCATAGTGATAAATAGACACTGTTTCCCAAACAGATTCTGTACATGCGATTTGAAGCGTAGCGAAAGTGGATACTGGGTTTTGGGTGCGTGCTTGAACAGGCATATACACATCATTAATAATAATAACATCTAAAGATTTCGATCTCAGTGTTGTTGTTTTTTTCAAGCACAACTAATTTTGTACTAAATGAGCATAGAACGTTAGGAAAGTAATCGAATGCTTTCATTATAACGTTATATGTGTGCATTTTTAAAGTGACACCTCTGTTATTTAATGTAATCAAACAAAAAATCTAAATAAATGAGATTTATTTGTTGCTCTTTAATCAGAATGTGTAAGTTATACAGTGAGAAAAAGATTAATGAGATTTAAAAACTTTATTCTATTTCTTTATAATAGCTAATTTTAAAAAGCTAAACTGTTTGCTAACGTATACAATTAAATTTTACTTTGTAAATAATAATATAAAAAAATATTATTGACCGTTTAATAAAACAGCTCCAGCGGAACACATGTAAAAAAAAATATATATATATTTTTTTTTATTTTTTGGGATGTCCCCTTATTAACGACAGTGCTAACCACTCAGCCACTGTGTCGGCCAGACTAATATATATTTAAATCAAATTAAAATATAAATATATATAAATTAATAACACAATAGACACAATAAATTCATCTGAAAGCCAAAATGGAGATGTTCTGGCTCAGCATGTCCAATCTCTCAAGAAGAAAATAAAACAGCGTCATTATTTTTCAGGTGTCAGATATGGTATAATAGAGGTGTTCTCTTCCTTCGGCTTCAGGTCATTAAAATGAATGCTTAATTTTTAATGCCTGTGAGATGTGCTGTATGTATTATTGAAAGCCCATAAAGGCAGTGTTGTCTGTTCGAACAGAAAGCATTTAAAGGCTTGTTCTTGATTGGTAATGATTTGGCTGTATTGTGCTCTGCAGTGCTGCTTACTCAGGAGAATCTTTCTGCTTACTGTTCACTTCGCTTTCTGCACAGGACGTCGGCGCAAGGAAAAGCCAACAATAAAATCTCACAGCGCTCCAGGAAATGTGTTTCAACTGCAGTTTGTGTTTCCCAGCGTCAAGAACATTTCAGGAGAGACACTGTTGGTCAATGGAGTCTTTTTTTTTATTATTAGTTCATCGTACTTTATTTGATTGATTATATTGAAAATAGCAGACGTTTTGTATGACACATTGTCAAAAATGTTATTTAAACATGTAAATTTATCATAATTTCATTTAATATACAGTTTTATGTGCAGTTTTAGTGTGATGTTTTGATATTTGCATATTTGTATATTTAGTATTTTAATATTTTGTAATTTAATAGTATATGTTTTAGTATTTAAGTATACTTTAAGCGTAAAGCACTTTAACAATTAAGTTTAAAGGCACTATGTATAATGAATTTATTATTTTTATTATTATTGTTATTATTATTATTATTATTATCATCATCATTATTATAATTACTAATAGGAGTAGTAGTAGTGTTACGAATCAGACAGCGTCACAACCGACGTGCAGATCCATATGCAGTTTATTAAAGGCAAGTTCGTACAGGCAATGGTCAAAAACAAAAGCATAAAGAAAATCTAATAAACGTGGTCAAAATACTGGTGAGAGGTCTGGCTAGGCGGCAAAGACTCAAAACAGGAACAGGAAGAATCAAAAACGACAAAAACAAACAGAGATTGTGTTTCGTAATGTTCACCTTCATAATATAGATATGAGTAAAACTGTCTGTAATAAAATTTATTGCTAAATACAAGAAACATTTACATTAACAAATATAGTAGTTGAAATCGACAGACACAAATTGATCATGTGTGAAGAAAGAAATGCTCAAAATGTACTTTGAATGTTTTCATTACATTAGTCTGAAAAAAAAAAACACACTATATGGAAAGCCAAAATGACCAAAAGCCCAACATTTCAAGGCAACACTGCAAATTTCTGGGGTTATTATTCAAATGTTGGGTTGTTTTTGAGACCCAGTGTCTGGGTCAAAGATTTAATAAAAGCCTAATCAGTGCAAACCCTCTTTTGGTGTTAAAAATATTGTCAGGATTTACTAAATCCAGTGAAACCGTATTGCTGAAAAGGTGGGTTATTTTCATGGCAGGCGTTATTGCGTATGCATTTATGAGGATTTCCCTTACATATGCAGAATTGATGGGAGGAGAGTGTTTAAATGAATCGTGCACTGAGATTTACTATGGTTTACAGTTAATTTCAGTGTTACAAATAAAACTTAACTTGAGCCTGTGTGGATAATGCACTGTAATATGAAAACTATTTTCAAAATATACTATGAAAAGAGTAAGTAATGTGGTTGTGATATTATGCTAATTAGTATGTTTGGTTATATTAATTAGTGTGTGCTTGATATTTTCACATTAGGATGAAAAGGATTAGATGCTATATTTCTTGCTCCGACAACCTTTTGTTGAAAAGTGACTTCATTCATTCATTCATTCATTCATTCATTCAATTATTTTCCTTCAGCTTAGTCTCTGATTTGTCAGAGGTTGACACAGCGGAATGAACCGCCAACTTATCCAGCATATGTTTTACGCAGCGTATGCCCTTCCACTTGCAACCCACTACTGGGAAACACCCATACACTCTCACATTCACAACGCTTATACACTACAGTCAATTTTAGTTCAACCAATTCACCTATAGTTCATGTCTTTGGACTGTGGGGGAAACCGGAGCAATCTGAGGAAACCCAAGGCAACAGAAATGCCAACTGACAAAGCCAGGGCTCGAACTAACGACCTTCTTAAGGCCTGGTACTTAAACTAAAGTGTAATAATAATAATAATAATAATAATAATAATAATAATAATAATATTAAATAATACAAATAAATAAAAATAATATTTTTTTGCTCGTTGTTCAAGTACGACTTACTTAAAATGAGCTGAAAATATATATTTTGGGGAAGCTTAATAGTTCCAAGTTTAATCTACTTAAATTAGTTACGTTAACTTAATGGTTTTGTGTTGGGAAAACATGAATGAATTGTGTGAAACCTGCATTTTTACAGTGCAGATTTAAGCAGTTTCCATTTGACAACGTCAATATTTTGCATGTCCCTTATGCTAAAAAAGCACATATTTCATAGCAAACAAATCGATTTAAATACATAAAGACCTTCTGAAAAGCACTTTCAATCCATAAAAGGCTAAAGTCAGATGCCAGGCTACACCAGGCCCGAATGTCCCCAAGTATGGTCATTATTGTGTGAAACACGGGTTCTCGGTTTTCCCTCGGCCCTCTTGTGACTCGCATTACGGCTGATCTTTTTAGTTGAACGCTCACAGAAACTGACCGGTCAGGGCATACTTGAGGTGCCAAAAAAGACAAACTCTCAGTCTGTCATAGAGGGGACATTTTGTCTCCAAGCAGTTTTTAACATCAGGTCACGTCTGGAATGCCATCGCAATGGCAAAACGTTTATTGGTAAACAAATGAACAGTAAGAAACTACTGGTGGAGTGCCAGATCTGCTGGAGCTGCACAGGACAGTTACCTAACGCAGTGTTGGGACACTTCAGTGTCATGCCACAATCATTTGGGTAATTCGGTTAGTGGACTGTTTACTTGCAGCTTGATTTTGAGGAACTTTACAAAGTACATGTCAGAGGTCGTCCTTGAAAAACAGCGCAGTGCGCAAATGGGAAAGTAAGACGGATGAGAGCGTTTTATATCAATTATGTTCCCAGGACAGCAGTGCATAGAGGAGAATTTAACCAAAAGATTATTTACTTGCTCTTACGTTTTTGTACTTGACTATTTTGAAGTTTGTTTCAATCAATGCGGTGAAAGCAAATGAGGTCCAAAACACAGGACAAAACACAGAAAAGTGTAAAATGAGAATGGAAATGTTATTTGTGTTACTCAAAAATGCTCACTGTTTACTCCGCTCAAGTGGTTCCAAAGCTTTATTCTGAAAAAAATTGAAAACTGGCAACCATTGACATTCATAGTAGGAAAAACAAATGCTATGGAAGTCAATGGTTACAGGTTTCCAGCTTTAAAAAAAAACAAAAAAAGTAAATAAAAAGGCTCATTGTTGTTACGTGCCCCTGCATACATTTCTGGAGAGCACGCAATACGTCCTAGTAGGTACTTTTTTTTGTTGCAGTTTTTGTTTTCGTGAATCCACCAGAGGCTGCTGTCGACTTTCACCCACCCACTTCCCTAAACCCAACCGATAGTGTTTCAAAAGCAATCCAGAAAAGGAAAAGCCTTAACTGATTTTTACCATGTTTTCAAATCATACCACATTCTCACCCTGTTATTTACTTGTTGATTATCTTTTTTGCTTTTTGTTTTACTTGCTTTTGGGAACCGTTCTTCAACAGACTCGAACCAATCTCTGTGTCTCAAGTCGTACGCAGCAAGCTATTGGGTAAACTGGTAACAGCGGAATAGCCATCCACACAGAGGTAAGTGGTCAGCTGATATGTGAAAAGAAACAGAAGCCGTTGGCAGCGTCATACCACCCCATAACGTTCAACCCTCTTCACTTTCGTCCGCGACACCCACTCCCCCCACCCCGCTCTTCACTTTCGTCCGCGACACCTCTCCATCCTTCAATAACATGCCGGATCCATTACCCCGATCTGTTCCAGGACCTCGCAATTCACAAATTAAGCACTGTATGACAACCATATGCATCTCTGACTACATAATTTGCGCTCTACAGAAATGTAGATGGGGGTAGGTATTCACAACGAGCCTGTGTTGCAAACAATTGCTTGACATTTTTGAGCGAAGCTAAGCTAAACTAAAAGTGCTCCTGTTAGACCCGGAGATCTGAATGGATTCAAAAACAGTACTGTAGGAGAGCTGTAAATTGAGCTTATTTTCAAAAAAATGGACATGCTTTTTTATGTCCTTCAAATTACCTGCATTTATATTTATAGACCTTTTATAATAGTTTGCTCATTGCAAATGTAGAAAAGCTTACGCCCTCTGACTGTTTCAAAAAATGTTGTAAAGGAGAAAGGAGGGAAAAAAATCATGCGTTAAACAATAATATTTAGTGAACCATGTCAACAGCCTGATCTTCTGAAATAGAAAGGAATGCCAGACTGGATTTATGCGGTTTGTTTCCCAGCTGAGCGCAGAGGTTTGCCACTCAGCACATTTTGAATCTGTTAATAAGCTACTGCGCAGTTGAAGACTATCATGATCTTGTTTTCTGAGAAACAGTGGCGTCTTAAGGGTGCTTGTGCACGAGGATGAGACTAAACATCTTTACGGCTAATTAGAGGGACTGTCTGTGGTAAAAAAAAATGCAGGTTTATATATAAAATCTTGGAAAAACTAAAGGTTAATGAGTTTTGCTGCTTGCTCAAACTATTTTAAATGTTTTTTTTTTTGGGAACTACTTAATTGTTTTATGTTCAATCCACTTAAACTTGTAAAACGATTAAGTTAAATCGATTTGTGTTAGGACAACATGAAGGAATTGTGTGAAACAGCATTTTTTACAGTGTAGAAAGCCTTTTACTTATTAATGCAAATCAAGTCGATATCAAAAATTATTCAAAAATGAATCTCAATGCAGTCTTTTTAATTTGTTCTTCTTTTTTTTAAATCCTACACAAGTTTAGCTGGTGGATTTGTGGTTTAAGTCATGGCAATATGCAAAAGGATGAATATAATTGACTTTTCCTGTCATGTAAGAGCAAATTTGATCCTCGTAAAGATTAGTTAGCTGATGGTACAGTGGCTTTGTGATTGTTGATGTCTATCTGGTGTTTTAATGCGTTTAATGGCTGCTTTTGCCTTATGAGTGTTTATGTAATGATTGTTTTTGTGATCTTGTTGAAAGCTTAAGACAACAAGCAATTACAGCATTCTCCATGTACACTACTATTTAAGCACTGGGATTAGTTAGACTTCTTTAATGATATTAATATTGATATTCAATGATAATCTTTTATTCTCATTAAGGCTGCATTTGTTTGTTAAAAAATTATTTGTTTAATATTTTTGTAATAATTGTTCACGTTAGAATAACTGTTTTCTATTTCAATATAAAGCTGGAGACAAAATAATCAGTCATACATTAAAATGTTAATAAAAATATTAATTTTAATGACTAATAATTTCATTTGTCTCTGCCTTGATGGCTGCACATTATATTTTTACTAGTTATTATGCAATATAATAGTATTCAGCTTGAATGCAATATAAAGGCTTAACTAAGTTAGTTTAGGCAAGTCGTTGGACAAGTGGTTTTGCTAAAAAATAAATAAATAAATAAGTTTTTACATTTTTAAAAATATTTTTTGATTCCAAACTAAGAGAAATAAGATTTTCACCAGAAGAAAAATATAATTGTAATTTCTCAGAAAAAAAAAATCCCTTGCACTGTTAAACATCATATAGGAAACATTCATTCATTCATTCATTCATTTTCTTTTCGGCTTAGTCCCTTTATTAATCGGGGTCGCCACAGCGGATTGAACCGCCAACTTATCCAGCATTTGTTTTACGCAGCGGATGCCCTTCCAGCCACAACCCATCTCTGGGAAACATCCATACATTGTCATTCACACACATACACTATGGACAATTTAGCTTACCCAATTCACCTGTACTGCATGTCTTTGGACTGTGGGGGAAACCGGAGCACCCGGAGGAAACCCACGCAACCACGGGGAGAACATGCAAACTCCACACAGAAATGCCAACTGGCCTAGCCGAGGATCGAACCAGCGACCTTCTTGCTGTGAGGCGAACGTGCTACTCACTACGCCACCGTGGCGCCCTATAGGAAACATATTATTTGTATTTGTCTACTGAAATGAAAATGTATTCAGGTTTTATTTAAAGCACGTCATTCAGTGTCATTCATTCATTTTTCTTCGGCTTAGTCCCTTATTTATCAGGGGTCGCCACAGCAGAATGAACCACCAACTATTCCAGCATATGTTTTACACAGCGGATGCCCTTTCAGCCGCAACCCAGTACACCCAGTACACAGTACACCCACACACTCTCACATTCATTCACACACACTCATACACTACGGTCAATTTAGTTTATTCAATTCACCTATAGTGCATGACTTTGGACTGTTGGGGAAACCCGAGCTAACACGGGGAGAACATGCAAACTCCACACAGACTTGCCTACTGGCCCAGCCTGGACTCAAACCAGCGGCCTTCTTGCTGTGAGGCAACAGTGCTAACAACTGAGCCACCGTGCCGCCCATCTTCTATGTTGATTTGCCAGATTATTTATGTTTATTACCAATAAAAATAACTTGTATGCTTAAATATTTAGTAGAAATGACAATATTGAGAACGTCCAAAAGGACATAACGTTTTTTAGATTTGTAAAAAATATATTACAAAAGCCTTTCCACGATCAATTTCATGTTCCTTCTCCGAATGAAAGTGTTACATTTTTTCAAAAACATAAACAAATCCATATGAAACATTTACTTTAAGTGCATGATTTGTCACTATATTCTATTGTATGACTAAATAAAGCAAATAAATGTCTAAAATCAAAGTGTCCACCTCATGATTCCCTATGCCTCTTAGATTTCAAGTTGGTTCATGTACCATTAAAAACGCACTAGAATTGTGTGCAACTTTGCTCACCACTTATGATGCGTTAACACCAGATGCAAATGAAGCATCAAGCGTGAGTCAATGCAAACACAGGAATAGAATCTCCCGGCCGATTTTATTGCATAAATGAATCGGCGCAAAATTGGACATTTTGTGCGTTTGACACTCGAGTTGGAAAATCTGAACTTCAGCTGACATTCGCGATGTGTTAACTAATGAGGAGCATTCTCTTGGAATGGCGTGATTATGACATAGTGCCTGTTGTTGGAGTCCTGAGGGGAAATCCTCCTGCTGTCACCTGAAAACAGCTCATCAAATTGGGCTCGGCTCAGTCTGAAGCACTGCTGAAAGCCTCCCTCGTTCAGGTATAGTTTCTGGAGAAGTTGATGAGCTGGGTGCACCTCTGAAAGGATCTAGTTGGATTGAATGAATACGCTGTTTTTCAGCCTTCCTAAAAGTACATAAACACAACTACTCTCTCAATAAAATCTATGTTAGCCATTTAGCAATGCAGCTAGAGTCACCGACCAGCCAGAATCCCTGACCATGACGCAAATCCGCACCAATTGTAAAGAATTTGACGTGGGAACGAAGAGAATTTGGCGTGTGAATGAAGTGAATTTGATGTGAGAATGAAGCGAGTACACTGAATATATTTATATAAAATGATATCGTGATTCATTCGTGCATGCCACGTCTGGTGTGAACACAGCATCACACTTCTTTGTAAAAGGACAAAATAACGTATAACTCACCCGACAGTCCCGCTGTAGTGTTTTCATCAGGGCGTTATATGTCTCTGGGTCAAAGTACAAGCCATCATGCATGTCCACAAAGTCTAGGTCCTTATATGTGGGACAGGCCTTTTCCCGCTCTTTTCGTGACGCCCGTCTCTTGTATGTGGAGCCCTTGAGGTCATATTTGTAGTGCATCTTTACAGATCGCGGCAGGACATTGTTCATAACCACGAGCCGGATGTTGATTCCTCCAGACTGAACACAGTAGAGGCCGTAAAACTTGGGTAGGAGCGTCCTGGGGTTCTGGTTGAGGTTCTGAGGAAGAGAAATAGATTTATTTGAAGGGGGCCTTTTTTATAAGGAGTTAAAACACAATTATGTGGAACCAGTCTGTGAATATAACCAGCTTCTAATGGTAGAAATGTATTCATTTTATTTTTATAATCACACTTGTCTGCAAAAACACTTTGATTGACATTCTTCCTTTGTCCGTCACATTAGAGGGGGAATGCCTCGCCAATTAATGACAGCCTCTCCTTAATTAGCATAAGACATTAGTCCTGTTTTTCAATCTCACACTATGCTGACACACAGGCATTTGTAGCTCCGCCCTCTTTTGAGCAGATCTCATTTAAATTGAAGGCAACAGTCACTCACCAAAAATGGCACAATTAGGATCAAAGCCTAAAAGAGGCATTTTATAAAACATTATTTGTGTGGAATTTTAGCCTGATCTCACGAGAAAACGTAAGCATTTTATGTTTTGCCATTGTAGTGGCTAATTCGTTCAAATTCATATGAGTACAAAAATGTATGATTTAAAAAAGGAGGCGTGGCACCCAACCCCACCCCTAAACCCAATCGTCATTGGGTGATGAGCAAACCGTAGTAAATTGTACGAATTAGATCGTACAAGTTCATACGAATTAACCGTTAAATCAAAAGTTACAAATTGCCGTGAGATATCGTTGGGCATTTTGAGCTGAAACTTCTCATAAACACTCTAGGGACATCAGAGACTTATTTTACGTTTTTGTAAAAAGGGGCATAAAAGGTCCCCTTTAACACTTTTTGTTTTAAAAAGTTGAGCCCAATGCAAAAGACTGAATAGGGTAGTGAATAGGGTAGACAAATAGCTATCACATACTTTCCCAATTGATTAATCCTATTACGAATAGCAAACATTGTAAAATGTCATGCTTGCATGCGCAAACGAGGAATTATATATCTAAATATGTGCTATTTTTGCATATATTTGTAGAGCAAAAATCTGAACATCAGATGAAGATTTTTAATTATTTTCAATTTTTTTCACATATTAGAGTCAAATATTTTTAAAGGGGATATTGGGAATCTTTTTATCACTAATTCAGAAAACACTACAGAAAAAAAATTTGTCACAGTTCTAGTAGATTAAAATTCATTCATTTATTTTCCTTTAGCTTAGTCCCTTTATTTATCAGGGGTCGCCACAGCGGAATGAAATGCCAACTTATACAGCATTTTGTTTTACACAGTGGATGCCCTTCCAGCTGCAATTCAGTACTGGGAAACATCCATACACTCTCATTCACACACATACACTACATACAATACAGTTTAATTCACCTATAGCGCATGTCTTTGGACTGTGGGGGAAACTGGAGCAAACCCACGCCAAGATGGGGAGAGCATGCAAACTTCACACAGAAATGTCAACTGACCCAGCCGGGACTCAAACCAGCGACTTGCTGTGAGGCAACAGTGCTAACCTCTGAGCCACCATGTTGTTTTTTGTAGATTAAAATGATAATGTATATAATTAAGCAAAGAATCTATGAACATATCAATCCGTAAACACCTTCAGATCTTTTCATCTAGATATAAATAAAACTGTAAATGTTTGGTGTATGTAGTTGCTGTAATTATTTAGCAATATGGCTCATTTTGAGCAAACAGACGTTATTATTTCAAATCTATTAAAACAAATTGACAAAAAAACAAACAAACAAGTGTTTATGGATGCTTTCTTTATATTACACCAAATAACAACACTTAATGAAAAGCCAACAATCTCTTTATCCTCTTTAATGTTTAAAAATAACTTACTTTTGGTTGACACTTGTGACTATATGAGACTGGATTGACATTATAATCAATATCAGACAGTTAACCAGTTCTTATTTAGCATTTCCATCTAGTGCCACTAATGTCGTAGAAATTACACACTTGACCTTTATTTTTGATCTTTCACAGAACATTAGAGTATGTACGTAAACAGTCTGTTCTTGTGTAACAACTACTGCCACAAGTTTAGAAATCAGGTTAGTTAGCCAGTTATCCATGGCTATTAGGTATAATGTTTACACAAAATACTGAACTGGAAAGGCACAAAAAAGACAAAAAAAGACACAAAGGACACAAAGACACAAAGGACATGTGCTGTATGTGACCTGATTGAGACAAATAGCCTTCTTCAATAGTTACCTATAAATATCCCAAATTATATAAAACTTTAAATAATCAGCAAATCATTATTAACTTAAGGAAAGCTGAGAATATACAGTATATATTAATTATTTTTATAGATTTGATTAAATGTATTTATTTATTTATAAAGAGTCCCATATTTATTTATTTATTTGAGTATTCATGTATTTATTATTTATTTATTTGTTGGTATGCATTTATTTGTTTATTTATTTATGTATTTATTTGTTTGTTTGCTTATTTATTTGTTTGTTGATTTATTTATTTATTTGTGTATGCATTTATTTATTTTTTGCTTATTTGTGTTGGCAATATTTATTTATGTATTTATTTGTTTATTTATTTGTGTATTCATTTATTTATTTATTTGGCTATTTATCTATGTATGTATGTATGTATGTATGTATGTATGTATGTATGTATGCATGTTTGTATGTATGTTTTTATGTATTTATTTGTTTATTTATTTATTTGTGTATTCATTTATTTATTTATTTGGCTATTTATCTATGTATGTATGTATGTATGTATGCATGTTTGTATGTATGTATTTATTCATTCATTTATTTATTTATTTATTTGGCTATTTATGTATGTATGTATGTATGTATGTATGTATACTTGTGTATTTATTGATTTCTTTATTTATTTGTTTGTTTGTTTAAAAATAGAAGTCTCAGGTTTTCCCACAATGTGTCTAAAGTTCCAGGTCAAAATACCTCACAGATCGCTTAATATACCACACTGCAAATACCTTATTTTAGGCAAAAGCACAAACACACTTTTGCGTATATCTCTTTAAATGCAAATGAGCTGCTGCTCTCTGCCCCGCCTTCCTTAAGGGGGCAGTGCCTTTTTCAGCTTGTGACTCAGTTACTCCAGCAACGGCACACAAAACATCTGAGCCTTGTCAATTTGAACTCTTGATGTAGGCTTTTCAGGGCAAACAAATACACAAAGCTGGCTATCTGGTATGAGCATTATACGTTTTAGTTATTTGTTTCCCTTTGTACCTAATTTGCATACTTTTAATGTGGTGGAATTTGTACCCCACAGTATCAAAAACAGTATTTATTATCAATATTTAAGTTGGAAACTCCATTTTTGTTGTGCTCCAACGGCAGCATTATCAAATAAACGAATGACTCTTCTCAATTTACTGAGACGTACCATGTAGTATCCTGGAAGTAGTTTCTGCAGGAACTCGGCCTCCTTGTGCTGGACTGTTTTGATGATGAACTCATCGTCACTGGTCAGGTAGAACAGAGAGCCGCTGGCGCCCGGATTAGACAGCTCAATCAGGGGCTCTTTACAGATGGAGTACTGCAGGATTACAACAAAAACAATCCATTAGAAAAATAAATATGAAAAAAAGTGTGTAAATAGAAAATAACATTGACCTAGAAGGAAAAATAATTCTATATTATATTATATTATATTATATTATATTATATTATATTATATTA
>CAIGQQ010035257.1:6485671-6522001 GCA_903798035.1 Danio albolineatus | reverse complement strand
GTGAAGCACACTTGGCAATAAAACTGATTCTGATTCTGATTCTGATTAAATATCCATTCATTCACATTGTTTTAGTTTTAACTTAACAATTTAAGGCACCAACTCATGTGTTATAAATATATAATCACAATTTTGTAACATATATAAGAGGTGTAAACATACACTGGTCTCACTGTTTGGTTCGGTCTGATTATCATGCCATTGACTCGGTTTAATTCAATATTTAGATGCATCACTGTGCATTGACAATGCTATAAACAATTTGATATTTCACTTAGCAACACAATAATTCTTGGATTAAAATGTATAATTAATAAATACATTTTATATATTATTTGTAATAAAATTATGTCCTTTAATACAAGAGTCAGATATATGTACTATACCCTTTAACTTTACCTGCTCAAATAAAACTCTCTTTTTGAATGCATCAAACAAAACTCAAAGACATGCACAGAACATGATCATTTAAAGCAAATGAACAAGCGTAAATATTATCCCGATTGCTTTCATAATGTTGTCGAGTGAGTTGTTAAATGCCTATATTTGGTCATGTGCTCAACAGAAAAGGCTGCGATTGGCTCTAATGCTCTGGCGCTATTCACCGATGAGTGACATTGATAAACGGCAGCGGCGACAACAGCTTAATTTTGACACCCCAAATATATATAAATATATATATGGAACATAATTGACCATGTAAATAATTGTATAATAATTACAAATTCGATTTTTAGTATTGGTATATTTATTTCAAAGTAATATTTATTTCAAAGAAACTGTGGTCTTGTTGTGCGTTATGCAATGATCAAGAGCAGAAGACGTCTGAATTGTGCAAGACTCCAGAAAAACAGTGTGTGTGATTTATAATGAGGTACTCTGGGACCTTCACTAAAGTCCATCTGTTTTTACCTGCGCTTCATATATATATATATATACAAGCACAAACACTTAATCACCGATTTATATAAATGTTAAACTCCACAGCACATTTTACTGCATTATCCAACAAAAATACAACAACAACAACAACAACAACAACAACAAAACAGTTTGCCTTAAAAACTGAAAGAGCAGCTTATTACTGCCTGGAAGTCCCGTGGTTTAATTAGGGTTGCGTAAAAACCCCTGCCGAACATTATGAGGTCTTAAAGCAAACATTTGTGGTGAGTTTTCGCTGAGGAGCAGCAGGAGGACGGAGCTGAACCCGGGCCAGACACTCACATTCAAGCCTGCCTAATGAAAGTCAACAGTCACGTTGCACGTCCAGCCCAAACACATGGACATTTGCATTTGGACTGCATGCCGTCCCATGTGTGTGAGTGTGTGTGTGTGTGTGTGTGTGTGTGTGTGAAGCTTCTTAATTAGCTTGCATTTCCTCTGCCGTATCTGCATAATCACAAAAAAACGTGCACAACAAACTCAGGAGAGCATGAAACATCACTTTCTTTCATCTCGGCTGACCGTTTCACACTGTAAATTAGACTTGCATTTTCTTTTCTTGTTCCTACTGGAAAGATATTTGAATTTTAGTACCCTTTAACTATGCAAAAGCACTGCCTTGTAAGAATGACTTGAAACCACAATAATTGATAGACTTCTAGTGTATATAAACATACCAGAACAATATATATTGTTTTATGATACAGTTTTTCTTAGACTACTAGCTCACTATCTACTAAGCATACATAGTGGAGATGATTATTTTGAATTTCTTTCATTAATTCAAGTTATTTAGATGTAGTTTATTTTTTATCTGCACATAATAATAATAATAATAATAATAATAATAATAATAATAATAATAATAATAATAATAATAATAAAATAAAGGGGTGACACGGTGGCTCAGTGGTTAGCACTGTCGCCTCACAGCAAGAAGGTCACTGTTTCAAGTCCCGGCTGGGCCAGTTGGCATTTCCGTGTTGGCGTGAGTTTCCTCTGGGAGCTTCGGTCAGTCCAAAGACATGCACTATAGATGAATTGAATAAACTAAATTGTCCGTAGTGTATGCGTGTGATTGAGTGTGTATGGATGTTTCCTAGTACTGGCTTGCAGTTTGGAAGGGCATCGCTGAGTAAAACATATGCTGGATAAGTTGGTGGTTCATTCTGCTGTGGCGAGCCCTTATTAATAAAGGGACTAAGCGGAAGGAAAATGAATGAATGAACAATAATAATAATAATAATAATAATAATAATAATCATAATTATTATTATTATTATAATAATTATAATAATAATAAAAATACATTGAAATGAATGTTGTTTATAATCATTGACTTAGTCAAGACTGTAATAACAACATTATTAAAATCTGGTTAGATTTTAGTATATGGAAAATATTAGCTTAAAATAAAAAACAACAACAAAACATTTTTTAAAAATCCATAACATGAATGAACTTTTGGACGTCATCATTGTTGCTGGTAAAGAAATTGATATATTGATATATTCTTATTAGTTGGGAAACAAATTTGTACCACTGCAGTTTGTACCTTTAAGGACATGTTTTGTACCATGGGAAACCAAAATGTACCTTTGGTTTTAAAAAACCTGCAGATACAATATTGTACCTTTATGCATCAGATTTGTACCTTTGATGAAGGTACAATATTGTATCTGCAGGTTTTTCAAAACCAAAGGTACATTTTGGTTTCCCATGGTACAAACCCTGTCCTTAAAGGTACAAACTGCAGTGGTACAAATTTGTTTGTTGTCTTAAGGTACAATTCTGTTCCATAAAAAGGTAGTGCCCCAGCGATAAATGGTTTGTACCTTCTTTGGTACAACATTGTACCATTTTTTCTGAGAGTGTATTTACTATATATTTTATCAAACAAAATGCATTTTTGACTTCTACAAACTCTTATACAGTTCGGGAGGTAGACACACAGTGTCAGTTAAAACCTAGACTAAAGACACGTCTCTTTGCATTAGCATACACATAAAACACAAATGATTTTGAAATCTAAAGGATTGTTAGGCTGCATTTATATGAGCAATCGAAGCGGGGAAAATTTCCAAAAAACATTATAATTCGAACGGCATCTACACTTGTGTTAGCCTATTTTTCTTTATCCTGAGGTCTCCATAATCCTGGACCAGGCCGTATCCTCAGCAAATGCTGTGGTGGTCATGGAGGAGTTGAAATCATAAGACCTGAAAAGACCAGATTCCAGAAACCCCAGTGACAGATGAGTGCCTGCACTGAGCCTGAACACCCGCCGGTGACCTACTCACACCTGCAGCTTCACCACAATGGACGTCCAGCGTTCTCCAGCCTCCAGTGCCAAGACAGCAGCTCTGCACAAGAAGTTTGGCCAGAGGAGAGCTAGTCATGTCCAACTGAGCCACAAAGTTTTTTTTCCTTCATTTTTGTCAATTGGTGAAGTGTTGTTCCTCGCCACTGTCGCCACTGGCTTGCTTGGTTTGGGAACTTGTGGAGCTGCGCATCGATGGACTTGCTCTTCAGAAAATTAAAGTACACTGAACTGAACTGAACTTCAACTGTGAAAACTGCACTGACACAGTTTCAGTTTACTAGAACTTCTATGTTAAGCTGCTTTGACACAATCTACATTGCAATAGAAATAAAGATTGATAAATTGCATTACTGACCCCAAACCTCTGAAAAGTCTGGAAAAAACCTCTTAAAAGTCACTTCATGTCAATTTTTTTGGAATTCTCAGGTGTGTCAATAGTAAATGCAAATAACAAGGAACTCCTTTGCGTACAAACACACACACACACACGCAAAGTCATCTTTTGAATACCATTATGTAAAGATGGTATTCCCTAGTCATCATCGCCATCATAAAACGACCAATAGCACACTATAATTAACATCTTAATCTAATGCGAACTCAAGGCGGTGCTCGACAGATTCATAACACAGGAAGATATAATGCGCGTTTGGCAAATTGCACAGGATCACCAGACTATCAGGCACCTGGGAGTGAAACGGCTCCGCTGGACTAATTACACAGCCATTAGATGTCAAAGAGCAGAAGAGGCAATTAACATCATACGCCTAATCAGCATCATCCAGCTCCAGCAAACACAGATTAAGCTCACCGAAAGCTGCAGAGACGCTGCGGAGACACTGCAGAAAAAAGAGGAGTGTTGCAGTGCAGGGAAATCAACACCTCCGGCAGGGCAACATCAAAACCAAACCGCTGTAATCCCTGCCGGGGGTTTACAAATGAGGACACAGGGTTTTTTTGCCAGCCACAGTTGGCGAGTTCATTAGCGGTCAGTGGGGCTTTCGGTCACTTTTACTGGCACCTGATGCGAGCTTGGAGTGAACTTTTACTTCAAACAAAAAGGGCTTTGTTATGGCTTGATAGACGGGGGGTTAGAGACCAGGACGCATTGTAGTTTTGCCATTAATGTGAAGGTGAAGATGTTTAATTATAGGCAAAAAAATAATCATTTAAAATAATACTATCAAAATTACTATGATATATATTTTTGCCATGACTTAAAGAATTCAATTTAGTGTGACAAAAGGTGTAATATGCATACAAAACTTATTGTCAGGCATATTTATAATAAGAGGAGTAAAAAGTACGAACAAAAAAAATGAAAGGGATAGTTTACCCAAAAATGAAAAAAATCCTGTCATCATTTACTCATCATTCACTTGCACCAAACACGTTAGAACGTATTTCTTCTGTTGAACACAAAGGAAGATATTTTGAAGAAAGCTGAAAACCTGTAACCACTGACTTCCATAATACTTGTTTTCCTACTATGAAGGTCAATGGTTACAGGCTTTCACCATTCTTCAAAATATCTTCGTTTGTGTTCAACAGACAAAAAAGTCTCACAAAGGTTTGGAACCATTCAAGGTTGAGTAAATAGTGAGTATAGCCCTTTAAAAAATTGATGACATAATGAAGATTTTATATAGAGATTATTTTAACAGATGTTTCTTATGATCACAGGCCTTACCATATACATTGCTATAATTATAAATTTTAATTGAACTTTTCTTTATTTTAATAAACTTTAAAATGTAGTTTATTCCTGGGATGCAAAACTGATTTTTCTGTATCACACAGTACTTCAGAAATCATCATGAAACATTTCTTCTTATTATTATCAATGTTAAAAGAAGTTGTGCTGCTTAAGATTTTCGTGGAAACGGTAATAAATGTTTTTCAGGACACTTTGATGAAAAGATAGATTTAAAAAACTCTTGACACATTATAAATGTATACTGTAAAGAAATTCTTGCTGCCCGAAATTTTTAGTTGAATCCATTTAACTTTTCTAGTCGTCTCAACTTAGATCAATCAAACTGACAAAAAAAAATATTAAGTTGACATTATATAACTTAAAAAAATGTTGAAACCTGATTAACTTATTAAAATAAGTTAAAGCAACATAGAAATATTTGTTGTCTTGATTTCTTGACATTAAAGATTTTATAGTGTATTTACTTATAATCAATATAATGCACCCCTGATTAATAAAAGTATCACTTTCTTTTAGAGTAAATGTTAAGCAAAAGTTGCTGAGACTCTTGTTTCAGTATGTTGGTGTACTTCCAGCTGAAACCAAATATTGAGTTAATATTAAGCGTCAAACTGACATCGACAGAGCAGCAAATGGTGAGACTTTGATTAAAGATTACCACTTATTTTATTTAATTTTTTTTACTTTTTTGCATTGGACCAACTTGCACGGATCAATTGTTCACCAAAAGAATAACAATGTGCGATAGCAAAAAACAAAAAACAAAACAAAAAGCATTCAGACTTTGAAAAACTTTGTAACATTTTCATAATTAAGTGTATATAGAAAGTGCATTTCACACCAAAAACAAAGAATAAATATAATAATAACAACAACAACATTTAAAAAGTTTACCAAGTAATCATCTGGCTTGATCCCGAACAGTTCCCGGAAGTAGCGGAAAGCCAGTGGCGCATAGGTCTTGAACCGGAAGTCTGGATAATGGTGCGCTGGAGTCAGGTTGCTTCCTTCACTGCAAAAGTAAAAAGTGCTTGCTTAAAAATACATTTAAAAAATGAAGCATACAGTTGACGTCAGAATTATTAACCCTCCTGAATTTTGAAAGATATTAATATATATATTAATAAGATATTAGATATTAATAAATATCTATTGCTTAAAGAAGGCCAATAATATTGACTATAATATTAAAATGGTTTTTAAATTTTTTTTATTGCTTTTATTCAAACCGAAATAAAATAAATTTTCTACAGAAGAAAAAATATTACAGGAAATACTGTGAACAATTTCTGTCTGTTAAACATCTCTGTCTCTGTTTCTGTTTTGCTCTGTTAAACGTCATTTGTGAAATATTTGAAAAAGAAAAACAACTGTACATGTACGTTTCACTTTTAACATTCACATTTTCAGCACAAGATGCTTCAGGGCGAAAATCCAAACGCATAATTCTGTGAGAAGACTATGCAGACATTGTGAGAAACGGTTACCTAACCTAAATGCTCCTTTATGCCGAATGAACAGAGACACATTTGATCTTTCTGAGACCCATTGAGTTGCAACGTGACCCAGCAGCAGTAAACACCAGAGGTAATCTTTTCCAGAGACGCACAACAGTAACCAGCGCCTGAGGACAAGGAGGTCCTGCAGTCTACACCGGTTACACAAACTAAAGCCCATGCAGGGTCAGCTACATCACTTACACATGATGAAATGTAATCAAGCCCTGGGAAAACGACAAGCAAATCCCGTAACCCACTTTTTTTTTTTGTCTTTTGCTATTATGAGGCCGGTCATTAGTGTTTGGATTAACCCCGTTATAGGAATAATTCTGACTTGAAAGGGCCGGACGGTGTTGTAATCACTCACCGCTTTAAAACGATAATCAAAAGTGTCTGTGATCCCCTTCATAAGTGGGTTACGATGCTGTTTTTTTAGGGCACTTGAATGGGTTGCAGAACACTGTATGTCTCATTATTAAACTATAAACCCCAATCTGCGCACATTGTGTGAGCCATTACGAAATTTACTACTGGCCTCTGAATTGGAGTTAGGTAAAACAATAGCTAGCCGGTGACGGAGCAGACGAATGACCTGATCTCTAAAAATGGGGCTTTGGCATGTCTAAATCTGCCTTACAGACATATTGGCCTTGTTTTTGTTGTACTAGTACATGTCTATTATTTCTTCAAGCTTTGCCATTATGCCATCCAACTTCAAAAATTAAAAACCTGACAAAAGTCTTGTCGCCTATCCAAGTTTCAGGAGCAACAAATAATAATTTGACTTCTAGTTGATCATTTGGTATCAGAATTAGCTTATATGAAAGGCAAAGGCCTCTAGAATATTATCTTGCCTTGATTGAATTAGGACAGTGAGGTCTGACTGTGTTTAGACAAAAGTCTTCACTTAACAGAAATAATGTACAGTATAGAATTTAAAGTCATGGTGCAGTGGAAAAAGAATTAATATTGTGTATGACTCCCATGATCCTGGAAGACTGCATCCACACATCTCTGCAATGACTCAGATAACATTAATAAAATCATCTGCATGGCAAAGCATTCTTGTAGGACTCCCAGAGTTCATCAAGATTCTTTGGACTCATCTGCAATACCTCGTCTTTAATCATATGCTCAATAATGTTCATGTCTGGTGACTGGGCTGGCCAATCCTGGAGCACCTTGACCCTCTTTGTTTTCAGGAACTTTGATGTGGAGGCTGAAGTATGAGAAGGAGCGCTATGCTGCTGAAGAATTTGCTCTCTCCTGTAGTTTGTAATGTAATTTGAACTTACTATTTGATACTGATATCAAATTCAGGGCTTTTTCCTGTAAATTTATTTTCACAATGGTTAAATATATAATGAGCCCATAAAACATTAATATGTGTTAATCAAAAAAGTGAACAATATTTAATTTATTATAGGCTAAAGTATTTTCATAGACTAATTTATCATAGGCTATGGTACAGAATTATTTACATATTATTATATCGACATAATATAAACTTACAGTTTGATACTGGTTTCAAAATGGCGCAATTAATATTAGTTAATCAAAAAAGTGAACAACATTTAATTTATTATATCCTAAAGTAGTTACCATAGGCTAAAGTATAATATTATTTATATATAGACGTAATATAAACAATTTGGTATTGATATCATAATCAGTGCATTTTTCTATTTTTCAGAAACTTTTCTATCTATGGATAAAAATGCATGGAGTGTCCTATTTCTGGTTTGTGTTATACGGATAAGCATATAATAGAGTCGTAATCAAATACAAATGTTTTTTACAATATTACCGCCACCATCATGTGAATCATGCACTTGTGATTTAATTTTCTTCAATTGTCATTCCAAGTGCATCAAAAGCATGTGAGTGTCCACAGTATAGCCTGCATTTGTTATGAATGGTCACTATAGTCCTATTTATTATTCAAACTATGCACCATTTAGAAGTATTGGGGTCAGTAGATTTGTATTTTTTATCAAAAGTGACAGTAAAGAGATTTATAATGCTACAAATTATTTGTATTTTAAATAAATGCTGTTTTTATTCATCAAAGAATCCTGAAAATATATATATATAAATGTCAAGCAGTTTCCAACACTGATAATAATGTTTTACTGTTTTTCTAAATAAATAAATAAACCTTTGATCAGCACAAGAGATGTCTTTTCAACATCTTAGTGACCTAAACTTTAAAATGTTACCTCATGAGCTGTAAAAAAATTGCTTTTTGTATTATTCACTTTTTCATTGCCAATGTGTAAACAGCTTCAAACTAAACTTAAACATTTGAACTTACTTGATTTTCTAGACTGATTTGTACAATATTATAGACTCTGGACATTAATGCTGACGTTTATAACTACTTACCAAATGTGACCCAGGGCATAAGTTTAAAAAAAAAGGGTATTTTTTTGGAACTTGAGATGTATACATCATCTGAAAGCTGAATAACTTTAAATTTGTGTATGGTTTGTTAGGATAGGACTAAATCTGGTCAAGATGCAATTATTTGAATTTCTGAGGGTGCAAAAAAAGCTAAATACTAATATTATGTTTGCCGTTTATTCAAACTACTCATTTAAAACGAGCTGAAACAACACAATTCTTGTTTTTTTGGGACGTAAAACGTAATAGTTTTATGTTTAATCCACTTAAATTTGTAAAAACTAATAAGTTAAATTAATTCCTCCATGTTGTTTCAATACAGATCGATTATTTGGAACCCAATATTTTTTACAATGAAGCTGTCCAACACAGTAAAAAATGCTAGGTTTCACACAACTGATTTGTGTAGGGACAACATGAAGGAATTAAGCTAACTTATTAGTTTTTACAAATTTAAGTGGATTGAACATAAAACTATTCATATGTGCCAACACAATCTTAAGAATTGTGTTGTTTCAGCTCATTTTAAATAAATAGTTTGAACAAGCAACAACAAAAAAATGAGAAGTTAATTTCTTAGCGATGCATTTTCATTCATTCATTCATTCATTCATTTTCTTTTCAGCTTAGTCCCTTTATTAAACTGGGGTTGCCACAGTGGAATGAACCGCCAACTTATCCAGCACGTTTTACGCAACGCATGCCCTTCAAGCCACAAACAGTGACCTTAATGCTGTGAGAAAACAGCGCTACCCACTTCACTGCCGCAATGCATTTTACTAATTAAAAATTAATTAAATTTACAACAGGAAATTTATAAAATGCCTCAATGGAAGATGATCATTACTTAATATACTAATGAGTTTTGGCAAAAAAAAGATAATTTCACTTATTGTATGTATTTGTCACAATCACATATGCCACTTAAATGAACTACAACTCCCATCACACACCTCAGACACACCAGTTCCTGTATGCGTGCAATCATTAAGAAAACTGGAAATGGTGTGTGTGTAAAGTGCATGATGGGATTTGAAGTCCGGTACCGTGACAGATTTGTAGTTCAGCGATCTGCAACTGCTGGATTGTGACAGCATTTTGGTCTTTTTTCCACAAATATACCATGGAACATAAAACTGGTTTTGTGGTCCAGAGTCACAAATATAAATAACTCTGCCTTCAAACCCATTATAAATCAGATTTAAAATGTTAGTCTATGAGTTGGAAAACATATATTAATATCTTCTTTATAGCCAATATGTAAACAGCTTCAAACTAAGCTTAAATTGGAATTGATTTTTATGATTTTCTAAACTATGGAAATTTACTAAATGCCGATACAAATCAAAATAATTTCCCCATCATACAAATCAAATAATTTTCAGTATGCATTACTACAAATAATATGTGCAGTATGCAAATTTACATCCAATCAATGCATGCTACAAAACATATGTTTTTTTAAAAAGCAAGTGAAATGATGTATGTTAAAACTACAGTATGCAGCACACTAACTGGCTCAAACGGAGGGCGAGCTCATGCAACTGGAGTGCAATCCCCAGTGAGAGAATCAGACTCTATAAATAAGGAAGTCAGGCAGATCAGTGGCATCCCGCTGAATCCTGCATATACACTCTCTGCTCACTCAAAAGAGCCTTTTGGGAATCATTTGTGCAAGAATCATCTGTGCAGGACTAAGCAAGATCTCACATTTCTGGTTCTCATTATAAACTTTACTTAGAGTGTGTTATTAATGGATAAAAGATCACATCATGTTAAAGAGGTGGCTTGTCCCAAAATTAAAATTGAGTTGCATTGGTATACTGCAGACTAGTAAAACATTAATTAAAGGGATAGTTTGCCTAAAAGTTTACTTACACTCAAGTTGTTGTAAACTTCAAGTTGGTGGTTCATTCCACTGTGGTGAGCTCTGATTAATTAAGGGACTAAGCCGAAATTGAAACGATTGAAGGAAAAAAACATTGCTTATTTCTTGTTTGGCCTGAAGCTGAGTAATTTAACAGCTTACTGTCATTTCTGTGTGAACTGTGCCTTTATGAACTTGTTTTTGAGAGTGAAATGACATCATATTGTCTGACCACACTAAATGCTATAGGAGAGAATTTGAGAAACGTGACAGCAGCATGTTAAACATATACTGGTGTTCTGCCTGTGTCCATACCTGGGTAAAAACACACTCTCCACCACATAGAAGTCCTGCATGAGCACATCTCGGTCAGGTTTTGAGGTCAGATTCCCTACGGTGTAGCCGATGCCGAGCTGGATAGCTCCTTTTAGAGCAGATGAAGTAGTCTGAAACAATAATACAAAACAAATTAGCATAGCGCTTAGTCATTTCGAACCCTGCTCTTACAGTATGTGGGTTTCTTAAGGTCATTTTTTTCAGACACTCAAGACTAAACCTGCCTTCCTAAATCTCTGTTGGTTAAATAAATGGCAATTGCGGGTTCGCTGGAAGTATAAGATCAGCCAAAAAATGAGAATCTTAAAAAATCTGTAAAGTTCAATAATAGGATTTTCTTCACTGATACCAAACATTTACAATATCAACATGTTAAACTCAATTCACAACAACGGTTCTTCTTATTTGTCGTTCACTTTATTGTATCAAACACAGAACTCCCGCAAAAACTGACAGGGAACCTTTTATACCCTCCAAAAAACCCGCGCTAGCGCACATACATTTTTCTCACGCATGCGCAGCTCATAAAACAAAACTTAACAAACTCCCCCTTTTTAAAAAAAAAAATATATATATATAGAACAAACATTTAAAGATGGCCTGTTAACTTCACAGTCCCAGTTGGAAAAACCAAACATCAACCAAAGCAAAAAAATATTTTTTTAAATACATTCAGAAGTTGAGATGGCAAACTCCTGTGCTGAGAGCTTTCAGAAGGCCAAGTGCAGATGCCCCCTTTTTTGTCAGACAGTTAGCTAGTTGCTCTTTGGTGTCTGACCACAAGATCTGCTTAATTGTTCCAGAGTCCATAAGTTCTTTCATACTGCTGATTTCTAGGCGCAGTCTCTTTTCAGTGACAGATTTTGTAGATTTGAGAGCATCGAGAAGAGAGTGATTGTCTGTTATACATACAATGGGCAAGTTGTTGCATGAGCAGTCGCCAGTGGTAATCTCTGAGTAGAGTGTAGCAAGGAAAACTGCATTGTCAATCCCGTCTGCAAGTGCCAAAGCCTCTCCTGCTAAGGTACTTCGTACGACTCTCCTGATGCGTTTTGACTGCCAGGATATTGGTGAGAACTTTCCATTTTCTCCCATGAGCATGATGAAATGTCCACCTTGTGTGCCACCATCTGGTAGGTTTCCCATTGAAGAATCACTGAACACTACTAGCTTAACAAAGCTGTTGTTCCCCAAGTACTGAAACCTCAAGTTAACCTCTTCTGATTTGAGTTTTGCGATAAGTTTATTTGCACAATGCAGGGTCTGAACAGTAGCATGCTTTGTGTTAGATGCCAAGATAGATATGTCACACATTATGTCAGGTCTGCTTTGCCTGGCAGCCCACAATATTTGTCCAACCTTTGATTTCAGCATGTCCATCTCACCTTCTGTCAATGAAGCTTCACGCTGTGTTGCTCTAGTGGGATCCACTGGAATAAGTTGCAGACTTTTGATATAGTTTCCTTGCTGTACTTGAATTTCATCCTCTAGAGAACGTATTTCCATTCCAATGTAGCTGAAATTTTCGTGCTCTTCCCGCCCAACTTGAAAGATGTCTTTCAACTCAGTAATGATAGTTTTGGAGAATTTATCTGTACCACCCCAAATAAAGTCATCCACGTGAGACGCAAGAATCCCCATCACCTGGCAGGAATCATCTAGCCAGAAAAATACTGCTGGATCTACCTTTGACACTGTAGCTCCCAGTTGTTGCATGATGTCTTTCACTTTATTGTACCAGAACAAAGAAGCATCTGTTAGGCCATAAACACATTTTTTTAACTTCCACAAAATTCCTTTGTTCTGTACTTCTGGTGGTGGGCGAATGTAAATGTCTCTGTTTAACTCTGTGCCCTGTAAAAAGGCTGCTTTAATGTCCATGGAGTTTAGCTGCCATTTATTTTGACATATAACTGCCATGATCATTTTTAGAGACTCTGAGGCACATGTAGGTGAGTCTTTGGGAAGGTCTTGAGTGTTTATTTCCTCGAATCCTCTTGCAACTAATCTAGCCTTGGCATCAACTCCAGCAGTTGTTTCTTTAACACTGCACACCCATCTTGTGGAGATACACTTTTGCCCTTCATCTTTCACTTCTTTAAAGATGTCATTTCTCTTCCAGCTGTCGAGTTCTTTATTTTTTGCAGACATAAAAAGATCATCATGTACTATCAATATTTCATCCTCGTTGTAGTTGGTGCTTAACTGAAATTGCTCAGATGGAATTACCTGAACATTGTCCATCTGTTCTAGATCGACTGATCCAGTTGTGCCAGCGATTTCCTCAGGCTCACTGTACTGCAAATTGTACCAGTTTTTGTGTTTTCCAGTAGCCTTTCCTGCTCTGCCGAGGATTCTTCCTGTATGAGTTTTCGCACTTACATTGTCTTTGTATTTAACTAGTTGGCCTATTTTTGGTCTTAGACTTTCACTGTTCATTGATGAGCATATTTGTGGCATCTGTGACTGAGCAAGATTATGCCCTCCGGGCAGATCTGATGCAGGAGATTCACTGTTATCTTCAGCACTGTTTAATGTTTGCTCATCCTCACTTTCAGTGTCATGAAGATCTGCCGCTGGTGTTACTGTGGGAGTTTCTTTTGTTTTTATTTCTGTCTCCTCCAGTTCTGTTTGTGGGTCATTCACCTTTCTTAGTCTAGACTGATGCACCCGTACATAGGTTCCGCCATGCCTGACAAATACAACCACACCATCTTGACCTAGGACCACACCTGGACCTTTCCACTCACTGCAGTCTATTCTCTTATAATATACCTTGTCCCCTGTCTCATATCTGTCATGAACAGGTCGAAGTTGCTTACGAAGGGCTCTTCTGATTCTTTCTGAGCATTCGGCTTCTGTGAATGCCTTTCTCATTGCATGCAGTGTTTCAAGTTGTTTAGCAACCCAGGTACTTGTACTTGTTTCCAGAGCCGGTGGCTTATCAGTGAGCACTGAAGGCAAATTCGGGTTTTGTCCAAACACTAGCTGGTAAGGACTGAAACCGTGTACATTATGCATAGCATTCTTAGCCATTAATGCCCAGTCAAGGGCTGTCTTCCAATCACAGTTGTTGTCCTTTTTCACCTTCAGCAAAATTTCAGTGAGTGTCTGATTATGCCTTTCTAAAAGGCCATTGCTCCATGGGCTGTAGGCTGCAGTTGTTTTAACTTCAATGTTAAAATTTTCCGCCATATCCCTCATTTCGTCATTATTAAATTCACCTCCGTTGTCACTAAACAGTCTGCATGGGGGACCATGAACACTTATCCAACAGTGAATAAAGTGCTTCACTATCTCTTTTGGGTTCTTTGTAGTGACAATACTCCCTGCACTGAAGCGTGTGAAGTGGTCAATAGCATGCAAATACCATATTCCAGGCCCAAGCTCATGCAAGTCCACTGCCACGGTCTCATTATATGTTGATGCCAGTGGCAAACCTACAACAGGTTTATGTTTTGGCTTACTGTATCTACTACATGTATCACAGTTTTTTACAATGTTCTCCAGAATGGTGTTGCTTTCATCATCACGATTACCCGAGCTGGCCAGTAATTTTTTTAGTCTATCAGCTGAAGCATGTCCAAATTGTCTGTGTAGTTTTAACAGTACTCTCTCCTTTTCTTTAGTTGTCATATTTTCTGTCACAGACAGAATTTCTTCATTTGGTGTTTTGGTCTCACTTGTCTCCTTTTTATCTAGAATGCGGTCATCTCTCAAGTTCACACAGTAATGTCCTGAAGATGTTAGTTCAAGTTTAACAGGTTGTTCAAACATTGTTGCTTTGTCATGTGCAATGTCCAGAACTGCACTTGCTCTTTTGAGTGATGTTTTGCTTAAAAGCATTGGTATATCGGCAGGAACAACTTCTGTCTCTATTTTGCATTTGGTGTGTCCTATTCTTGCTCTGCCCGTTAGTGACAAGGTAACTGCCAAGGCTTGTTTCTTTTTGTCCAGGTCTGTGACACGTCTCCAAATTTCAATCTCATTTTTCCAACTTTCATAAGCTGTTTTCTCGTCAAACAATGGCGGATTTTTGTAATTCCCAGCAGCAGCCATCCTCTGCTACCAATGTTAAACTCAATTCACAACAACGGTTCTTCTTATTTGTCGTTCACTTTATTGTATCAAACACAGAACTCCCGCAAAAACTGACAGGGAACCTTTTATACCCTCCAAAAAACCCGCGCTAGCGCACATACATTTTTCTCACGCATGCGCAGCTCATAAAACAAAACTTAACAAACATGCTGGATCTGTCATCGGAAACAGCGAGTGGAAAGCTCATTCTTTACTGAACACATGTGCTGGCGAACGATTTGTTGATATTTTGTGTTTTATCAACACGACACACTGAAACACTGATTTAGTAAGTGTTAATGTCATGACTTCGGAGCCCTTTGGAAATTCAGTCACAAGTTAACACCGGTCACTTTGTGTAACATTGGACTGCTAGTTCCCTCATACTACCTCCCTGTATATTATTAAGACACTGTCACTTTATCATAATTATCATGTTTACATGTTTACTTCTTGCACTATATACTGTTTTGCATTTACTGTATTTTTTGCACTATATACTGTTTTGCATTATACTGTATTTTTTGCACTATATAATGTTTTGCATTTACTGTATTTTTTGCACTGTATACTGTTTTGCATCTGCACAACTCTGGCTTGCCATATGCCCTAAGTGAAATTGTATTGTAAACAAGTTTTTTTTTTACTTATATTTTTAGATTACATTATACGTGTAATTGTATTTATTGTAATTTCTTTTTAAAATTCTATTTTTTGTTTTAATAATATTATATGGCACCTAGGGTCTGAGAGTAACGTAATTTTGATTCTCTGTATGTCCTGTACATGTAGTTTAATTGACAGTAAAGCAGACTTTGACTTTGACTTTTATGTAATTTGTAATTATATATGTATTGTGTTTCTTATTTTTACACATTTTGAAATGAAAAGTTGTATTCTCCTGGTCTGGAAAATAGAAAAATGTAATGTTATTATTGTTAATGCCAACTTATACCATAAAAATTATTTATTTCTTTGCTTAAAAATAAAATAAACATGAGATAAATAATAAATAGATGTTTTATAGTTGGCTTTATGGTTACCTTGATGTATTAAATGTCTTTAAAAAAGTCAAATAAAAGTAAAAATAAATGTAAAAATAACATAATACAGACCCTTTTGAGGGATGTAAACAAAAAAAAATGATCCCAACGTATTTCCTGTTTTACATTTTTCTTTTTTTTCACTTTTACGTTTTTATTTTTATTATAATAATTTTTGGGGGGTTTTCACCTTTATTGGACAGGACAGTAGAGAGAATTGAGAGTAAAGTATGGGGAGAAGAGAGAGGGGAGGGATCGGCATATGACCGCGAGGCAAAATTGAACTCGGGTCGCCGTGAGCACTGGAGTGCATGTGTCGACGCACTAACCACTACACCAATTACGTTATGATAGTTGTTTTAACATTAAGTTAAAATTGAATTGCCTCTTGTTACAGTTATAAAATAGTTTGATAACAAGCAGAAAATGTTCATGGGCCAATGGCATCACCACCTTGAAATCTTCTATAAATGAATGAATGAATGAATGAATGAATGAAGGAAGGAAGGAAGGAAGGAAGGAAGGAAGGAAGGAAGGAAGGAAGGAAGGAAGGAAGGAAGGAAGGAAGGAAGGAAGGAAGGAAGGAAGGAAGGAAGGAAGGAATGAACCTTTTAAATATTTTCCAATTGCTGTTTAAGGTAGAAGATTTTTTCAACATATATTTTTAAACATAATAGTTTTAATAGCATTTTTTTTGTCTTTTACATGATCACATAATATTATACATATTTTACTAGTTGTTTAGCAAGATACTACTGTAGAATTTAGCTTAAAGTACAATTTAAAGGCTTAACCAGGTTAATCAGGTTAACTAGGCAGGAAAAAACATCTTAAGGGGGCTAATATTATTGATTATATTTAAAAAAAATATAAATTAAAAGCTACTTTTATTGCAGCCAAACTAAAAGATGTAAGACTTTTTCCAGAAGACCAAATATTATAGAAAATACTGTTGAAAATGTTTTTGTTCTGTTAAACATCACTTGGGAAATATTTGAAAAAAATAAAAAATTTCACAGGAGGGGGTGGCACAGTGGCATGGTGGTTAGCACTGTCGCCTAACAGCAAGAAGGTCGCTGGTTCGAGCCTCGGCTGGGCCAGTTGGCACTGTGTGGAGTTTGCGTGTTCTCCCTGGGTTTCCTCCAGGAGCTCCGGTTTCCCCCACAGTGACATGCACTACAGGTGACTTTAATAAACTAAATTGACCGTAATATATGAGTGTGTGTGCATGTGAGAGTGTATGGGTGTTTCCCAGTATTGGGTTGCGACTGGAATCTGCTGCGTAAAGCTGACGTAAAACATATGTTGGAATAGTTGGTTGTTCATTCCGCTGTGGCAAGCCCTGATAAATAAGGAACTAAGCCGAAGAAAAATTAATTAACTTCACAGAAGCGCTAATAATTTTGCCTTCAATCTTACAGTATGTATGCACAAACACACACAAAAAAAATCACTGCATTCTCCATAAAAGCAACATATTTCAGCAACAAACACAAGGTTATTGAAAAACAGTGGGCATACCTTTTTATATGTTTTTTCTCTACGGTTATTTCCAGAGCTCCCGACTCCATTGGCATTGGTTGTTGACATCTGTACCAAACAACAAAGAGTTAAACGTCACACAAAACCATCAGCAGGGCATGTAAATAATCTCCTCAGGCTCCATCCACAAACCAGAAACCATCTGATTTGCAAAAAAGAGCCCGACACGAACAACAGGACGTCCTGATGGAGGACTCAAGTGCCTTGTAAATGCAGCAAATGTGTGGTTCTGTTAATAATATATGATGCAATTATGGTTTACCTTGATTTAACCAAGAGCACAGGTGTTGGCGTTTGGTTCAGCGCTGCTGCATTGCGCAGTCATGTGGACCAGAAAGCACAAGTGGAGCTCACAATGATGATGTTCCTCCTGTAAAACCAGAAGGTTAAAGCAGAGTTAATGAGGCAGTGGTTGGGTTTTAATGACCGACAACGACGTGAGCATAAGGTCAAGAACATGTCATGGTCATAATTCAACTCACAACATGAAGAAAGGGATTTTATTTTATTTGTATGGTCAGATGTTATGTTGTAACATGTTTTTTTATATATGTTTTGTATATATATTTATATACAGTTGAAGTCAGAATTATTAGCCCCTCTTATTTATTAGCCCCCCTGTTTATTCTTTTCCACAATTTCTGTTTAAAGGAGAGAAGATTTTTCCAACACATTTCTAAACATAATATTTTTAATAGGTTATCTCTAATAACTGATTTATTTTATCTTTGCTATGATGACAGTAAATAATATTTTACTAGATATTTTTTAAGATATCTCTATACAGCTTAGTGACTTTTAAAGGCTTAACTAGGTAGGCAGGCTAGTGTAATTAGGCAAGTTACAGGCAAGTTACTGTATAATGATGGTTTGACTATTGAAAAAAAATAGCTTAAGGTGGCTAATAATTTTGACTTTAAAATGGTTCTTAAAAAATTAAAAACTGCTTTTATTCTAGCTGAAATAAAACAAACAAGACTTTCCCCAGAAGAAAAAATATTATCAGACATACTGTGAAAATTTCCTTGCCCTGTTAAATATATTTTGGGAAATATTTAAAAAAGAAACAAATAAATAAAATGGGGGCTTTATATAGATGAGTACTTTTTGTATGCATTTTATTATTTGGTTAATACTGATGTGCAGAAATACATAAGATTTTAAAATATATTTAAATGCAAAACAGATATTTTATATTAATTTTATTATTTTTATTGGTTAATTCTGATGTTTGCAGAAATAAATAAGATTTTAAAATATAATAAAATGTTAAACAAATATTGTATAAAGCATTGTTTTACTTTTATCGGTTAATATTGATGTGCAGAAATAAATAAGAATTTAAAATACACTGTAAAAAAATCTGTAAAATTTACGTTAAAAAAATGGCAGCTGTGGTTGGCAGTATTTCACAGTTAAAGTTACGGTACAAACCGTAAAAGTAATTTCTCATTTTATAGTAAACTACCGTATTTCATTCATTTTGATACACAGATACACATACACAGACTACACACGTTAACACAGCCATATGCTGCTGGTGATGGGAAAGTTAAATAATGAACCAATGCTCATTACAAACAACTTTCCCCACAAGCAGAAACGTTTCTACAGAAGGTGCTCAGTGTCATTCACACAGCTACTAAACAGCAGTATGGTAACACACATAAAATTAAAGTCATGAAATAAACATGTAAAATAAATCTCTAATGTACATAACTGATGGGGAAACAACTAAAAAGATCCATAATAATGTCAACAAAAACCTAAAAAGTGATGTGCCATGCTGGGAATTCTGGAAAAGTCGATTTATTCGCCGTATATATTAAGGAAACATACTGTTAACCAGGTTATGAATTTTTACTGTCGCATTTTTACAGTTTTTTACCGTTGAAATCATGGCCATTAAATGCAATACACGTATTTTGTATGCATTTTATTACTTTTATTGGTTAATGGTGATGTGCAGTAATAAATAAGACTTTAATATAAATACTTTAAAATATATTAAAATTTAAAACAGGTATTTTATATGCATTTTATTACTTTTATTGGTTAATACTGACATGCAGCAATAAATTCGATTTTAACATATATTAAAATGCTAAATAGATATTTTATATACATTGTATTATTTTTATTGGTTAATAGTGATGTGAAGAAATACAATACATTTTTAAATATATTAAAATGTAAAACCAATATTTTATATGCATTTTAATATTTTAATTCGTTAATATCGATGTGCAGAAATAAATAAAATTTTAAAATACATTAAAATGAAAAACAGATATTGTATATGCATATTATTATTATATTTTATTTTCATTTTATTATTATTATTGGTTATTACTGATGTCCAGAAATTTAAAATGAACTAAAATTCAGAACAGATCATTTATATGCAATTTGTTATTTTTTACTGATGTGCAAAAAATAAATACGATTTTAAAATATATTAAAATGCAAAACAGAAATTGTATATGCATATTATTATTAGTCATAATTCAGATTTTAAAATATATTAAAATGCAAAACTGATATTTTATATGCATTTAATATTTTTATTAGTTAATACTGATTTGCAGAAATAAGATTTTTAAATATATTAAAAGGCAAAACAGATATTTTATTATCATTATCATTATTATCATTTTATTATTAGTAATTTATGAATTAGTAATAATTCATTTTAAAATATATAAAAATATAAAATATATAAATAAAATATATAAAAATATTAAAAAATAATAATGTAAAGTTGATATTTTAGATGCATTTTATTATTTTTATTGGCTAATACTGATGTGCAGAAATAAATAAGATTTTAAAATACATTAAAATGTTAAATGTATTGTATATAAATTGGTGCAGAAAGGACACACATCACCTTTAAAGTTACAACAGGTACTCATCGACTCTCTCAATGTGATCTCTGACCACCTAAGTGTGTGTTTGTGGCAGCAGCACTGAATAAACGGTGTGTCGTAAAGTCAGCTGACGGAGAGCAGGGCCTCACACTCTGTGTAAATGAGGAATAATGGCCTTTCAGAGCGTCTGCATAAACAAACTGCCAGCCTGAGCCCTTATTCAGACTCGTGAAACTCTGCAGAGCACATCCAGAGAATCAAGACCTTACAATCTACTCTTTTCCAATGTCCCACGAAGCTTTGCGTGAATTATGAGAGAAACTTCATTGTACAATGCAAGGTTGTTTTAGTTCAGGAAAACGAAGACTTAAAATGTTGGTCAAAAATAATGCAATCCCACCACAAATCGTAACTTTTTTGATTTAGTGGTTAATTCGTATAATCTTAATCCTACAATTTAAGGTTAAGGGTGGGTTTTGGGGACACGCCTACTTTTAAAAATGGTATTGTTTTGGTTTGTTTACTAATTACATCATTTATGTTTATTATTTAATATGCATTTACATTTATATGACGTTATTATTTTCCTTTTAACCTTTTGTTTATACAATAAGTCAGTGTTCTCTATTTGATAATTATCGGAATTATTTGCAAAGCAAGAAAATCAATAAAAAGTAATATAATCATTCATTTATTCATTTTCCTTTGGCTTAGTCGCCACGCAGCAAGAAGGTCACTGGTTCGAGTCCCAGCTGAACCAGATAGCTTTCTGTGTGAAGTTTGCATGTTCTCCCTGTTGGCATGGGCTTCCTCCAGGTGCTCCGGTTTCCCCCACAATCCAAAGACATGCGCTATTGGTGAATTGGGTAAACTAAATTGGCCGTAGTGTATGAGTGTGTGTGTGAATGAGTGTGTATGGGTGTTTCCCAGTACTGGGTTGTGGCTGGAAGGGCATCCGCTGCATGGGTTGCGACTGAAAGGGCATCCACTTTGTAAAATATATGCTGGAATAGTTGCCGGGTTCATTCCGCTGATGACCCCTGATATTTAAGGGACTAAGCCGAAGGAAAATGAATGAACAATTGAAACAAACAAAAGTCATTGAAAAACTAACTGAAGTAAAATTGTAATTAGCAAAAAAATAATAATCATTTTCAGAATTAATAAGCACCCGTTCTGTGGTGCAAAATCGGACCTGCAACTGTTTATAGAGTTACCTGTAGATGGTGCTTTTACAGCCAAACACTTCAGTTTAGTGCAAGATTACATACAAAAACGTATTTTCTATATTCATTCATTTTCTTTTTTGCTTAGTCCCTTTATTTATCAGAGGTCGCCACAGCGGAATGAACCGCCAACTTATCCAGCATATGTTTTATGCAGCCTTTCCAACTGCAACTCGTCAATAGGAAACTTTCATAAGCACTCATTCACACTCATACACTATGGTTAATTTAACTTACACAATTCACCTGTACCAAATGTCTTTGGACTTGTGGGGGAAACAGGAGCACATGCAACATGCAAACTCCACACGGAAATGCCAACTGACCCAGCCGAGGCTCAAACCAGCAACCTTCTTGCTGTGAGGCAATCGTGCTACCCACTATGCCACCGTGATGCCTATTTTCTATATTATAAACATAAAATTTATGTTGTAACTTTGCAAAAATGTAAACTAGGTATATATTCAACTACATACATGGTCTTTAATATGAAAAATATTGTCTTAATCCTTCAGAATTTTTCATTTTAAATCTGAAACTATATATATAACTCAAAAACAGCATAAAAAACTAAACTAAAACTAACAAAACATTAATGAAACAAACTTAAAAATAGTATCAAAATAAAAACCAATTTAAAAATGCTACATTTTAATAACTTTGTTACAACGAGGTGTCATTATCCTCCTCACAGTTCATCCGATATTAAAAGACAATATATTAAAATTAACAAATTACTTTCAGCAGACCATGAAGAGCCACAAAAGAAGTCTCTCTACAGCAATATTATGGACAGACTTAATATTGAATATTACTCTACTGTAGGGAAAACAAACAGAAAATAATCTGGAGGAACAAAATACAGTGAATTCAAAAGAGCCACGAATTTGCTTGTGATAATAAAGTCACATTAAAATACCAAGCATAATGTTATTTTCATGATGGATGAAAATACAGCACAAAGCCAAATGCCCCTCTCACTCAGTTTTCTCCATAAATATGGATTATTTGCAGCAAATCTTATTATTTGAAACAATTTTTTCAGCTCTAGTAAATGGACGTTCCCCAAAAATGTTCAATCCATACTTTGAAACACAGTAGGAATCGTGTAGGATAGAGTTCATGCACAAATGTCTTGTTATTTCCTCAATATTGTCATAGACAATAAAAAAATGGAGGCTATAAAACATTTACACTTAGAGAAGGGCACGTCAGACGTCACAAAGATTAATCGTGGATCAGTGTATAAATATACCAGTGTTTGCTTTGCAGATGCATCATGGAACATCAAGATCAAATAAAGCAATATACTGTAAATGCAGAGCAGGAATTAGAGCGGTTTTACTATAGTTAAGGGGTGTGACTGCAGCTCTGCACAAGACGTCTGGCCATAGGAGAAATTAATAATTTATTATTCACGGTAATACTGTATACAAGAGTAAAAAAGGGAGGATGGTTGAAATTCTATAGCTAGACCCCTTTTACTGAGGCACGTGCCCCAGAAAACGCCTTGAAATACGATTAACTTCATATGCAAAGTTCATGCCGAAAAAATAGCCGTGCTCATGAGTTGTGAAACCGCTGTAACAGTCTTTTGCGCGGAGGTGTCAGCACGCAGTGAGTTTTGCCAGTCAACAAAACAAAGTTTAAATAATATAATGGTGATCTTATTTAGACTAAGCATGCCTCCCGATAGATTTTTTTGTTTGAAGCAAAAAGGACGTATGACGAGTCAGGGAGGTAAGACTTAATAAACCTAACTCTAGGCCATGAGTCAGGTCTAAGACAACACACAACAGATAATTCTATTTTTTTTGTGTTTTATAGAATTGTCTAGAGAATTTTATTCAAATGAAATTAATATTCATGCAAAATATTTCTTCAATATCTTAGCATCACTCCAGTTGTGCCTTCACAATGTCACATCTAGGATTAATTTCTGTTATTTATTTAGAATAATAATTGTTTAGCAACAATACTGTTCTTTACATTTTTTAAAATTTTATTTTATTTTATTTTATTTTATTTTTCTGAGGGGGAGCTGTGCCCCAGTAGAGTAACGCCCCTGTGGGGAGATTTTTTATTTAAAAAATACAGTAATATTGCAAAATATTATTCGAATTTTCATTCATTCATTCATTTTCTTGTCGGCTTAGTCCCCTTATTAATCCAGTGTCGCCACAGTGGAATGAACCGCCAACTTATCCAGCATTTGCTTTTTTTATGCAGCAGATGCCCTTCCAGCCGCAACCCATCACTGGGTAACATCCACACATTCTCATTCACACACATACACTACGGACAATTTAGCTTACCCAATTCACCTGTACCGCATATCTTTGGACTGTGGGAGAAACCGGAGCACCAGGAGGAAACCCACACGAACACGGGGAGAACATGCAAACTCCACACAGAAATGCCAACTAACCCAGCCGAGGCTCGAACCAGCGACCTTCTTGCTGTGAGGCGACAGCACTACCTACTGTGCCACCGTGTTGCCTATTAGAATTTTAAGAAATATTATTAGACTCTGCAAAGATCAGCTTTTACGTGTAACTGTAAATGTTAACAACTTAATACCTTCTTGCTTTTTTGACTTCACTTCTTTGCAATAATATACTGTCATTATGATAAATGCAAATTCCTATATAAGTAGTGTCAAGTTGACTTACTGCACCATCAGTAAATATTTAACCGTCTGAAAAATACCTAAACAAACATCACGACCTGAGCATGTTATACTCAACCTCAATATCTAGTTAACAAAAATATATAGAAAATAATAATAACCACAACATTATTACATTACCCCTTCATCCTGTTAAGAAATAACTCTGGAAGAGCCTCAATCTCCATATTATCACGAAACATAACAACATGCCGCATATGACGTTCTTCAGTAATCCAGTTAAGAACAATAGTCCCATTGTAAGGAGCACAAATAAATGATGTGGCATTGACAGCGGAAAAGCCACGGATCATGAAGAGGCAAGTGCCCTTTAAAGGTATTAAAGATATGTGACCATGTGCCAGACATTAAGAGGACAGAGAACAGAAAAACACTTATGTTTATATCACTATAACACTTTAAAACCTGTCCTCACTTTCTCTCTCTTAATCTATCGCGCTCTTTCTTCTCTTTGTGGTTGCTACGAGTCCAGGTTTAGTGCTTGTAAACAGTGGACGAATTCAAAGCAGGCACTGAGGGGCAAAACCTCCCTCCAAGATTCCATAATGGATGCATATAAAATACCTATTATTAAAGTCTGTATTGTAGGAAAAATATCATATGACATAAAAAAGTATGTTTTGATCAGTACTCAAAATAAAATACAAAAGAAACGGGATGACCATCAAACACTTCCAAGTACATTCATAAGTTTGGTCTTACTGATTTTTAATTGAATAATAAATATGAACCTCAGATTTCAATCCCTAGATTTTCTGGCATCCAGAGTTTTGTTGGAAATGTTTTTCAAAAATAATATATAATGATGATAATGATAATGATATTAATAATAATAATAATAATAATAATAATAATAATAACAATAACAATAACAATAACAATAACAATAATAATAATAATAATAATAATAATAAACAACAACAACACAATAATAATGATAATAATAATAAACAACAACAACAACAACACAATAATAATGATAACAACAACAACAATACTACTACTACTACTACTACTACTACTACTATTACTACAACTACTACTACTACTAATAATAATAATAATGTTTCCCAGAGATGGGTTGCAGCTGGAAGGGCATCCGCTGTGTAAAACCTATGCTGGATAGGTTGGCGGTTCATTCTGCTGTGGTGACCCCTGATTAATAAAGGGACTAAGCCAAAAAGAAAATGAATGAATTAATGAATTAATAATAATAATAATAATAATAATAATAATAATAATAATAGTAATAATAATAATAATAATAATAATAATAATGGCGCCATGGTGGCCAAGTGGATAGCACGTTCGCCTCACAGCAAGAAGGTCGCTGGTTCGATCCCCGGCTGGGCCAGTTGGCATTTCTGTGTGGAGTTTGCATGTTCTCCCTGTGGTTGCGTGGGTTTCCTCCGGGTGCTCCGGTTTCCCCCACAGTCCAAAGACATGCGGTACAGGTGAATTGGGTAAGCTAAATTGTCCATAGTGTATGTGTGTGAATGAGAATGTATGGATGTGTTTCCCAGAGATGGGTTGTGGCTGGAAGGGCATCCGCTGCGTAAAACAAATGCCGGATAAGTTGGCGGTTCATTCCGCTGTGGCGACCCCGGATTAATAAAGGGACTAAGCCGAAAAGAAAATGAATGAATGAATAATAATAATAATAATAGGGTTGCACAATAATAAAAATATCAATGCCAGCTTAAAGTCGACTCATGTGGAGAATGAAGCCACAAGAATTGCTCAGGTGTGATGTTTTCACAGACTTAAACAGAGTGTAAAAATCTTCATGGTTCTGTGGGTCTCCTCTTAGCAAATCTGATCTTTAATTTGCATTTTATATTGGATTCAAGTCAGGTGATTGGCTGGGCCACTGGTCAGGTGACTGACTGGGACAAAATTTCAATTTAAAGGCTTAATTAGGTTAATATGTATATATTTTTAAAGAAGGCTAATAATATTGACCTTACATTTGTGTAATAAAAAAATATTTATTTGATCTAAATCTAAAAGATATAAGTTTTATCAAGAAGAAAAAAATATATAATAGTAAAAAAAACATTTCCTCACTCTGTTAAACAGGACTAAAATAAATTAATGTGTCTGTATGAATATATCATCTGTATAAATATTGTTGAAACTAAATTCCTACATTCATATTCTTTTCGGCTTAGTCCCTTTATTAATCAGGGGTCGCCACAGTGGAATGAACAACCAACTTATCCAGCATATGTTATTTGCAGCGGATGCCCTTCCAGCTGCAACCCATCACTGGGAAACATCCATACACACACATACACTACGGACAATTTAGTTTACCCAATTCACCTGTACCACATGTATTTGGACTTGTGGGGAAAACCGGAGCACGCCAACACAGGGAGAACATACAAACTCCACAGAATTACCAACTGACCCAGCCGAGGCTCGAACCATCGACCATCTTGTTGATGGCGAGAGGTGAGGCGAGAACTGCGCCACTGTGACGCTAAATGCTAAATTCTCCTGTTTATTATGCCACAATGTCTGGATGCTTTAAACTAACTTGAAATGTTTACACAGTAACAGACCTTAATAATATGTGCAAACTATAATCTTACAATATTGCTGACAATAATAATAAAAAAAGGACAATCTGAACACTGGAATAAACCAGCATAAATGGCATTCAAAGTGAGAGCAAGAGATGATACATTATCATTGAATTGAACATTGAACAAAATGATACATGAAACATTTTAGGACATTGTGTTTTTACTGTACATTTTCAGACAGCCAAGTTTAAATCCTACTTTTGCTTGTGTACTTCAATAACACGTCAGCTCATGTAAGAATTAGGTCAGTGGGCAGAGAGTAGCAGGTCTTTTGTAGCTGTTTGAACACATTTTGAGTACATGAGCGTTTACATTACAAAACCAATCCGGGTGGCTGTGTTTACAACCAGCTCTGGAAGAGATCAAAACTGGACAAACTAAACATTTCAGCCCTAAGTTACACCACATGTAATTGGATCCACAAAATGCAGTTTTTTTTAAAATATAACTTCAATTATTAGATTATTTAATATCCAAACACACTTACAATTAACTGTGTACAAGTAACTGTGTGTGTCTGTCTGTGTGGTACTGTAAGCAGTGTTGGGGGTAACGCTTTAGAAGTAACGCGTGTTAAGTAATAATAACTTTTCCAAAGTAACGAGTAATATAACACAATACTTTTTAAAAATAAGTAATATTATTTGTAACATATTGTTATAAGTAATATTTACTTTTAGAAAAATGTCAAGTGAGTTACTTTTTACCTTGCTTAATTGGCTTTTACAAAATATATTGCGGAATAAAAATGACCTTAGTCACACACTCAATGAGAGGCTCACACATCATCATCATCATCAGGTCTCTTTTTTTCACAGCAGACTGTTCTTGTAGCTGAATAATTCGGGATATGGGTTTATTTCGAGTCAGATGGGGTATCTGGTATGTTAATACTTACTGAAGACTGTGCAAACTGTTTCACGACAACTCAGTTCAATTTAATAAACTGGTTCGACCGGTTCACTTAAAGGATCCAGTTTTAAAAAACGATTCATTCGCGAATCACCCGTCATCATATAGTCAGAAACAGAAGCAATGGCAGGCTGGAGACTTACACTTCTGCTATGGATTCTTGTTATTTTCAACTCATCATTAAGTGTCGATTATGTGTAAGTAAAACTCTTGACAACTCCGAGAAACACGACATCGAAAAAAACCCAAACAAAAAATGCACTACACCTGCACCCCACCAGTTCACGTTCTCCATGCAGGTAAAACAATTAATTCGACAAAAAAAAAAAAAAAAGTTATAGCTTTTATTGTTGAGGAGATGCAGCCACAGTCTCTAGAAGCGACTACATTTAGTAATAAAGTAAGATTTTCTTCGATGGGAAACAATTTACACATTTGTTAAGGTCATATTTGGTTTTGGGGATTTTTTTTTTATCGTCTTACTGTTCATTTTGCTATTAAACATTTTAAAGGTTTAAAATCAGTTTTTTGCCTTAATAAATGATTTCAGGGCGCCACAGTGGCGTAGTGCCAACTGACCCAGCCGAGGCTCGAACCAGCGACCTTCTTGCTGTGAGGCGACAGCACTACCTACTGCGCCACCGTATCGCCTAAAATGATTATTTATATTTGCTAATTTTTTAAGGTAAGTGGTTGCAAACTATATCAACTGAATTTAAACAAACAAAAAAAGGTGAACATCACTAAATTTAATGTGTTATTTTAAATGCAGCCCATACAAACTGTTTGCAACCACTTACCTAAGAAAATATAGTAAATCCAAATATCAATAATGTTTAGAACTGTCCTTGATGCATCAAGAGCTAGACCTTTGTAATTTACTTGGAAATGTCAGAAAAAACATTTTTCCAGTAAGACGATCATTTTGGGCAGCTCCAATGATCAATGATCAACTGTTTTTTTGTTGTTTTAATAATTGTATTGATTTTTAAGTACACATATTCATATAAATCCCACAAACCCTTACCCAGAATACAACATACAATAGTTTTTTGAGCTGTCACAGTCTGAAATTACAAGCATAATAGTACAAATGTTTTTTTTTTTTTTTAATAAAATAAACATTTTAAATATTTAGCAGAAATTCATATTTTTCCTCCCAAATGTTGCGTCAGCTTTAAACGTTGTTATGAAGTGTGAAAAAAATATGAGTGAGGGGGTCTGAATTCCATGTTCGTTCGTTTTAATTGAAGGCTTAAAGCCAGAGAACAGGATTAGCAGTGTATCCCGCAAGACGCAGGCCTCACGGATGCACTCTTTGTTCTTACTGGAGGTTCTTTCTTCAGTCCGCTAATTGGATACAGTGACAGCGATTACATAACTGGCTTACTGTACTGTGTGAAGGTTTCCAGCTAAAAGCTGTAATTAGATATGATGTTATTAAAGTCATTTGAGAAGAATAAGTTGAGCTTGGACAATAAAGCTTCGCTTAAGAATACAATGAAGCTGTAAATACTAATTACTGCTGTACAGATGCAGACTGGAAGGAGGAACAGTCAAACTGTGAGGGGAAATGAATCACGGTTATCATACAGCTCTGGAAAACAAAGAGACCACTTTAAAGTTTCATTCATTCATTCATTCATTCATTCACTTTTTCTACGACTTAGTCTCTGTTTCAGAAGTCACCACAGCAGAATGAACCACCAACTATTACAGCATATGTTTTATGCAGCAGATGCCCTTCCAGCCGCAACCCAGTACTGGGAAACACCCATATACTCTCACATTCACACACACACTCATACTATACATACAATCACCTATATGTCTTTGGACCCAGAGGAAACCCACGCCAACGCAGGGAGAACATGCAAACTCCACACAGAAATGGCAACTGGCCCAGCCGGGACTCAAAGCAGAGACCTTCTAGCTTTGAGGCAACAGTGCTAACCAGTGAGCCACCGTGCTGCCCCCCAATTGTAAATGGATTCGTGATGGATTGGTAATTCAAATGGATTTGCAATTAAGTGTTTAGGGTAAAATGTTCATTTGTGTATCATTTTGTGTATAAATGTGTGTGCAAGTAACTATATTAAACTTTGAAATAAAGCTATTATCTCCTCTACTTTAATAAGAATATTATTACTTCAATAAGAATATTATCATGAAAAATCTCCACAAGTTAATATAAAATTTGACATAGTTTTCAGATCAAATATTGTTAAATATTTTTTTACTTAAATGTGTTATGAAACAATCTTTTTTTTGTTTGTATAAACCACTGTTGAAATCAACATGACTGATAAGCAATTCATAAGATAATAAGACGAATGAGGAATCAAACAAATTAATGTTTAAGTATTATAAATCAAGTTTGTGGCCAGGTACTAAATTATACATTATTCAGAAAATGAAATACTAACTAAATATTAGGGGCGCCACGGTGGCCGAGTGGTTAGCATGTTCGCCTCACAGCAAGAAGGTCGCTGGTTCGATCCCCGGCTGGGCCAGTTGGCATTTCTGTGTGGAGTTTGCATGTTCTCCCTGTGGTTGCGTGGGTTTCCTCCGGGTGCTCCGGTTTCCCCCACAGTCCAAAGACATGCGGTACAGGTGAATTGGATAAGCTAAATTGTCCGTAGTGTATGTGTGTGAATGAGAATGTATGGATGTGTTTCCCAGAGATGGGTTGTGGCTGGAAGGGCATCCGCTGCGTAAAACTAATTCTGGATAAGTTGGCGGTTCATTCCGCTGTGGCGACCTCGGATTAATAAAGGGACTAAGCCGAAAAGAAAATGAATGAATGAATGAATGAATGAAACTAAATATTAACTAAACTATATATATATATACATATATAGATATGAAATCAATTAATCAAATTGCATGTAGTTGTTTATAATCATTTATGTTTAAAAAGTGAACAAAAAATGCAATACCACATTGTAGGTTTGGGGCAAGGTCCTAAATGTTGCATTATTTAGAAAAAGTACAATTAATATGAACTAAAATAACAAATAAAAAAAATCAATTATTTCAATTTCATGTAGTTTTTTTCCTAAAATACTTTATGTACTAAAAACACAGATTTTTGTTATAATAAAAAGGTTTTAAAAAATATACAAAAAGACAATAATAAATCTTTAAGCTTGTGGCTAAAGTTACATTATTCAGAAAAAATTCGATGACATTATCAAATAATTTTTTTTAAATTTATTCATTCATTTTCTTTTCAGCTTAGTCCCCTTATTAATCTGGGGCCGCCACAGCGAAATGAACCGCCAACTTATCCAGCATATGTTTTACGCAGTGGATGCTCTTCCAGCTGCAACCCATCTCTGGGAAACATCCATACACACTCATTCACACTCATACACTATGGACAATTTAGCCTATTTTAAACTCCACACAGAAATGCCAACTGATCCAGCTGAGGCTCGAAGCAGTGACCTTTTTGCTGTGAAGCGAGCGTGCTACCCTCTACGCCACCATGGTGTCCTAAATATGAATAATGTTTTTTTAATTACTTGAATTTCATCTAGCTTCTTTACTAACTTATGTAGTAAAGACACATATCTTTTTATAGAAATGGAAAAAAGTATGAAAAAAAATACATTTTAGTTCTATTCATGAAAAGACTACACTGTAAAAAAAATCTGGGTTAAACACAATTCCTTCATGTTGTCCCTACACAAATCTTTTAAGTCACCTTTTTCATTTTTACAAATTTAATTGGCTTGAACATAAAACAATTAAGGTGTCCCCCCCAAAAACGTAAAGGAATTGTGTTGTTTCCGGTCGTTCATTTATAAAAATGACAGTAGGCTATTTCGCATCACTCATCTAGTTATAATCACATCATGTTCATGGAAAGGTCAGTAATGAACATTTATAAAGCAGTATTTATGTGTATAATAAAGCATCTGTTTTGTGAGAAGTGCTTCTCATACGAATTAAATGACCCGTACAGCTTTACTGTAGACATTTCCTCGAGCGAGAATGACGTCGACTGAAACTTTCTGTCGTACACCACGCCCACCAAAAGAGTACCCTTTAGCAGTGGAAACGCAAGCCTGATAAAGGTGATCCGTACCAACCCATACCGTACCCTACTGTACCACTCAGTGGAAATGGGCCATATTTCAGAGGTCACCCCAGCGGAATGAATTGCCATCTACACTCAAAAAATAACTCATTGGATGAACTCAATTTAAGTAAGGGCAGGATTTCCATCCAATAAAGTTGTTTAGCGCCAACAACAAAAAAAAAAACATATTTACACAATTAAATGCAGTTGAGTTGGTTCAACATGATTATATCAATTAAAAGTTTAAACACATTTGTATTTTTATTTAACTTAAACTCAAAGGTCTGATAATATCATGCATGTCTATTATGTGTCATACATTTCAAAGTCGCTTAGTTTTATTTGATGTTATCCTAAATAAAATAACAGCCATTTTAAGCATACTTCATGTGTAACATATTCAGTTGATTGAGACTGATCTCAGAACTAATTTTAGGACAGTTATTGCTCACTGAGAAAAGCAACAATCTGCACTTATGCTATTTAAGCTGCCAACAACCCAATGCATAGGGTCTTCTGCAAGGTGGCAATCTCAAAACTCAAAGCATTACATGAAAATCTTCTTAATCTTCCAACTAAAGTGAAGATTAAACTCTAACAAGTCTTTCTATTAACTTTAAACTCCAAAAATGACTTTTTTTGTCAACGTTTCCCTCTCTTAATTCAATCCCACGCAAAGCATGCTGGGATCTACAAATCCCCTAACCAGGTAGTTGCACCATCACAATTCTTTCATGTTGTCCCAAAACAAAACGTTTAATTTAACTTAATGGTTTACAAATTTAAGTGGAGTGAACATAAAACAAATAAATTGGCCAAAGAAATTACAAGAATTGTGTTGCTTCAGCTCATTTTAAATAAGTAGTTTGAATAAGCAGCAGTGATCATTATTTTGAGTGTATTCTGGTATATGTTTTACGCAGCGAATGCCCTTCAAGCTGAAACCAAGTACTGTGAAGCATCCATACACTCTCGCATTCACACACATACTCTACAGCCAATTTAATTTATTCAATTCACCTATAGCACATGTATTTGTGCTCTTGGGGAACCCGAAGCACTCAGAGGAAACCCACGCCATCACAGGGAGGACATGCAAACTCCACACAGAAATGCCAGCTGGCCCTGCTTGGTTTCGAACCAGCGACCTTCTTGCTGTGAGGTGACAGTGCTAACCACTGAGCCACCATGCAGCCCTTGTTTCAACTCATTTTAAATAAGTAATCGAACAAGCAGCAAAGTGCAAATGAGGGTAAATCAAAAAATTATTAAAAGCATCTCATTGCTATTGGTTCAACAGCATTGCATCATATCTAACAGCATATCAATACAACACCGGTTTGAATCCACATCGTGGCATTGGCAATCCCTTCGCCATCAGTTCCAGTCCTTACTCTCTAATCTGCTATCAGCAAAAAGAAGTGTTTTCATTCAGGCGGGCTGTGGAGCTTATCTGGAGACCTCTAAGGAGCAGCAGGGGAGTGTCAAGAGGAGGAAGAGCCTGATAAAGCAAAGGAGCAATGAGTAAGCGAAAGGGACCGCATTCAGACTACGCTTCTGTTTACTATTCTGAGCGAGTTCAACTCTGCATGAACAGAGCGATGTGAGCAAGGTGATCAAGCAGAGCAACTGCTGAAAGACTCCAGTCGTAGCAAGGGCAGAGCGATTCCCTGGGCGAGTCAAATGTCAGAAAATAAAAAAAGGGAAAGGTAGAGAGGTAAAGACAGCTTGAGAAAATGCATAAACATACTTTTGCTCCAGAGTTGCAGTACTTGAGGGTTACCAAGGGTTTCTGCCATCCTACCTGAAGCGGGACACTGTGTCCTAATTATGTTTGGGGACAAAGAATCATTTCACATGTTAAATATTTTACTGCATTGTGTGTATGATGCAACGACGTCCCGCAGTTTATGAGTTGGTTCTTTTTGGTCAATCAAACACAAACTTGCACGATAATAATTCAGGGACATTCACCATTTTCCAAACTATGACTCATATGAGTTGGTTCTGTTTAGTGAATAAAACACAAGCAGCTCAATCCAGAAGAAATGACTCTTTTTTAGTCAGCTACAAAACAAACTGCACACTGACTCTTTGGAACTGGTTTGTTTTAGTCAATAAAACAAAAACTGCATAATAATTCTCATGAGTTGATTCTTTTTTAGTGAATCAAACACATTCACCATATTCATAACTATGAAGAGTTGTTTCTGTTTAGTGAATCAAATACCAGCAGCTCAATCAAAACACAAACTGCAGATTGACTCTTATGAACTGGTTCGTTTTAGTCAATAAAACACAAACTTCATGATAATTCTCATGAATCGGTTCTTTTGAGTGAATCAAATACATTCACCATATTCAAAGCTATGACTCATATGAGTCATTTCTTTTTAGTGAATCAAACACAAGCAGCTCATTCCAAAACAAGTGACTCACCAAAACACAAACTGCAGATTGACTCCCATGAACTGGTTTGTTATGGTCAATAAAACATAAACTGAACAACAGTTTTAATGAGTCAGTTCTTTTGAGTGAATCAAATACATCTGCCATATTCAAAATTATCACTCACAGGAGTCGACAGAGTATACAATTGTTGCAATAAAAGCATAAACAAATTATATTAAAAAATTATTTCAAGCACTTTCAAGGAGCTAGGATTGTTAAGTTCTTTCCAAGCCTTGGATTCATATATCTGTAATTCAAGTACTTATAAGAGGTGTGGGAACCCTTTATATATTTGGATCTTTACATGTACTGTTAGTTTACTTTAGGATTTTTACAGTCTTTTAACGTTATAAGCATGGACATTTTTTACAGTGCATGAATCAGTAGGCGGAGCTAAACAGGCAGTAATATAGAAGTAAGTTTTGGTCTTCTTCTATGGAGGTGGAGATTAGCGACACTATTACTTCATAAAGTAGCACACTCCACAACTTGTCCTTTTCCCAGATTGGTTTCAATAGAAGCTCTTTTGACTAGCAAGAGAGTTCTGAAACTGAAATCTAATTTTTTTTATTCAATGACATCTTTCTCATCGACACATCAAGGGCATTTGGATTTCTCAGTAAATGTTTACACAGACGTCTTCTTCTGAAAATCTCATGCAATGCTTATGGCTGTACGGTATGTGCTCATACAACCATGACAGAGGTCATTTAACTCCATGCCTACTTCACAACTTCCTGACCGTAACATGCAATGACTTAACAGACAAAGTAAAGGGAAGTGCATAATGGTTTTCTTATCACAGGTCTGGACCTCAGCCAGACTGCGAGGGGAACAGCGAGTCCAACTCCATCCTGGTACACCATTATCAGATAGCAGTGTGATAAAAGCGCATGAAGAGGCTTATTATGTGCTCGTGGTAGACCTCCACCTTCCGTATCTTTCAGTTATGCCTCATCTGCTTTCAAAACATTTTCGTTTTGTCCTTGGAGAGTTAATAAGTGAATAATTATTCTTACTTTAAAAAAGGAGAATCCTTGTTTTGTTTGTGTTTCTGTGTAGTGTCCAGAGGATTTTATCCTTTACAGTACTTAAATCAGAAACATACGTGATCCTCTCTGTTTGTTTTCTAAAAAGAGAGTGAACTTGTCATGCTGATTCGTGCTACTTTTAATATCCCCATCCCTAGAAACATGTAATAAAAGAGTAGTATGTGGTTCCAAGTTTTAAAATAATGTTTTTGATTCAGTTAGACCAGGGGTGTCCAACTTTTTTTGTATGAAGGGCCAAAAATATAAAATATCATTATGGCTGTGGAATGAAGTTAATTTTTAAAATGTATAAAAATGTTTTATATTTTTTATTGGAAATACAAAATCCAAATACAACAAAATGTCATTCAACTTTACAAATTGTGTATCACACATGGAAGGCTAAACACAAAATAATATAAAAACATACAAAAAAAATGTAAATGACAAGAAACATCCAAACTAAAGTAAACTTAAGAGTGAAAAAAAATAATAAAATAAAATAAAATAAAATAAATAAATGAATAAATGAATGAATGAATGAATGAATAAATAAATAAATAAATGAATGAATGAATGAATGAATGAATGAATGAATGAATGAATGAATGAATGAATGAATGAATGAATGAATAAATAAATAAATAAATAAATAAATAAATAAATAAATAAATAACATAACATAACATAACATAACATAACATAACATAACATAACATAA
>CAIGQQ010035257.1:6454639-6484639 GCA_903798035.1 Danio albolineatus | reverse complement strand
TTTTACAAACAAATTAAGTCACATACAAAAGTCTCAAAATTCTGAATCCATTCAACTGCATTTTATAAATCTCCAAAGACCACCATGACTTCAACTTTGAATCATCTTAAAGTCCCTTTATTGCTAATATTCAGCCAGAACATACTAAGTTGCTCAGAAGTGACAATAAAGAGATTTCTAATGTCATTTATAATTACATATTAAATAAATGCTGTTCTTTAAAACTCATTATTCATCAAAGAATCAGGAAAAAAAAAATTCTAACTGCTGATCAAGGTCAAAATTAAACACTTTAGATATGCAAAATACAGTTTAAACTGCGTATCACATATGGAAAGCATTTCCTAGTTCTCTCAGGTTGTCATAAGAGTATTTGCTTATAGAAAGGCATATGGTATATGAGATGTTTGTATCTGATCATAAGACTCATAAAAACTTGGTAACTAAAACAAAAGGCCCCATGACCAAGCCCAGTCCATGCGGGGGACAAATAACTCGCTCAGTTTGTATTTGACAATAAGAGCCTTTCCAGGAGCCTGTTGTTGCCCGCTGGGGACGCGTTGCCATTAGAGGCGACTGATGCTTTTTTGAAAAATCAAAAGAACAGGATATGCATGTCTAGATTCCATTGTTGTTATGAAAGCACCGCGATCAACAACATCCCCTGCAGCTCCTTTCGTCTACAATGTCTCCAAACAGTTAACACGCACTGCTCTCTGACATTTAACACTAAATGTGAGAATGTTGGTGTAGTCCTACACATAAATGCAGCCAATCGCTACAACAAACTCAGTGACAGGCATTATCCGGCAGGGTGGTATTGCCCTCCCACTCTCATGTGAGTAATCGCTTTGCACTTTTAACTCAGACACAGTGGTGCTTCTTGCAAAAGCAATTAGGGATTACTCACATTCCCCTAAGTGTTAAATGAGTTGTTCAGCAAAACAACAAAAACTGTCTCATTTATTGGTTCTCATTATTTTTGTTTTTGAACTAAAAACACAGTAAACTTACTTTTTATTCTTTATGGAAAAAATTGTGCTGTTTATAATCAATTATTTATATCAGAGCATCATTATTTTGGGTCCTTTTGAGGTGTTGCCATACAGTATATGGTGATATTGTTGATTACTGTGATCTTTAAAGGGGATCAATTATGCCCATGTTTTATATAAGTATATTATAATAGTCTCCAGGATGAAAGAAAGTTTCAAAATACCATACAAATTATTTATTATCCTGCTTTAGATGACATTTTTAAGTGGAAGTAAAAACATGCTTTTTTGTGTGTGTATCTCTTTAAAGGTGCTATGAAATTAAAATAAAGTTGTTCAGATAAAAGAATCAGTACTGTATGTTAGTTTTAATGATGTCTATAAGCTAGTGTGCTCCAAAACTGTGACAAAATTAGCAAGAGAGGAGTGAACTGCGTTCTTTAAATTCATTCATTCATTCATTTACCTTCGGCTTAGTCTCTTTATTCATCAGGGGTCGCCACAGCAGAATGAACCACCTGGGAAACACGAATACACACTCACATGCACACGCATACTGTATGGCCAATTTAGTTTTTTTAATTAACCTACAGCGCATGTCTTTGGACTGTGGGGGAAATGGGAACACAGAGGAAACCCTCTGGAACCCAAGGAGAACATGCAAAGTCTACACAGAAATACCAACTGAGCTTGGATTCACACCAGCGACCTTCTTGCTGTGAAGCAACAGTACTAACCACAGAGCCACCATGTTACCCCTTTTTTTAACTCAAAAATGATAAATTAAGAGTAATTGTAAAAGTAATTCTGACATATTTAAATTTACAAAGTTTACGTGACCAAATTTAAGCTTTATGGCGGGAGGGTGGGCCAACCTGTTCCATGGGTTCCATGGGCCAACCAGTTCACGTTTTTTTTTTTTTTCAGAGTAACCATTTTACTCAGTTATACAGTCGATCACAACTTTCAAAACACCTATTAAAACAGAATTTTGAAAGAATGCAATACATTTAAACATGCATTTTCACTTTACATTTGTTATTTACACTGAAAATAACAATTGGATTTAACTAAAAATATTTGAGGTGAGTGGTTGCAAACAAGGGCGCCACGGTGGCGTAGTGAGTAGCACGTTCGCCTCACAGCAAGAGGGTCGCTGGTTCGAGCCCCGGCTGGGTCAGTTGGCATTTCTGTGTGGAGTTTGCATGTTCTCCCCGTGGTTGTGTGGGTTTCCTCCGGGTGCTCCGGTTTCCCCCACAAGTCTAAAGACATGTGGTATAGGTGAATTGGGTAAGCTAAATTGTCCATAGTGTATGAGTGTGAATGATTGTGTATGGATGTTTCCCAGAGATGGGTTGCAGCTGGAAGGGCATCCGATGCGTAAAAAAAAATGCTGGATAAGTTGGCGGTTCATTCTGCTGCGGCGACCTCTGATTAATAAAGGGACTACGCCAAAAAGAAAATGAATGAATGAATGAATAGTTGCAAACAATTTATTTAGGCTGAATTTAAAAAAAACAAGTTGAACATTACTAAATTTAATTAGTTTGCTTAAATTCAGCCCAAATAAATTCTTTCCAATAATTTAGCTAATTTTTTTCAGTGTACTAATGAATTTAAAGGTGCAGTAGGTGATTGTCTTCAGAAACATGCTTTGTTGCGCTGGTTGAAAGTCTCTTCACATTCCAATAGTAACGTAATTAAATTAAATGATCTAATCAAATCAAATTATCAAATTAATCAAAGTAAATTATCTAAATGTATTTAAAATGGTTTGATATCCTGGGTAAGGCAGAAGACTAAATAATGTTCATCCAATCCAAATCTGTCAGGCCGACAATTCCCATAATTCTGGTAATTAGCCCAAACTGTCTGTCAACAAATGTAGATTTGTACATCTGCGCAGCCATTTATGCAGATCCACTGTTTGTGCATACATGCACTCTGCATTCACCTGCACACGAGAGAGTGACAGCTGAATCAGTAAAATCCTGAATCAGTATTGGAGTTACTTTTGCATGCTGGAGGAAGGACGACGCCATGGCTGAAGTATTTCGTTTAGACAGGTAATGTTCTGTTTTAAAATTAATTTAATCATGCGAAGCTGATGTTGATTGTGTTGTGTTATGAATGGGTTATATGCGCAGAAGTGTTGTTCAGCCACTGAAATCTTTCAGCGATAGATTGATGTGACTATTTTCATGATGAGGGACCTTTTACAGCATCGATAATGTAGGTTTTTTTTTTAGTTTAACAACAAAACAGAAGTAAACAGCGGTATTCTGCCTAACCTGCTTTACTGAAGTGAAGTTGCTTTCACATTCACATTGGTTCATTTTTGAACAATAACAGCCTTCCTATAATGCTTACCATGCTACTCTGAATATTCGCTCTGAAATAGCATGTAAGTGTGGTTTAGTAATGAGTGTAATTCCTGCACGCCACTAGCGAATGACATGAACTAGTGGGTGGTCTGCTCTGCTGTCATGTCGCGGTGCGCACGTTGGCGATTTCAAGAGGTGTGGCTTTGAAACACAATCCCTCCCCTGCTGTCCGAAGATAATCTGTTAACCCGTTAGCATTTTGCCATATCACCTGCACCTTTAATGTCCACCTAAAATCTCGAAAATCTCATCCATTGTTGTGCTTGTTACCATTTGTGCTACTCAGAGCATCTCATAGCAACCTCATAGCAATCCAATGACAACAACATACATAAACATCTCAGCTTTGTGTCTCCAAGTTTAGATAAATCTTTTAATAAGCCTTTCAATAGAAAGAATTTATGTCAATAAATCATCTTGTTTTTATAAAAAGCAGGTTTTATAACAGTTTTAAATGACTTCAAAAATATTGCATATCAACACACAGCACATATCCACTCATAATATTCCAAAGAAACCACAATGTTATATAATTTCTGAAGTCTCTCTGGCAGTAATAGCCTTTCTCAAACCTTGGCATGGCTCATGAGTTGTACCTTTATTATTATGTGAGCAAAACATCAGCATATAGCGTTCACAGATGGTTTTAAACATTGAGCAAGCCAGCTGTTATTGTGCATAATAAGTAAAAGAAGGCATTCGCGGTCAGCAGCGGCGCTCAAGAATGCATCTCATTATGCTTTTACAAATGTCACAAGACACAAGTGATCACGGCCGCCTGCTAAATAGCCTACGGGCTGAAACAACCTCAGGGAACGCAGTTATGTAACGTGTCAAATGAAAACTGCACTTTTTTTTCTCGATAGGTCAATGGGAAAAAATGCCCTCAAGCTAGTATTGGAGTGACAATTAACCGAGTCATCTGTGTGTTTATATTGAGCCACAAGCTGACATTGATTTCAGAGTAAAGAGGTTCTTGTCGCACTCAGGTTTTTTTTTTTTTTTGGTCATCGCAGGTTTGTTACGTAAATCTTCAAGTGAGAGTTTTACACGAGTGTAGAGGAAAAGATGACCATCATGCCAGGGATGTGTTTACGCAGACGCTTATTTGCATCTGCTGATTTCACATTCAAAAGCACTGGCTAGATAACCTTCAGCTGCGAGAGTTGCATGAAAGAAGCATGAAATCCTACACAAAAAAAAGTTAATTAATTTAACACACTGTAATGAATACAGTAACTCTGCTTGTTTTGTTGAACATTTAATGGTGAATTAGCACAGAAAGCTGCATTCAGAATGGCATATTTTTACCATTAATCTGTGCATTTACAAAATATGTTTAATTCTCCATGGCGAGTAAGATACCAAGAGTTCAGATGCAAAAGGGCCATCTGAAATGTTCCTCTAAATTAGCATGTTCAGTTATTTCAATTTAAATAATAAAAAACAACAAATATTAATTGGCATAAAAGTAAAAAATTACTGACCTTACACACAGCTCGAGAAAAATACTTGTTGCCCAACGTGAATCAATGTATGTAAAATGCATGAATTCATGAATAATGAAAACATAAATTAAAATAATAAATGGGTGGCACTGTGGTTCAGTGGTTAACACTGTCACCTCACAGAAAGATGGTCGCTGGTTTGAGTCTCGGATGTGCCAGTTGGCATTTCTGTGTGGCGTTTGCATGTTCTCCCTGTGTTAGCGTGGATTTCCTCCGGTTGCTCCGGTTTCCCCCACAGTCCAAAGACATGTGCTATAGGTGAATTGGATAAACAAAAGCATAATGTATGAGCGTGTGTGTGAATGAGAGAGCATATGGTTGTTTCCCGGTACTGGGTTGCGGCTGGAAGTGCTCACATACACTGAAATAAATGGCAGTTCATTTCGGTGTGGCGACCACTGATGAATAAAGGGACTAAGCTGATGGAAAATGAATGAATGAATGAAAATAATAAATAATAATGAACTGAACATTTGTTTAAAAGTCAAACAAATAATTGATTTTAGAATTCACACAGCCTGTTTAATGCTGTGCAGCTTGTCTGGTTTCATAAAATAAATAAATGTTGAAATATGATTAATGTTAAATATATTTTTTTTAAATAAAGAAGTGTAAATAATCAAGTATTTGCATTTTTTAATGATTAAAAGTAAAACAAGAATTATGAAAATGCATGAAATGTTAATTTTAAAATAAAATCTTTAAAAAATACTTTCAATAAAAAGCATAAAATATTCAATTAAATTATATACAATGCATATTTAATACATAATACATTCATGTGTTTCATTTACACAAACCCAAAGCAGCATTACACTTACTTATATCTTACACTAAGGGGACTGAAGTCAGTCAAAGCTGCATATTCAGCTAGTACAAAATGCAGCCACCAGAATTCTTACCAGGTCTAGAAAATATGATCATATCACCCCAATTTTATCCTCGTTACACTGGCTGCCTGTTAAGTTTCGTATTGAGTTTAAAATATTACTTCTTACATATAAAGCATTAAATAATCTAGCTCCTGTTTATCTAACCAACCTTCTGTCTCGCTACAATCCAACCCGCTCTTTAAGATCTCAAAACTCAGGGCTTCTGGTAGCACCCAGAATAGCAAAATCAAATAAAGGGGGTCGAGCCTTCTCATTTATGGCTCCTAAACTCTGGAATAGCCTTCCTGATAATGTCCGAGGCTCAGACACACCCTCACAGTTCAAAACTAGATTAAAGACCTATCTTTTTAATAAAGCATTCACTCAATACGTCACTTAGCTGTATGATGCATGAATGTGCTCCACGCATCTCATTTATATACACTATGAACTGCAGCTACACTAATTATTGTCTTTGTTCTCTATTCCAACTGGGGATACTCATCCCGAGGCCCCCAAATACTTTGCAGCGCCACGGATGCGATCCAAGACCCGTGACGAGACGATTCCAAGGCTCCTTAACCCTGGACCTCGCTGTATCCTGAGCAGCTGCTTGGCGGAGTAGCAAGCAAGAGACGGATTCCTGTGACCCTCCAAGGACAGACGAGCCTCGAGTTCTCCAGCGTCCGGCGACTAGACTGCAGCTAGAGCTGCGCACCGATGGATTACTCTTCAGTGTTTGAACTCTAAGTAGTGAATATTAAACAACACTGAACTGAACTGAACTCAGCTATATACTAGCTAATAATATACTAGCTAATAACTAAACTGACATCTTCAATTTACTATAACCTTCAATGTGAAGCTGCTTTGACACAATCTACATTGTAAAAGCGCTATACAAATAAAGGTGAATTGAATTGAATATTGTAATTTAGTTTTTGCATCATGTTTGTTTGAACCCAGAACAGAGCCTCCTCAAAGCAGTCTTAACTAGGCTCTGTAAAGGTTTCTTAAATAACACACAAGAATCTTAATATCATGTGTCTCACAGTGTGTTCTACATAATATGTTCTGCCCCAAAAGTTTCCCCACTGCAGGTATAATAATGATAATGGAGTCATAATCCCGTTAGAGAGATGGTATTTTACACATCGAACTGAAAAGAGCAAGTCAAATCCCATCCCAGCTCTCCAGTACAGATCTAAGAGCAGCTTAGTTCACTAAAACTCTGGTGTGTGTGTGTGTGTTTTTTTTCTTATACAGTGCTGTCTATCGCCTGTCTGCAGTCTGAAGGGAGGAATTTAGCAGGCCACTGTGGGAGCAATATAAAAATGTGCATGGGAGTGAGACCGCCAGTCACGACTGCTGTTCGTCGTTCAGCCGCTGCTTTAAAAGGCTCAAGAAAGATTAAAAATAAAATGAACTGATCTGTCTTTTGATGTGATTTTGATTGAGAGCTGGGATACAAATGAAACTTGTGTGCATCAAAAAGAACATGAAGTACTTTTTGCATGAACAGCATGTTGTATATATATTTTAAAACTCAATTCAAGAGTTCGCCCTTGCTGATGATTTATTATAAAGCGTGTTTGGCATGATGTCCCAGGAGACAGCCCTGAGTCCGTGGGATCCTTGAGCCCGGGGCTCCCCCCCATTGCAGTTCAGGTAGGTCTCGAGAACTCTGGAAAATGTAGATTATGAATGGCTCTGGAGAATGTATGCTGAATTCTACGCTTATCTATGATTTTGATTTAGTTTGTCAATCTACTTATGTTATATGTTTTGGTCTGTGGGAGGAAACCGGAGTGCCCGGGAAAAAACAATGCAAGCACGGAGAGAACATGCAAACTCCACACAGAAATGCTAACTTGGGCAGGTAAGATCTGAGCCAGTGACATTCTTGCTGTGAGGCAATGGTGCTAACCATAGGGCCTCCGTGCTGCCCTGATAAGGAAAGGGGAGGAGTAGGGGTGGAAGGGGGGATTCTTCAAGACGAAGATGGCTAAGGTAAGATTCTCTGGTTATTTATAGTGATTTAGGAATCGTCTGATTGGTAAATCATGCATTAGCTAATGAGGACCAGCTGCTATCAATCATAAGCGTGTGCTCCTCTTGAAATCACTTTGTGCAACTAGCAAATTATTAACAATTGAATAAAGATGAAACTAGTATTCAAGATCATTTATACTCGAAAAATGACATTTGCTTTTTGTTCAAACTACTTATTTAAAATGAGTTAAACCAACATAATTCTTGAGTTTTTTTGAGAGGAAAACTGTTTTATGTTCAATTCACTTAAATTTGTAAAAACTAAAAAGTTAACTCAATTACTTCATGTTGTCCCAACACAAATCGTTTAAGTTAACATCGTCGTTTATACAATTTTAAGTCAATTGAACATAAAACAAGGGAAAAAATACAAATTGTGTTGTTTCAACTCATTTTAAATAAGTAGTTTGAACAAGAAGCAAGTCTTTTTTTTATATACAGTAATGAAATTAGCCATAAAATTGAGTCATAAAATATAAATTTTTAGAAGCATCTGTTAAAATTAGCAGACAGTATAGTTTTTATATTCTCTATATTCCATGTTGATTAATATTAATAAAATATCAATCATTACACACTCAAAACATGATGTTTGACCCATTCGTAAAACAACAAAGGAGTTTTAAAACATACACATTACCTATCTAAACAAAATACTTCAGCAATGGTGTCGTCCTTCCTCTCGTGTGCAAAAGTAACTCCAACATTGCTTCAGGATTTTAAAAAGTTTTGATTCAGCATTTGTTTTTACCACTGTAACTCTCTCGTGTGCACGTGAATGTGGTGCCCGTGTACGCACAAACAGCAGATGTGCGTAAATGGCTGCACAGATGTACAAATCTACATTTGTTGACAGGCCGTTTGGGCTAATTATCAGAATTATGGGATTTGTCTGCCTGACAGATTTTAATTAGACAAACATTTTTTAGTCTTATGCCTTACCCAGAATATAAAAATAGATTTAGATCATTTACTTTAATCAGTACTATCGGAATATGAAGAGACTTTCAACCAGCATAACAAAACATGTTTCTGAAGACAATCACCTACTGCACCTTTAAGATTTTTCCAATTTAAGCTAATTTTCTGCACATACCTAAACTACCATTATATATAATATTTAGGCTCAGTAAACATAAAAAAACAGGTGGCTTTTGATCTGAATTTAAAATAAAACGAGATTGAGATGAGAATTAATGATAAAATGAGATGAATGCACAACAGCATGTAGCATATAGTGGCATACATTAATGAAATTAGCTTTTTCTAATTCAATTTGTGCAAAGAAAATCACTAGTTAGTCAAATAGCGAGTCATGATGCCAATTTTCTATTCTGAACATACTTTGTATTGTTCTGCTTCCAGGCATAAATGATTCGTCATCGGACAGACTTCCCATACAGAATAAATGCAGTTCAGTAATGCTGCAGGATGCTTTCCAAACATCCACCTGGAAAAGGATCTGTGCAGGAGACACTGAGCTTGAGTCCACAAACATTAGAGGAATATTTCTTCTTCCTTTCATTGTTCTTGGCAGTCATGCGATTTTGTGCCTCCAGGTACAAAGCTTGTCTAAACAACTGCCCAGTCATGATTATTTTTGGTTTTCTCATAACCTCATATAATCTGGTAAATTGCAAACAATAACCAAGAACATTTCATTTTCTCATCATATCTGTTTCCTAAAAGGATCAGACTATATATGCAATCTGGATAGTAGAAAATAGTTTTTTATTATAATTATTTATATTGTGATTCTGGACTGCCAAAGCAAATGTTGACAATATGACAGAAATGTAATTATTGTGGTCTTTATATTCCCTATTGACAGACTGTAATAAAATCAATATTTAGAAGATCAGGGCTGGTTGTCAGATTTTTAAATGCATTTCTCTGTTTAAGCTCGTTTTTTTTGCTCATACTTTATTAAATTAAAATCTCCACCTTTCTATCCGTGGGTCTATCTGTCTATTCTTCTGTTTGTCTTTCTAATCTGTCCATCAAAAATAATATTCATTCATTCATTCAATTTCTTTTCAGCTTAGTCCGTTTATTAATCAGGGGTCACCACAGCAGAATGAACCACCAACTTATCCAGCATGTGTTTTACGCAGCGGATGCCCTTCCAGCCGCAACCCATCACTGGGAAACATCCATACACACTCATTCACATGCATGCAAACTCCACACAAATGCCAACTGACTCAGCCAAGGCTCGAACCAGCAACCTTTTTGCTATGAAGTAACAGCGCTGCCCACTCCACCAACACGCCGCCCCAAAAATAATATTATTTTCCAATTAATAAAAAGGATAAAAGAAAACAATATATTATTATGTTATAAATAAATAGAATAAATAAAAAAGACATCTATCTATCTGTCAGTCTATCTATCTATCTATCTGTCTATCTGTCTATCTCTCTGTCTGTCTGTCTGTCTATCTGTCTATCTATCTATCTATCTATCTATCTATCTATCTATCAATCTATCAATCTGTCCGTCCGTCCGTCCATCATCCATCCATCCATCCATCCATCCATCCATCCATCCATCCATCCATCCATCCATCCATCCATCCATCCATCCATCCATCCATCCATCCATCCATCCATCCATCTATCTATCTATCTATCTATCTATCTATCTATCTATCTATCTGTCTATTTGTCTGTCTATCTGTCTGTCTGTATAGGTTAAAGGGAAACATAATGCTTTTTTCCATATACAATGAAAAGTTTTCTACATACTCTTGCTCTCTGTATATACTCCCTATTGATTTATTATAAAAGATCTACTGTCAAACTATTACCTAAACTATTTTTCTGCACATACAGGTATGTATATAATCTTTATAGTAAGAAAACAACTAATTTTTATATTCATATATATGCAGTTTCTTCAAAATTTATTTAAAATAACTCTGAATCAGACAGAGAATCCGAAAGAGCTTTATTGCCAGGTCTCTTCACACATACGAGGAATTTGTTTTTGTGACAGAGCTTCTACAGCGCAACAGAATTACAGAGGACAAAAAACAGGTAATAAATGTATTTGAAAAATAGAAAAAAGTAGTGAATGCAAATATACAAATTGACAAGTATATACAACGTATATACAAGTATATACAATGCTATATGTGCAGCTGTAATGTGCAAATTTGTTTTTAAAGTATGTTGTTAAATTAATAAGTGTACATGTGTATAAAAAGAAGTGATGTCTGGCCATTATCAATAAATATAGTTTCTCAGTTTGGTGATATTTGCTGTATATGCACTTAAAATTCTGACTAAAAAAACAACAACAACTACACACTTTCACTCAGATAAAAATGATACAATTCACTAAACGCAGATAAATTTTTTGTCAATATAGTTTTTGAGATCTGACTGTTGTGACAACTTCCCATATGACAACTTCCCTGTTTAAACAATTCGATTTCTAATCAAAAATGTTTTAAAAATCATAAAAACATCATCGTTTTAATACAAAAACTCACATTTTATTAAATGTCTTACAAGAAAAACGTAGTCTATTGACAGCATACTAGATTTTGAGATGTCAACATATCATATCAACATTCAAATAAACCTCTTGTCTGCAATATTACGTACTTTTTAACACGTTCAAACAGTAAAAGGTAGACAATTTTAACAATTTTAACATATTTTTACAATGGAAAATGCACAAATAATAATAATAGCCTAATATAGAACGTAAGGTAAATTTGCTCTATATGCTATGTTGACTTTTTCTGCATGTATACTTTAAAAAGTACATAGCTCAAATCTGTCATATAATTAAGCGCATGAATATATCAAATATGACGTCTTTACTTCAAAGGGGGCGGAAGAACACACCGCTGACCTGGTCAGCACAGGTGTACGTCCATCTGACAGCTTCAGACAGGTTATGTCGCAATAAACATCATTTGAAATACGTCTTACCTGTCCTCTAGGATGCAGGTCTGTCTTGCTTCCAGAGAGAGAGGGAGAGATTTGAGCGTACTCTGATATTCCGAGAGGCTGTAATGTTTCGCACACTAGAGGTAAGTGTACTCAGTGTCCCTCTCTACTTTGTGGAATGGTTAATGAAGGCGACAGAAGTCACACGGCAGCGAGTCTCCGCCTCCTGCACTCCTGCAATTCCTGCAACTGCAACACAATGAGTCGATGAGGGACGTCACCTGCTGGCCTGAGAAGGGATCGGCTTCATCACATTCATGGTGAAAGTTTAATTAATTAATTATAATAATAAATCATTTAACATTTTTAAATTTTACATTTATTTATTTATTTTTAATTTATGCATTCATTATTTTTAATAGTTTTTTTGCAATAAAAGGTAATTACAATGAAAATACAGAAGAATAAAAATAATGCAAAATATGCAAATATTACATTTTGCTCAAAAAGATTATGACAATTTTTTAAAAAAGTATCACAGTGATATGGCAAAAAGAAAGACAGTGAGAAAGAAAATAATAAAATTTAATAATATTAGATAATTAAAACAAATAGATAATAAAATGAAAAATAAAAAGGAGAGAAAGAGCACATGAAGCAATAACAGAAATTAATGCCAAATTAATTGAAGCACATGATTTAGAAGTTTGAATTGCTTTCTTGTTATGAGATTGAAACATGGTGAAAGTACTATCACGTTGCCAGAGAACCGGAGATCATGTTATGTACAAATTTATAATTAATTAAAAATTAATATTTTTAGGTTCATATTTTTAATAGGAAGCTACAAAATATTATATTTGTGCATATACATTAGATTAGTCAGTACTGAAGCCAAATTGGGAGCTTATCTAGCAAAATAACTTATAGTAATGGTCCACAAACTGTACACCCAAATTTATGTTATTAAATACAAATTTTAAAAAGAGAAAAAATCTAAATAAATAAATAAATATAATTTATTTATTTATTTATTTATTTTGTGCGGTATTTTGCTTGTATTTAATTGTATTATCTTTCTATTTCTAAATATGTTTGGAGACTAAAATATTCTTTTAATAAATATATCTGTTTAATATCTGTTTTGTTTAAATGCACCAAAATACATTGCCTATATTCACTGAGAAATGGATAAAAATATTCATTTTCAAACAGGGTGTACTCAATTAGGCTGAGCACTGTATTATTCATTTATTTTCTTTTCGGCTTAGTGCCTTTATTAATCTGGGGTCGCCACAGCGGAATGAACCGCCAACATATCCAGCATATTTTTTACGCAGCAGATGCCCTTTCAGCTGCAACCCATCTCTGGGAAACATCCATACACACTTATTTAATTTAATTTAGTTTACCCAATTCACCTATAGCACATCTTTGGACTTGTGGGGGAGCACCTAGAGGAAACCCACGCAAACACAGGGAGAACATGCAAACTCCACACAGAAATGCCAACTTACCTAGTCGAGGTTCGAACCAGCGACCTTCTTGTTGTGAAGCGATCGTGCTACCCAATGGGCCACCGTGATGCCTGTAAAAATCTACTTATCTGTCTGTCTGTCTAAATATGTCTGTTAAAAAGAATATTATTTTCCAATTGTATAATTAATAGGGGCGCCACGGTGGCGTAGTGAGTAGCACGTTCGCCTCACAGCAAGAAGGTTGCTGGTTCGAGCCCCGGCTGGATAGGGAGCTATAACATCAGGAATTACTATGCTCTTCAAAGATAGCATTCATTCCCCTCCTAAAAAAGATTATCTTTCTGATCCGACAGAGACATTTGTAGGTAAAATTTGTTTTTCTAATAAAAAAGATAGAAGTTATAAAATTAGATCTGTTTTTATTGAAAAGGTTGTTACAGTGTCTCCTGTAATCTCTTATTGGAGTAATATATTTAGAGATTTGAAATGGGAAAAAATAAGGTCCTTGCAACAAAAATATTTCCTCACGAACAAGGTCAAAGAAGTGTCATCTAAATTAATCAACAAATTTTATCCTATTAAACAATTTTTGAAAAGGTTTCATTCTGATATTGATGTAAAATGCTCATTTTGTCAATTTCATACAGAAACTGTTTTTCACTTATTTTAGGATTGTAGTTATGCTGTACAATTTTGGAAACATATTGGTTCATTTATTAATGATAACATACAACAAGATTTTTCTGTTACTTTTAAAGAAATTATTTTTGGATATTATGATTCTGCCTCTTCTAAAGGAAATGCTTGTTTTGTTATAAATTTAATTTATTTTCTTTGTAAAATCCATATCCACAAATGCAAATTAACTAACACCAAACCATATTTTCCTGTTTGTTTGTTTTTTTTGCAAGAATTTAGTCATTATTTCAATTTAATTTCATTATCTGAAAATAAGCAAGCAAGACTTTAATTTATATACTGTAATTGATTCTTAGATGTCTTACCCTCAAGTTTATTTCATGTTCTTTATTTTTTTTCCTCTTTCATTCTTTCCCTCTATTGTATCTTTTTCCATTGACAATGTAATGTAATTCATATTCTGTATTGTAAACAAATATTGATCCATACTTGTCATCTGTCTTTTTGCAAAAAAAAAAAAAAAAAAAAAGATAGATTGACAAACTACTCACAGGCCTATATATATAATTAATATTTTCCAATTTTAAAACTAATAAAGAGAATAAAAGAAAGCATGAACATAGACATAAACATATATAAAAAAAAATTTCAAATGAACTGAATAAAAAACAATCTATCTATCTATCTATCTATCTATCTATCTATCTATCTATCTATCTATCTATCTATCTATCTATCTATCTATCTATCTATCTATCTATCTCTCTATCTATCTATCTATCTATCTATCTATCTATCTATCTATCTTTCTGTCTGTCTGTCTGTCTGTCTGTCTGTCTGTCTGTCTGTCTGTCTGTCTGTTAACTCCCACTGTTAAAATGAGGTGGCGGGGGAAGAATTAATTAAAATAATGAGAATAAAGCAATAACAAAAAAAAAAAAAAAAAAAAAAAAGAATAACAAATATACCTTTATTTTGTTAGGACCTGTATTTTGAAATGGCACGAGCACTGTCAACGCGCGCCCATGCAATCAGACCTAGCCGGACACTTGCATCCTTTCTGTAGTCATGTCAAGGTTAACTATTAAGTGTTGTCGTCTGTATCAAATGAGTTTGAGCTCCAGATTGAAATGTTACCAACAAATCTCCAGACTGTCAACAATAAGCAGTGGACTTGAAGTAGGTGAAGTTAAAACAAACGTCTCTGAATGGTTAGCATGAATAACTTGTCAGTCTTTGCCTACATATCGCTATCATATAACGTTAGTGTCGTGAATGTCTCTTTAAATTACTACTTCAGAGAGTCAAATCGATTGTATTACGATAAACATTTTTTACTTGATAGCTATGTTTACTTGGAAATTATTCCAAATATCTTGCATGTTTCACTAAAGTAACGTTAAAGCTGGTTGTGTATTCACACATTCAGACTTTCTCCCTAATAATATAATTTCAGGAAAATAATTATTGTATGCAAATTCTAAATAAGGAAGTCATATTAGCAGCATATGACTGTCAAAGTACAACTTCAATTAAATACACAGTTAAATAAATTGTAATGCTGTTTTGAAGTCATGGTTTCATAACATTTCAGACCAATATTCAAATTAGCATGGTAAACAATATAGGAAGCGTTAAAATGAACGAACATACAATAATAAAACGAGCTTTACCTCTGCCTGTTGTCCAGCTCTTGTCAATATACTTTACAAACTTCTGCATTGTAGCCTAGTGTTGGTTGCTTCAATTACTGTTACTGTTTATGCTTTAGTCAGGATTTATGACATGTTTCGATCTTGTTTTGCTGATAAAAACAACACCTTTTGTTTGTTTTGACCTGTGATTTTAGTCAATATGTGGTGGTGGTAGAAGTGTTTCTTCAGCCAATATATGTGGAAGACATACACAGGTAAGGGACACAAAGCATTGTTCCTTTTTAAATAGTAAAATAGTCTAAAATATATAAATATAAATGATATGATGTTTCAATATTTTAAAGTGCTTTGATAGGATTCCCAACAAAAGAGACCTTCATTTAAGCACTCCGCTTGGAGAAGAAAAGGCACTTCACCTCAGGTAAATGGTGTTCACCTAATTCGATAATTTTTAATCCTGTAATAATAATAATACAGGATGTCTCTGGGTTTTAAAATACTGTAATTCACTTTTTTTTTTTTTTAATTTAAGGCTGTTTAAAGGTCTTAAATTAGAGCTGAAATTTGTAGCATGAAAAAACTACAACTAATAATACCTTGCCCACTATTTGGGGTTTTGTAAATGGTATATCTAAATCCTTTCAATCTAAAAATAATTTAACTTGAGAAGATGCGAAATGCAAGAGTTGAAGTGCTTAAAACAAGAACAAATATGTCTCAGGAATTGTTCCTAGTATTTTCTCAATTAAAACTGTTTCTAATGTAGCTCATTTTATGCTTCCTATTAAGGCTGCATGTTTTTGGAAAAATATGACAATACTATATTTTGTTTTTCTGCAATATATTTTGTGATATAAATACAATAGCTCCATTGGGAAAGAATTCATTTATTTAGACTGATTTGGGATTATTCTGGGTGTGAATCATGTGTTAAATATAATAAAGTATAGATAAATACAATGGAGCAATGAAAGCTATGGTGATTTTTGTTTCTTTTAGGAAGTCAAACAGTATTCAGGTACAAAAATTGAAAAATCATATGTAAGATATGTCATATGTAAGATATAATCATATGTCTTTATTGTATAAATAGGTAAATAAAATAATTTTTTATTAAAGTTACAATTAGTACAATTTCTTGTGATGATAAACCTTGACTCTAATATGGTTAAAATCCACAAATCTAATGTTTTTGGAATTTGGCTCTTGCTTAAATATAAGAACAACAATATATAAACTCAACATTGCACATCCTGGCTATTGCAGAAGCACACATTGCGATATTGATGCTGAAACTATGTATTATACAGCCCTGCTTCCTATATATTTGCATAATCTATTGCTGTATTGTTCCATTTAAACATAGCATTGCATTTTCTTTAACTGTCCCTAACTGTCAGCATGCTTTTTTAGTTTGAACATGACGTACAGTATTCGTATGAAATTATGAAATAGTGCATAAAGTTGATATACTTTGTAATGTTGAGTTGCTTATTATTAAATATATACTGAAAAATGTCCTACCTGTGGAACAGTGACAGTTGAGGGATCACCTGCTCATAAAAAAGTCTTATAATATCAAATCCTACAAATACCCTGTAATCATTGGCTCTCATAGCACAATATTTGTGGAATTTCCTGTACTTTTATTTTTCAATTAATATACCGATTTAAGATTTATCATTATGTTTGATTAAGTATGTTACTTATAAATTTGGAATAGCTAAAAGTATTTTTGATACAGGCATTGTTATAATATTATATTTCTAATACAAACAGCTATTAATAAAACCTTTAGGTGTTCTCCATTATTATCACAATACTACTGCCATTTTCTTAACTAATGCAATGTTTGTTTTGTATAGAGAAATATCAGAAGCCGAATACGAGAGACTAGCAGAAGAGACGCTGGATGCGTTAGCAGATTATTTTGAAGATCTCACCGATGAAAACTTCACTGGACTGGACTATGACGTCGTCTTTTCTGTAAGTACACGTCTTCTTAGGGTGCACTCACATTAGGTTGCCTTGAACTGTGCCAAAGCGCGATTGTCCCCCATCCCCTCTCCCCCTCCGCCTGCACTCACATTGCATTTTTTACCTACCGGACCTGAGCCCGCTTACGATGATGCGACTGTTCAGTTTAACAGGAAGAAAAGTGCTCAGCACAGTGAAGATTGCTTAAGTTATATCGTTCTGTATTATTTTTAGTCGTTTAGGATGCAATGATACAGAGTCAAACACTTTGCGGAACAGATTCACCACGTTTGACGCTGCTCAATGTTCATAAAAGTCCTCGTGCTGCAGATATTAGAAGATTTCCTGAAGGTGCAGCTGACGTGCAGCGAAGGGTTTTCGTCTTTAATAAACTACATCAGTTTGTGTTCATTGAAAATTAAGAATGATTAATAAATCCATATGAAACAGTCTCCTAAAAGTGGCGTCGCGTCTTCGTCTTTGAACCATGCTCTGGCACACCTCTTTCAACTGGGCCAGGGCCGGCCAACTGAACAGGCCTGAGCCCGATTTAGAGCACTCGCACTCCTCAAATGAATTGGGAAATGCGCCTGGGCACGTTTCGGATAGCATAGTGTGATTGCGCCCTTATTCTCACATCCTTGCATATTACAGTTTTTCTCAGTCATTTTGGTACATTTTCTCAGATCAGAATTGAAATGATCTTCCTTGAAATTGAAATTACCCGTTTAATCTTCACATATTGTTTCCCTTGCGCACATAAAAAATACAGGTTCTTTTTTTAAAGCAAGTTGCAAATGGTTTTGTACATCCATGCAAATGATTATGTGCAATTCTCTGATGTTTCCTACATTATCAGTTGCTTATGTCAAGTGTATTATGTATTAAATGTATTGTTTCTGTCTCTGTTGAATAGTCTCATCCACCACAACATTTAATTGTTTGTTCATAGCATGTCTTTACATGCAAAATGGCTGAATAAATTGTCATAATGCATTTGTCTATGCATTTGCATTAGACTTTTTTTTTTCTAAATCTGTCTACAATTGGTAAATTTATCCCAGGTAAATCTTGACTTTTCCTAACGAAGCTGCATCTCAAAGGAGATTGTCCTACTGTATGTTTACATTTCTACTTTTGTTTTGTTTTTTTCTTTGTGCTATGCAGCTCTGTTGTTTCCTTTCTGTATCATAATGACATGACCTGGCAACAATTTACAGTACAAACAGCAAAAAGCCATAATTTAGATCAGAACACTCCTCAAGAGTCCACTCTTACATTGATAAAATGACTAAGTAATTTGACTGTCTTATCCATATACAATGACACAAGGACTTGTCATTCTGGCGGAACTGACATGTTCATTGACACAGAAATTTGGTTTTGAGAGATGAACTACTGTAATGATTTTGAGAAAGAGACCAGCTTTTGCAGGTAATCCATGGTGTTTTGCTATTTGTAGATGTTGTTTTGAGAAAAGCACTTACTGTTTTGCAAAATTTTAATTCTGATCTGAGAAATTTACCAAAGTGAATGAAAAAAAACTGTAAATGCCAGTAACGCTTGTACATCTTACAGAACGCCTGTTTTGCCTTAATGTCCAGTAGGGGTCAATATTGGTCTAAAAACTGAAATGTTTTCAATCCACTGAAATCTGATATGTATATTTGAATTATGGCCATTAAATTTGTTTATTTAGATGATTATTTTGTTAAATGTAATAATTATGTCATGTAGAAAAAAATTAAAGGTGTGGTTGGTTTATTCAAAAATTATAATTCTGTTACAATCTACCCACCTTTGTGTTGTTTCAAGCCTGAGTAGCAGAGGCCAGCTAGTGAAGTGCTGTGCAAGTAAGCCTCACTCCTCTGACCTCTAAAGCTTCTATAGTTAGAGATGCTAGAGACCATGGTTTTTAGCCTCTTTGTTAGGGCAACCAACTCCCATGCGGAAAGTCGCTGGTTCGATTCCAGCTCGGAGCGGGTTGGGTGGTGTAGGACCGGCCAAATTAAATTTTTATCAAGGATGTTGGTAATTAAACTGTTTTGCAGTTGCAGTAAATATTTTTAGAGTTATCTAAATATCAAGTTTAACTTAAAAAATGCAGCAAATAAATTTTGGTTGTTTCCATATTTTACACCAGAGATGCCCAAAGTAGGGCCCGTGGGCCAATGTTGGCCCATGATAACATTTAATTTGGCCCGCCACCATCTGACTAAAGACTGAATAAAGACTAAAGACTCCAAAAAACAATCTGAAATTAAAATGTTGTGAATTAATCAGATTTTTAAAAATGTAAATACTGTCACTCGACAGATAAAGGACAATGCTCGAGACATCGACGAGCAAATCAAGGCAAAGGCAGGTGCAGCTTGACTAGAGTATTTAGCGTTAAACTCCATTGTGTTGTAAATATCATTGTTGTTTATTGTTTTATTGTATGCAGTACACTAATAATTGTTATATATATATATATATATATATATATATATATATATATATATGATTATTATTCTTTATTTAAAAAAAATGATTAAACTAGGAAATTACCATGGCAACTTTAATTCAATACAGTTCAGTATATTTATCTTCAGCCCACCACCTTCAATCAAGTTTTGTTTTTGGTCTCTTCATAAGAAAAAGTTTGGGTTTGGTTTTGCACAAAAAATGGCTTTAGTTTTGGAAGTAAATTCTGTCAAATTTACTGTGATTGTTTTCTGATATGTGATTAAATATATGTGATTAGCCCAATGTCTTTACACAAGTAAAAGCTTTAGTTATTTTATATGAAATCAATACATTTTTCTATTATTTTATTTGTATTTATTTATATTAAAATTTAAATTATATTAAATCATTACAAAAGTTAAAAATGATTCTTGTTTTTATTTGGAGTTACAGTACATGATGCGTCATTGTAACCCATTTGTCTAACCTTCACATCCCCAGGCTTTTTGTGGAGCATTGCAATTATATTGTTGCTCTCTAAGGTGAAAACGGCTCTTAAAACATTTATGATGGGATCTTTTCTTCTTTTATAGGAAAAGAGGCTTGTTTGCGTGTTGTTGTTGTTGTTGAGTGCTCCTTCACGACTTCACAGCAAAAAATCTATTTGTGCAAGAACTTTGTTGCAGAGAAAATGCACATCTCCTGCAGGATTTATGAAGGCTACAAACACCCAGAGCTTTTAGCATGTTATTGTAAGACTGAATTAATGCCACTTTCAATCATTTCACTCACACACATGCACGCTCACACATTTATTTATGTGTGTGTGCATATGTACATGTGTTTTTGCATATAAATATTCCTTTTCAAATATTTCCCAAATGATGTTTAACAGAGCAAGGAATTTTCCACAGTATTTCCTATAATATTTTTTTCTTCTGGAGAAAGTCTTCTTTGTTTTATTTCAGCTAGATTCAAAGCAGTTTACATTTTTTTTTAAACATTTTAAGATCAATATTATTAGCCCCCTTAAGCAATATTAATTTTCTGTTTTCTACAGAGACAACCTCTGTTAAACAATGACTTGCCTATAATTACCCTAACTTGCCTAGTTAACATAGTTAAGCATTTAAATGTCACTTTAAGCTGAATACTAGAATCTTAAAAAATATAGCAAAATATTATGTACTACCATCATGGCAAAGATAAAAGAAATAATCTACTAAAACTATTATATTTAGAAATGTGTTAAAAAATGATTTCTGTTAAACAGAAATTGGAGAAAAATATACAGAGGGGCATCATACAAATATTTTGGATTTGTAAATATCTTACTCGTGCCAGTGAAAGATTAAGTCTATGCACTGGTTCCATTAGGCATCTGGCGGGTGGCCAGCAGTCCCTGCCGACAGATTGATTGGTCATTCACGCTTTTCGCTCTCCTCTGGCTGGATAAATGTCAGCCGGTGAGCCTCCTGTCAGCTACTTTGTCAGAGCGCCTAGTTTTTACTCCTCTCCATCCACCTTTTTCCACACGTGACTCGTACTTTGTTTCAAATAATGGCATGCACCTCCAGTTTGAGAAACTTCCATTCAAAAGAACTGAAATAGTCAGTATTAAATTATAAGATTGTGCTACAAATAATCTATAATATTGGTGAAAACAGCATGAAAATAGTATTGCCCATGTGTCAATTTTAACATTAGAATAACAAGCATATCTGTACACATAAGTAAATGTGTATGCCGTATTTATTTGAATCATCTTTAAAGATTTTTTTGTATTCGTGGTGTGCGGTGTTTATCATCTGTGATGTTTTGTAAGTGTTATTTAAAAAAAAATTGTTTTGTTTTTTTGGCAACTGTCTTTGCTTTTTCAAACAAGCTACATACAATACATTCTAAATGTATTCAGTGCACGAGGTTCATAACAAAACATTTCACATTTCCACAAATTGCAGCCTTATGCAATTATTTATTCATATAATATCACCTAAACCAAAGTGCTCATTTTCCAAACATCATAATATTGACAGTTCAACAACCAAGTTAAAACTAAATTATGTTTTATACTCAATATTGTCTTTCGGATTTACCAATGAAAACAGTTCTGAACAAAACCTGAGATTAATCTGTTTTCGAGTGAGTGATTATAATAATATTTCCCAGAGCAGGGCATCCGCTGCGTAAAACAAATGCTGGATAAGTTGGCGGTTCATTCCGCTGTGGCGACCCCAGATTAATAAAGGGACTAAGCCGAAAAGAAAATGAATGAATGAATGAATGATTATGATAATAATTCATGATTCATAAACCCGATTAATCTGAAAATCAGCTGCTTTGAATGAATGATCCAATGAATCACTCCCATAAACACTTGATAGATTATGATATTTAATTATAAAAATGGGTATTTTGCCGGTCAGTGGCACAGTTTTAGTGTTAAATCCACAGACAGACTGTCTTGATATTTAATTATAAAAAGAAACTGGGTATTTTGCATGTCAGTGGTGCTATTTCAATGTTAAATTCACAGACTGAGTCTCTTGTGCGTTTACATGTGTGTTCATTTCTTAACAGAATGGAGTGCTGACAGTGAAAGTGGGCTCAGACCACGGGACATATGTTATCAACAAGCAGACCCCCAACCGACAGATATGGCTTTCATCGCCGACAAGGTTAGATAGTCTGTTAAAATGTGGATATTGACTATATAAACATATAGAATTGACTATTCAAATTTCTTGCTAACATGCTTTACCTTGGTGCGTATTCTGCCATGTTGCATCTGGCATTGAGATGCATTTTGAAAATATTGAAAAGAAAATATATTAATACATTGACAGTTTCCCATTTACAGCTAGGGCTTTAATCTGCCTCAATTTTTCACTTTCAACTATTTCATAAGCTGGCTTTAATATTGCCTTTACTGTTGGGTTGTAGGTTTCCAATAGTACAGTCAGTTGCAATTTTTTTAGGCCGATTTGGCTAGGAACTATACTCTTATTCCAGTGTGTAATAATCAAGAAATTTTGCTGCCGAATCATGGCTGCAGCAGGGACAATGATATTATACAATGCCTGACAATCCTGCAACCATGGAGACTTTTGTCAGAAATGAGTCAGAACTATTTTCTATTGGTTTTAGTACACGGTGTAACTATCAAAAAGATGAGCTTTAAATAAGATTATCGAAAGTCTTTAGATTTTTTTGAGCAAGATGCTAATGGTCTAATCCGATTCAATGATCTATGCTAAGCTAAGCTAAAAGTGCTCCTGCCAGATTAGATGAATGGATTAAAAAAAAGTGGAGTGTTTACTTAATTTTTTTTTTTTTTTTTTTACTGTACACTGTTTAAATTGTACAAGCTTATTTTATCACGTTATTGAATAGAAAATCTAAAAGATTTACATTAGGACTGTGCGATTAATCAAAATCGAATCGTAATCGTGATTTTAAACGTTGCAATTAGCTAATCGCAAGAGGCTGTAATATGAAATATATTTGTATTATTTAATTCCCCCCACCCAGAGCAAATCCGTGACTGCCATCTGTGTGTGACAGTCTTACTAGCCAATTAAGTGAGCACACTTTTGTTCGGCCCAATCAGAATTGCGCGACCGAACTATGCGGAACGCCCAAAATAAAACAAACAGGAAAGCGCGGACGAGTGGGCTGATGGCATCTGCCGCTTCAAAAGCATTAATAGACGAATTCATATCAAAGAAAAACAGCATGTCGGTAATATGAGAATATTTTGGTTTCAAAGTCACAGACACCAAACAAAAGCAGGTCATTTGTGAGAGCTGTCGCAGAATTGTTGCCACAGCCCAAGGAAATACAACAACCAATACCTAAAAAAGCACCACAGGAGGTTATATGAGTAATGTCTTGCTAAAAAGTCAACTAAAAGTATTGCCATTGATACTCAGTCTAGTAGCTAGCAATAGCAAAGTGCAATTTCAGAGTTGTTTGCAGCTGATACACCATATGAAAAAACACCACGAAGGCATCAGGAGAAAACCAACGCCATAACTCACTACTGTTTGCTCTAGAGAAAAATTTGTGTTTGATTTCTGAATATTTCTAAACAAATTTGAATAGAAGTTGGAGTTATTATTAGTTTTTATTGGAGTTAATATCTTTTCAGTTCCTTTTTTAACTAACACTCACTGCATTTTAGCAGTAAGAAGCTACGATACCGAATATTGAGCTGAAGCTTGACTACAAAATTAAATTGCAAATCAAATTGAAATCGCAATATCTGTTTTAAAAAAATGTATTAAATAAAAATAAATAAAAATCTCAATTTGATATTTTCCCCAAATTGCACAGCCCTAAATGTACATACACCAGCCCATCGTTCTCCCGCATCAGAAAAGTGGTCAAAAGTGAACAAAAGAGATTTAAATGCCAGGTGTAAATGGCAATTTGTCTTACTAATCTGCTTTTGACACAATCCACCAAAATGCATCTTAAACTTCCACTAAATGGCATTAGTGTCTTTAGCTGAATGGCTATAGTAATGCTAGTTTTTAATTTAATTGAAGCAGTTTGATGTATTCAGGTTTTAAGCTTTTTTCTGAATGTTTTCTTTCTCAGTGGGCCGAAGCGTTACGATTGGACGGGCAAGCGATGGGTTTACACACACGACGCAGTGCCATTGCATAGTCTGCTCTCCAAAGAGTTGTCTATCATCTTCAAAACAAATATAGACCTGTCTCATCTCATCCATTCATGATGAGGACAATGTGAAGAACAGACACTGCTATTGATTGCTTTCCACACCTGTTTATTCTTGGGAGTTCCTCGGTGAGCATGTTAGTGTATATTTAGTGCTCAAGAAATCTGTTGGACGTTATATTTGTATGCAATTTCTTTTTATGCAGATCCATAAAACACCAAACAAAGTTTAGATCTTGGATAAACAGTAGGTTTAATTTATTTGTCAAACTTGTACACTCAAAAAAGGACACTTTTTTAAAATGAACTGAATCAACACAATTCTTGAGGTTATTGGGAGCAATTTCTTTTATCAATATATTTATTATTTTCACATCAACAAACCAAATGTAAACCAAATGCCAAGAGTAAACCAAATGCCTTAAAAAGCAACAAGTTGACTTCGCAAACACAATGTAAGTAAACACATTGCAACTTGGAACTGTTACATTGACTTAATTCTTATAATTATGCTAATTGTACTCACATTTAAAGTCAACTATTTCCTTTTTACAGTGTCTGACTATTTTAGCACGTCTGTTTTCAAATAATTACTGTAATTATTACAATATTACATATTTAGGGCTTCATTAATTCTATAAAATCTACAGTTATAGCTTGTATTCAATTTAGAAGACACACTGGAGTCTGGAAGAGCAGATTTTAGTTACTGTATGCCATTTTGCTAGATACAGAAAAGCTGGGGGAAAAACTAATATAATAAATGTGTATTGGAAAAAAAATGATAATTTTTATTTAACAAAAAAGGGAGTACAATTTGAATAATTATAAAAATTAAGTCAACTTAACAGTTCCAAGTTAAAATGGGTTTACTTACATTAATTTTGTAAAGTCAACTTGTTGCTTTTAAGGCAGTTGGTTTACTCTCGTTAAGTAACTAATCACTTTTTACAGTGTTTCAGAATACATGTAAACTTTTGTGAGACAACTTAAATGTTTTGTGTTCAATCCACTTAAATTAATCAATTCAATTAAGTTAAATTAATCGATTTGTGTTGGGAAAACCTGAATGAAATATGTGGAACCTTGCATTTTTTACAGTGTATACCATAGGTCTCAAACTCAATTCCTGGAGGGCCGCAGCTCTGCACAGTTTAGCTACGACTCTATTCTAACACAGCTGATCCAGAGTAGTCTTGAACACCTTGATTAGTTGAATCAGGTGTGTCTGATTAGGGCTAGAGCAAAACTGAGCACAGCTGCAGCCCTCCAGAAATCGAGTTTGAGACCTATGCAGTTCTATACAATTCCTCCTTGTTGTCCAAACACAGATCGATTAAGGTAACTATCGTTTTTACAAATTTAAGTAGATTGCACTTAAAACAGATGAGCTGTCTCAAGAAAACGTCAAGAATTGTGTTGTTTCAGCTCATTTTAAATAAGTAGTTTCAACAAAAAAGCAAAAATAATTTGAGTGTAAGCTTGACCTGCAAATTGGCCAAAGAGGTAAAACAAGTGTAGATTGGATAAAATGTTGTTATGATTTATTTGTCTGCATCAAATCTGTATGCAATGCTGAGCTTGTCCTACAAATTAGCTCAAAAAGAACTAAGCGTAGACCTCGGATAAACTGTATTTGTCTGCATCAAACTTGTGCACAATTCTGAGCTTTAAATGCACTCAGGACAGGAGAAAAGTGCTCTCATGGTCAAATCCCCGTGAATGAACCTGGTTAGATTAAAACCAGATTAAAGAGATCACATTTAATAGCTCTTAAAGCAGCTGGATAAGACAAATGGGCACAGATTGTATTTTTTTGGAAGCTGTATTTATGCACCCCTGAACTAGAAAAGAAGTGGATTATGACGGACAGATGGAGAAGTTCTTCCTCTAAAAGCCTCTGGACTTTATTTAAGAATTGTCTGCAAATAATGGCATCCGCTCTCTGGTTATTTTGCTCAGAGCTTCACTGCTGCCACCCTCACATGATGTAAAAAGACCATCCCAATTTAGCAGCAACCCACCCTTTTGTTAAAGCCTTGTCATTAATGCATCAAATTCTATCATTATGCCCTAGACGCCTCTTAAAGTAATATATCGCAACATTAAGTTGACACGCTGTATGTGCAGATGTTGAAATATGAGATAGATTGTACTGCAAGTATGCAGTTGATGTCTTTATTCGGGTTGCATGTGATGGAGACTGCTTCTGATGTTTTTGTCCATTGTTGCACATGTAAATATAATGTTAAATAAATTAGAATTTCATTTTATTTCCATTGTAAACACATGGTTTAAGCTGAAAAAGCTGATTTTCTACTAATAATACTAATTTAATAATAAACAAGCATGTATATTCTAATAATATAATTGCTCTTTAATATATTAAACATAAAAAATATATTATTAATATTTTAATAATTGCTTTTTAATAATAAGATAACACTTCTACTACTAATAATAATGTAATAATAAACAAATATTGAGTATTCTAAAAATGTAATTGCTTTTTAATATATTAAACATAAAAATATATTAATATATTAATAATTGCTTTTTAATAAGATAACACTTCTACTACTAATAATAATTTAATTATAAACACATTTTGTATTATAATAATAAAATAGTTTTTCAATATATTAAACATAAATGTAGTTTTCATAAACCAAATCCTTAAATCATAATACATATATTTTTATATTGTATTTAATATATTATTTAATATTCATAAATCATACTAATATTATTTTAATATAATGTTTAATATTTTTATATTATATTTAATTTTCCTTATGTTTTGTAATGCTAATGCTAATATTCAGTGTAAGAAGTTACGTTTTTTAAGTTTACTTATTGTATTATTGTATTATTATTATTATTATTATTATTATTATTATTATTAGCATGTTATCTATGTGTTTTTAACAAGTTTGATTTATTGGATTTTTAGTTTATTTTAGAATTTTATTTTTTTACATATACATTTTATAATGACTAAAAGTTTTATGCTAAAGTTTGGGCACCCCTCTGTGGCTTCTAGAGAAAGGTATGTAATGTCTTGTTTTTCAGACAAAAATGTGTAGTGTAGCAGTATTGAGATATGTGAAATTACATTGAAACTGAAAAGGTTTAAGCACCCTCTCTTGTGTGAATTTCAAAACCTGTAGTCACTTAATGCTGATTGATTATAACAGTAAATTGATTTGAGTGACTCTGTGAACCACAGATACAACCAATCATGAAAAGGAGATTTAAGATAACTGGTTGCTAGTTGGGCTTTTTCTGAAGCCGCGGTCACACTAGAGTTTGAGCATGTGAAATTCTGTCTTACGTCGCTGCAAAAAGGGGCAGGATTAAACAAGATGATTAGACGTTTAAAAAGCAAGCTATTGGTCCAAATAATACATTTCTGTCCAGAGAGGTCATTTTTTGATCTACGATTGGTCATAAGCAGTCAAATGTTGCGATTTTGCAGGTCAAAGTTCACCAAGCTTGAACTTTGCACCACAGCAAACTGCGAAACTTGTCGCATAAGCTTGCGTTTCCGGTCTGACGCATATGCGTGTGTATGAATGGAAGTCTATAGGGAGAAAAGTCCAGTGTGACCGTGGCTTTATTGTGAACCAAATAGTAGCAACATGGGAACCTCAAAAGAACTTCCTAATGACCTAAAAACTAGGATAATTCACCAACATAAATCAGGAGAAGGATGCAAAAAGCAAAGGTTTGAAGTGTCTTTCTCTATAGCCAGAAATATAGTAAGAATATGGAAGGCCAGAGGATCAGTTCTTGTGAAAGAAAGATGTGATGTATACAAATTAAATTGATGATTTGAAAGGCCAGCAGACTATCACTTGCAATTCTGAAAATTATCAGAGGTGCCCAGACTTTTGCATAAAACGGTACACTAGGCATGGGCCGGAATAAGATTCTGACGGTATGATAACCTTGGATAAAAACATCACGGTTTCACTGCTCTAAAATATATTCTTTTTAAATGTCTGGCTAAAAACAAAATCTTTTCCCCCTTTAAACACAATATATTTTATTTTGAGAAACATTTAAAGTATTTCGGGGCAGTAAACATGTCAGGCTATATAATGAAAATGAATCATTGACTTCTGCTGTCCTTGTTAGTTTAAATAGGACAGCTTAGGAATGGTATAGCAGAAAATTTTGGCTGTTTTAAAACCTTGACTTTTTCAAACCGCAGTATACCTTGAAAACTTATCGCCCCATGCCTATTGTATACATGCATGTTAATAATATTTTAATGCATTTGTTTTAATGATTAATAACACAGTAGGAATTACCTGTTTTTATTATTAAGAAGAACAATACTATTATTATGCTTTACTTAGATTTAGTTTAATGAGTGTATTTATTAATAACATCTTATAAGTATATTAGTTGTTCCATCTTGATACGAAACTTACTTCACTTGATATCTGCCCATGTGTTGTGAATAATTTCAGTGTTATGCTTTGATATGAAGATTCAAGACCAATTACGGGGAGATGAGTCTCTCTCAGTAATTGCACCAGCTGCTTTTAAATCTTCGTGAAGCTTCAACTCTCTCTGTCTTTGAGCTAAAGGGTCCTTTAAGATGCCAGATTATTCCGTTTTCCAATGGCAACTAATTATGATACAAGTAACCGTTCAATCAGATGATAAACGCTTCGAGCATCATGTCTCTTTTTGTCCAGACATGAATATGCAAATGTCTATTATAGAGCTCGACTCGCAGGCCCAAAAATAGCATCATGTTTCCATGGGAACATGGATTTATCACTGAACACTGATGTCAATTGAGTGCTTTTGCTCCAAACAAGCAAGATTCACTGAGCTCATTCACATTGTACTGTCATTCGCTGCTGGACGTCTGACATCAGGAGGACATCATCTAATGTAAACATTCAGGAATACCATGAAAGCATGCGGCTGAAAACGCAATGCAACTTGCAGAAATGAACTCACATGGTCTGTCAGATACATGCTTCAAAACACTTGATGACGCATTGCTGATTTAAGGTTGTAAAGAAGAAGAAAGGAACTCTTCATCAATTCAGGTGAGTCTTTTACTTTTTTCCCTGCTTCAATCACTCAACACCAGTCATTTGAGTCAAAGCAAAGGCCGGATGCTCTTCTGATGACTCAACTGCACTGTGTGGAGACCATGTGGGCTGTTTGCTATTAATTCCACATCAAAAGAGACTGTTTAATTAGAATTTGTCAGATGTTAATCGCCACAAGTTGACTGAACTCCAGCTGTAAATCTGTAGGTCTCGTTTCTTGATGCAAATCATTGTCATTACAGTCGTGCATTTTTTTTTCAAATAGTTGTGGGTTGCAATACTAGTTTCTGTAAATGTATTACAAATGTTATTATATATATATATATATA
>CAIGQQ010035257.1:6429858-6454239 GCA_903798035.1 Danio albolineatus | reverse complement strand
TATATATATATATATATATATATATATATATATACACACACATACATACACACACATACATATGTGTGTGTGTGTGTGTGTGTGTGTATATATATATTTATGTTTATTTTATTTATTAATTTTTTTAGAGCAAGGAATTTCCTATAATGTTTTTTTCTTCTGGAGAAAGTCTTTTTTTAAAAAATTTTTATTATTTAAGGTCAATATTGTTAGTCTTTTTAGGAAATTATTAGTTTTTGATTGTCTACAGAACACACTATCATTATACAATGATTTGCCTAATTACCCTTGCGGGCACCACGGTGGCATAGCACGTTCGCATGGTCGCGTGGGTTTCCTCCGGGTGCTCCGGTTTCCCCCACATGGTAAAACATATGCTGGATAATAACATATGCCGACCCCAGATTAATAAAGGGACTAAGCTGAAAAAGAAAATGAATGAATGACCCTTACTTGCCTAATTAACATAATTAAACCTTTTAAATGTCACTTTAAGCTGAATACTAGTATCTTAAAAATATTTAAATATTTTAAAATATTTCAATATTTATTAAATATTTAAAAAATAACAGTAGCACAATTGCCTCACAGCAAGAAGGTTGCTGGTTTGAGCCCCGGCTGGGTCAGTTGGCATTTTTGTGTGGAGTTTGCATGTTCTCCCCATGTTCGCTTGAGTTTCCTCCACAAGTCCAAAGACATGCACTATAGGTGAAATGGGTTAGCTATATATATATATATTTATATATATATATTTTATTTATTTATTTTTTTTCTTCAAATGTCTTTATTCTAAATTTTTAGCAAATGTTTTTGGTACCTCAAAAAAGTGTGGTTATGATGGCCATCTAACAAGCTAATCCAGCTAAAAATAGTGCTTAAAATGTCACTAAAGTGCAGTATTTGAACCTCAGAATTAAATAGAAAAGAAGGTGAATAACTGCAAAAAGGTCCACTTTTTGAGAAAAAAGAACAACTTTTTCCCCAGTCTGGCTGCAGGCCTGGAAATGTACAGAAGCTTGTTTCACCCGACTACACACTAAAAGAACATTTTGTTCTTTTTACTTGAGCCAAACTTTTGACTTTTTGAAAATATTGACTGACTTTTTCTTGCAGATTAAAAAGTTTAATCAGAGCTGTAAGATTGAAACTTAAAATTAAAAACTCCACTGCAAAAACCTTATTTAACTTTATTGATAAAGGGTACATTCACATGACATGACTGAAATGGAATAGATACTTTGACAATTGTTTTATTTAGTCAGTACAATCTCCATTCACATGGCACCTTGGAAATTGCTTACAAATGCTGCAATATGTATGCCAAGCCAGTAGATGGCACACATACAGTACCTGCACATGCATTGACTATAGACTAAATACATAGCATAATATACTTGTGTTTATACAAAACTGTCGTGTATCTCCTTATTCTTAAGCTGATCAGAAACACTAAGCAGGAAGGAAAATGTCAGTGTGTCATTGTCCCGAGTTTGCTGATAACATATTGATCGTGCTCTAAGACGGGCAGCTGAAGTAGTGAGAGCCACTGTTTCAGCAGAGATAAAGTCCCTTTCAGATTATCCTTCAGATGTGATCTCGAGGAGGTCTCGCCAAACATCGTCCAGCTTTGAAGATAGGAGCGTACCAGAGTCTGTCAGAGATGAGAAATTAATCTCTCCAATTTCCGCCGAATGCAGCAATTTGTCTCAATTTTCTTCAGGTCTGTGGCAGCAGGAGACCCCGCTGTGACACTCAAAGATTAAAATCCTCTACGGTGCTCACGCAACATTTGGCATTTGTCATTAGTGAGGCTTTAAGAAACATATGACTCAATCTAGAATTGAGAGTTCATTTCAAGCATTTTGCCTTCATTTTCTTACAATACAAAACAAATGTATAATAAATTGTATTCTCGCAAATCATCTACGTATGAAATGTCTTTTTCCAACTTGCTCTGTCTGCATTCTAAATGTGACACGAAAACATTTGAATCTGTTACTAGTTGATGTTTATATTATTGTTAAACATTCTGAACCATAAGAGTTGACAACAAAAGAGTTGACATTTCAACCATTCTGTGCTTTAGATTAAGATGCTAACCAATTTATTTAATAATGTACATTAATGTGTAAATGTGATAGGAAAACACTTTAAACTGTTACTAGTTTATGAACCGTAACAGAGTTGACATATTCAACCATTTTATACTTTAGCTCATGATGCTAACCAATTTTCAGTAAACCGAATCCCTTAATAGTGTAAAATAATGCTTTAATGTGATAGGAAAACCCATGAAATTGTTACTAGTAAATGTTTATCTTACTATTAAACTCTCTGAACCGTAACCTTCATTCATTCATTCATTTGCCGGGTCGCGGGGGTAGCAGGAGAGAACCCCAGACTTCCCTCTCCCCAGACACTTCCTCCAGCTCCTCCGGGGGGATCCCGAGGCGTTCCCAGGCCGGCCAAGAGACATAGTCCCTCCAGCATGTCCTGGGTCTTCCCCGAGGCCTCCTCCCGGTGAGACATGTCTGGAACACCTCCCTGAGTAGGCGTCCAGGAGGCATCCGAAACAGATGCCAGAGCCACCTCAGCTGACTTCTCTCGATGTGGAGGAGCAGCGGCTCTACTCCGAGCCCTTCCCGGGTGACAGAGCTCCTCACCCTATCCATAAGGGTGCGCCCTGCCACCCTGCGAAGGAAACTCATTTCGGCTGCTTGTATCCGAGATCTTGTTCTTTCGGTCATGACCCAAAGCTCATGACCATAGGTGAGAGTAGGAACATAGATTGACCGGTAAATCAAGAGCTTTGCCTTTCGGCTCAGCTCCTTCTTTACCACAACGGACCGGTACATCAACTGCATTACTGCTGCCGCTGCACCAATCCGCCTGTCAATCTCACGTTTCATCCTTCCCTCACTCGTGAACAAACCCCAAGATACTTGAACTCCTTCACCTGGGGTAAGGACTTTCCTCCAACCTGGAGATGGGCGTAACAGAGTTGACATATTAAACTAGTTTGTGCTTTAGCTCAAGATGCTAACCAATTTTCAGTAAACCGAATCCATTAATAGTGTAAAATAATGCTTAAATGTGATAGGATAACACTTGAATCTGTTAGTAGTTGTTGTTAACATTACTATTAAACATTCTGAATTGTAGCAGAGTTGACATTTTGAACCATTCTGTGCTTTAGCTTAAGATGCTAACCAATTTATTTAATAATGTACATTAATGTGTAAATGTGATAGGAAAACACTTGAAACTGTTACTGGTTATTGTTTATTTTAATGTTGAACTTTATGAACCGTAACAGAGTTGACATATTCAATCATTTTGTGCTTTAACTCAAGATGCTAACCAATTTTCAGTAAACCGAATCCATTATTAGTGTAAAATAGTGCTTTAATGTGATAGGAAAACACTTGAAACTGTTACTAGTTATTGTTTATTTTAATGTTGAACTTTCTAAACTGTAAGAGAGTTGGCATATTCAACCATTTTGTGCTTTTGCACAAGATGCTAACCAATTTTTAATAAACCGAATCCATTAATAGTGTAAAATAGTGCTTAAATGTGATAGGAAACACTTGAATATGTTACTAGTTGTTGGCATTACTGTTAAACATTCTGAATTATAGCAGAGTTGACATTTTTAACCATATTGTGATTTAGCTCAAGATGCTAACCTCAAACCAGACACCACATGGCATGTCTAAAAAACAAATTTTCTGTAGTTTCAATACATAACGCATTTCAAAAAGTGAAGGAGAAATTCACAATAACAGCTGACACATAATTCATAATTATCCATCAGGTATACACTTAGCATTTAGTAGAAAATAATGAAGAAGAAGAATGACATGCTTCAATGCCTTCCCAAAGTTTCCCGCCATAGGAAGTAACATCACTGGGATCAAGTCACATGTTTTTGTATCAGTGCTTTAAAGATTGTTATCCTTCTTTATAACTCGTGTAACAGAATCAGTCTGCAGTAAGGGCTGCAATATCTAACAAAATGGTTGAAATTGAAAGCTATAGTCACTGCATGAGTTTGGGTTAAAATAATTATTGCTACACTTAATTAGCCATTAACATGTTAATCAAGATCCAGTCACAAACTGCTTAAATCTGCCTTTATTTGGTCAGGCAGGGTAGTTAAATGAAAGTTGAAAATGTAGCATTATGATGCATGTAAATATCTTAGTTGCATGGGGCCCTTATTGGCAATTTCCCAGGGTCCCCAAGAGATTGCTCTGTAAAATTACAAATCATGTTAACCCCCTCTGTGGTTTTTAGCCTTTCTTCCCCTGGACATATAGCATATCAAAAGTGACATTGCAGTAACCTTGCTTTATGGAAGCTAAAAGAGCAGCTCTCAATAATAAACACCCCTGTATGAGCTTCACATGCATCTCAAGGCCGGGTGCTGGCAATATGGAGCTGTGGAATAAGGATGAGTTTCCTGTCCTGAAGCTGCTAGTCTGACACATGACTGAGAGAGAACATTTGCCATGATTTCCTCATTCCTTTACATCCAAATGTGCTCTGTTGGATTGAGATCTGAGGGCCAATTACAGAAAGTTTCTTATCCTACAGTAGGTCTAGATGCACTTCTTGAATGGAAATTAGACTGTGTTTGCAAGGCCTTTTAAAGAGTTAAGATATAAAACAATCAGGAGTTTTCGAAAATTTGTATCACAGAAGCAGATTTTAACTTATTCTATCAAATTGCATCTTATTTCTAGTTATGAAATCTTAAATTGTACCATCGAGTTTGGCAAATCTCAGAACTGTTATTAAGCAACCAACACTGTGAGCGGGTAATTATGAGTTAGCCTAAACAAAATGGATAAACATAACAAAAACAAACAAACAAAAAAAAAGCCAATATACTCATACCTTATCAGTTATTTGGCAATACTGCATATGCAATTCTGCATTTTCCACATTTTTACATAACCTTTGCTATCATCTAATGCTGAAGTCAATATTTTCAAATGTTATTTTAATATTGATTAATGTAACTCGGATGTCCTTTTTATACTGTACATTAAAACAAATTGATGTCAAAATTCACTTGTAGCTTTGAAAAGAAATATTTTTTTAATAATATAAAATATATGCTGTGTTAAAAATGTTAATTAAATAAATTAAAAATAGGTTTACTAGTATGATAAATTACAGAATTCCTTTGTATGTTATGTTGAATTCATTCATTTATTCATTCATTCATTCATTTTCCTTCAGCTTTGTCCTTTTATTCATCAGGGGTCGCCACAGTGGAATGAATCGCCAACTTATCCATTATATGTTTTACACAGCAGATGCCCTTCCAGCAGCAACCCAGTACTAGGAAACATCCATACACACTCATTTACACACATATTGTACACTTCGGGCAATTCAGTTTATTCAGTTCACCTATAGTGCATGTCTTTGGACTGTGGGGGAAACCAGAGCACCTGGAGCAAACTTACGCCAACACAAGGAAAAAACATGCAAGCTCCCCATGGAAAAACCACCTGACCCAGCTGGTACTCGAACCAGCGACCTCCTTGCTGTGAGGTGACTGTGCTAACCACTGAACCACCATGTCTCCCTAAATGTAGGATTCACGTAACGTTATTCATGTAAGATGAAAATATTTATTTGATTTATTGTATTTAGTAGTCTTTGCCTAACAATTAAAATTATAGCTCCATTTCTTACTCTACATTTGTATGTTTAGGCCTAAATTCACATTTACAAATACTGGATTCATTATAAAAAAAAAAAAAAAAAAAAATTATTTCAAATAAAAGTTATATGTAATTTTACAGAATCGTGAAATACTTAAAATTTAAGAATGAAAAAAATTGCTTTGGTTTATTGGTGAAAATATTGTCTTGTTCTTTAATAGGCTGGTGTTTTGAAGGTCCATTAGCTTTTCCCTCTGTCTGCTGTCTTTTGGCTCAGGATAGTCTCCAGAGTAAAGGTCTATTAGTGTTCCTATTCATCTCAATGGCAGATGCTGGTTTTGAAGCCCCAGAAGTGTGATTTGAAATCTGACAAACCTTGAGCAGATTTATGGGGATTGGTCCAGACTGAGGTGTCCATCAGATGAACCCTGAGATAGTGTTGTTCATTACCCATAGCCCTTCTGAAACAGACATGTTGAAGCACTTGCGGCTGCCATGACTGTTCTCCTTTCCAATGATCATCATTTGGAGCGCTTGGTGTTTTGACAGGTAACGTGAGCTCTTAGATTTTTTAAAGAGGGAGATATGATGCTTCTCCTATTCATAAGATATAAAAATAAATATTTGCCGTCCATTGAATATGATTATAAAGTTTCAGCTCAGACAAACTAGTGCACATTGAACATGGTATAATAAATGATATGTTAGGTATTTTGAGCTGAAACAGGTGTTTCTCATTAAATGTAAATGAGCTGCTGCTTTCCAGAAGGGGCGGAGCTTTTATGTGCCGTTATGACACTCCAGATACAACAAAACGTGTGAAGCTGTTTCTGTCAATATGTAAGAAATGACCTGTTGCGGATTAAAGCCCATACATGTTCAAAACATAGTCAGACAATCATGAAGAGGAGGAGCATACAACTTTTAGACAAAACCAGGACATTTCTGGACGGTTAGTAGATATGTTTATTTGAAGTAAAGTTGATTCAGCTTATCGGCTAGCATGCTAATTGTTCTGATTTGCTGCTCTGTTCTGAATAAACATTACACTATCAGTACTATCCTCTTATTAAAGGAAACCTAAGAAGTCAGTAACCTGGCTATATAATACATAAATATGCATTTATGAATGCACTGATGGTGAGCATTGTGGGCAGGGGCGCCGCTAGCAATTTTAGCCCCATGAAAAAATATGAGGATGGGCCCCTTACTACCGAGCTAGTTATTCGCTTTGTCTGCAATGTAGTTATACTGACCTATGCATTTTATTATTGATTTTGTCCATTACTTATCAGTATTTAGTAAGAGAATGGCCATGACTGTAGCTAGCAGATGATTTATTGTTCAAATGTAAATGTAGTACAAAAAAACGAAACAGTAATCTAATATTCAGTGACAATTGTACATTTCTAAACACACAAAACACAATTGTGTAACTATTTAAATAACGGTACTGCAATAGTGTCTCATACAATGTGCAATACACTGGAACAGTGACAAAAGTCAATAAGACACAAAATTATATTACAATGAGGCCCATAAATAAGCCGAGACCCATAAATGATGCTGAGTGCATCATCCGGGTAATTAATGTGCACTTATTATTTTTAGAGTTGTCAGTGTGAACGCACTACTTACATTATTTATACTACAAAATGGCGTAGAAAAGTGCATAAGTATGCGATTTGGGACGCAGCTGATGTTAACCTCGAGGACATCGCTGCTCGACAGTTCACCTGACGATCACACTCAACAAAGCATCAACTCTCTTCCCGCTACTGGCGGACTGAACCATACAGTGAAAGGAGGGGGGGTGCAATTTGTCAGTAAAAGACACGAGGGGCAGATATAAGCCGTATTTTTATTTTTTATTTCTAATAAATTGTTTTACTTGTAATTTAGAGATACATTCATAATTTATATTACATTATAGTACTGTTATTAATTATAAAGCAGATCTCTGGGGGCCCCTAGAGTGCATGGGCCCTTAGAATCGTCCTAACTTTCCCCCCCTTAGCGGCGCCCCTGATTGTGGGATTAATCTAATGAAATCCTTCTGGTTTCTGTGAATGCATAAAGGTAACTTTAGCCACACAGCAAGCTAACAAGCACATTCAGAAAGGATATATGAAAAGAATATTGAATTTAATGTCAACAAAATGTTGGTTTTGATATCCTTCAGAAACAGCATTGAACTAACTGGTGAAGTAGTTCACTGGGTAACACTTTAAATAACAGTACATGAATAATGAAGTATTAATATGTAAATAAAATATTACTTTATTATGAGCTAATGATTAATTATTAAGGCATAGTGCTAATGCCTACCTTAATTACTTGTTAGTACATGTTACACTTCAGATTTAGTAAAATATAGCTAACATGAAGTCATGACCTGCTAATGTATTTTTATATCACGAGTTTACTTGGAGGAGCACATTATCATTAACTCATTATACTCTTGAACTCGTCAACTCGTCAACTACTCTTGAATTGTGTTTAAACATAACAGTTACGCGTTTTTACATTGAAAAACAATAGAAAAATGTTCTGTCTACTACGTCAAATTGATTTTAAACGGAGGATTTCATGAGTAGTTAAGAATGAGGAAATGATAATGTGCTCCTTCAAGTAAAGTCATTACATAAATAGATATTAACAGGTCATCAATTGATGTTGGTTACAATCAGTGCTTAATTTGTGAATTGCCAGGTCCCGGAACAGATTGGGGTAATGGATCTGACATGTTTCCTGAATATAAAGAGGTGTCGGGGGGTGTATGATAGCGCTGTGTAATATGTGGATGAAAGTGAAGAGCATGGGGGAGTCGTGAAAAAAGTGAAAGTGAACAGGGGATGGAGGGCGGATGAGGAAGGAAATCAGTAAAATGAGGTGCCGGACCCGGCGTGTTCCGGCACAAATTAAGTCCTGGTTACAATTAGCTAATTGCTAAAGTTTTAATTCATTCATTCTCTTTTCAGCTTAGTCCTTTTATTAATCAGGGGTCACCACAGTGGAATGAACCGCCAACTTATCCAGCATATGTTTTACGCAGTGGATGCCCTTCCAGCCATAACCCATCACTGGGAAACATCCATACACTCTCATACACATAGTTACACTACGGCCAATTTAGCTTACCCAATTCACCTATAGCGCATGTCTTTGGACCTGTGGGGGAAAGCGAAGCACCCAGAGGAAACCCATGCGAACACAGGGAGAACATGCAAACTCCACACAAATGCCAACTGACCCAGCCGAGGCTTGATCCAGCGACCTTCATGGTGTGAGGCGATTGTGCTACCCACTGTGCCACCTTGACACCCCTAAAGTGTTAATCAATAAATGATTTAACAAAAAAAGTGATTAAGGTAGTCGTTATCCACACACTCATGTTGTAGCTAAAGTTAATTTACAGTCAGTGCATGCCATAACTCATTATTAGTTCATAATAATGTTTAGTTTACATATTAGTACAAAATTATAAGTACATAATGTTATTGTAAAGTGTAAAGTCCTGTGTAAAATTCTTCAGCATATTCAAAATTTCAAAAACGAGTTTAACAACAGAAGAACATTAGTATTTTTTTTGTCATAGATGTAGTAAATCTCTAGTTGCTACAGTAAGGAAATGCTGGTGCTGTTTAAAACATAGATTAAGAATCACTAATATAATAAGATCCCATTCCAATATAATAAGGTGAAGCGAACGCTAAACTGCATTTTTTTCACATGGTTTCAGAGAAAGACTTATTTCAAGTCAAGGTTACTACAAAAGTGCCCTTTTTTTGTTTTCTGGGATGGTAGATGCACTAAGGACTCGATTGTAGCATTTAAACATGGAAAAAGTCAGATTTTGATGTCATGTTAGCTTTTAATGAAATGCATGAGACTATAGCAGCTATAGTGTTTTAATACTGTACATTATTTACAGGTTACCTGGTGGAATTGGCTTTTGGTTCAGAATGAATGAAAAACTACGAATATAAAGGTGCGAGGACACACACACACACACACACACACACACACACACACACACACACACTATGCACATATTTAGGTGCAGGCTGCAAATAAATCACATTTGGGACTGGAAAATTGATATTTATATCTAGGCATGAAATAAATTGGTGGCACAGCTGATGAAAATCTTCTGTGAGTATTGATGAGCTGAAATCATCGATCACAAATCCCAGTGCTCTGCCTACCTTGATTTAATATTAAATCAATTAATGTTAACGTTCCTTGAAAGATTTATTGCAACTTGTAGATTAAAATGTTAACGGTAGATAGGGGAAAGTAATTGTTTTAATTGAAAAACACTTTAAAATAGGCCTCACGGTGGTGCAGTGGGTTGCACAATCGCCTCACAGCAAGAAGGTCGCTGGTTCGATCCCTGGCTGGGTCAGTTGGCATTTCTGTGTGGAGTTTGCATGTTCTTCCCGTGTTCGTGTGGGTTTGCTCTGAGTACTTCGGTTTCCCCCACAAGTCCAAAGACGTGGTACAGGTGAATTGGCTAAGCTAAAATTGGCCCTAGTGTATGAGTGTGTATGGATGTTTGCCAGTGATGGGTTGCGGCTGGAAGGGCATTGCTGCGTAAAGCATATGCTGGATAAGTTAGCGGTTCATTCCGCTGTGGCGACCCCAGATTAATAAAGGGACTAAGCTGACAAGGAAATGAATGAATGAGCACTTTAAAATCGATTTACATGGCCATTACAGCTGTAAAACAAATGCATGTTGTGTTGTGTGTTGACTTTATCAGAAAATATAGAAGACTGACACACTTTATTTTAGGTAAGGTTTGTTTTTGGAAGAAATTACTTGTATAAATGCGTATAATACTTACACAGTGCTAAAAATAAAAGCAATAGTTTATTTAGCACACATTTCGGCCTCATTCATAAACAATGAACAGAACAGATTTGTGTAAATCATTCATAAATGCCTTCTTACATAAATTGTTGCACTGTATTGAAAGTGACACAGTTTTGCAAACAATATAAGGGCTCAGTTAGCGGAAGGGGTCATTTGTTTTATTAATGAAATCCAAGGATAGCGGAGGATGATAAAACATTGTTGGTACTTGAAATAAAATAGATGTATACACAGGGTGTCTGCGGGGTCTTGTAAGGTCCAGTTGGCCCAATAAGGGTGTCTACTGGTGGATAAAGGTTCACTGCGTGTTCTGTTCTTCCAGTGCACAATGTTGAATTCCTTTAAATTTAATTCATATTTGACTTCAATTTTAATATGTGGTGGTTTAGAATATTAATATATTTATCTGGTATATATTAGTCAAAACCAGCAAAAAGCCTTATATATATATATACACACACACAGTATTGCCTTTACCTATCTATACAATTTTTTTTATCTAAATTCTAGTAATTTCCACCAATGCATTTGAACACTTGCTTAACAATTATTCTAAAATGAACAGTTGCTTCTCGAGTAAGCATACGCTGTCCCAGAAAGCGCCTTTGCCCTTTTGACAACTCTCCCCAGTCTCCTCTATAGACAGTAAGCATTCGTTATAAACCTTGTTTAAAGTCATGACTGTGCTCACATACATGTTCTGCTGAAAGTGCACGTGAAACAGCTTATATTACGCTGATCTCAATTGCTTGGTGCCCTTCCCAGTGAACTGACCTGTCCAGTCAACCAGTAAATACTTCTAAGAGGTCAACCGTTGCCTTCAATCCCAGAATTCCTCATTTCCTAGTCAGAATGATGCCTTGACAGTACAGTAAGCAGTGGTGGAGCAGAGCCAGAACGCAGCATTAATTGGCCAAAAACAGCAGCTCAAGGTTGCAGCGATGGATTTTTAGTTTGTCCTTGACTGTCCTCCCCCTCGCTGAGGAGCAGCTGATGTGGTCATCTCTGTGTAGGAGAACAAACTATCTGAAGGTTGTGCTTCAGGCTGCTGAAATTTTGAGCTTAATTCCTGTAGTTTGTATTATAAGAAAGTATGGATGTCCAGAGAAACTTATATAAGGATAGTTGCACTTTTAGATACGTTAATGTTATTGACAAAGCAGCTTAACAGAAGGTGCATATTATTACATAACAGTCAAAATCATAAAAGTTGAGGTGTCGCATATAGTGCGGACAGCTTATAAACATAGTTATCCAGTTATACAGTACATTACATACTATATACTATATTTAATGGGATGTCCTTCCTCAGAGGTGGTTTCGATGTGTATAATGTTCAATGAAGTGTATTTGTGTATTAAATGAAATCTGTTTAGTGTATTATAGTGCTTTACCTCTACAATATCAATAGAAAAAAGTAGTAAGTATAACATATGTAAAATATAATAAATAAACAGTAAAAAATAAACAGAGGGTGTGGCACAATCTACATGTTTTTTTTGTAGCGTTACTTGGCCTAGAACAACCATGAAAATGCATTTTGCCTATTCATTTATTTTAACTTAGTTTAAATTAAAACTACAATAATTGAATGTAAAATCAAAAATAAGCAGAAAAAAAGCACAAAATGGTTCAAATTATTTTGAAAAATCTAAAAATAAAAGGTAATTGTAACAGATTGGGGCACACTGTAACAATACAACAGATTATAAAATAATGTCTGATGTAATGAAGAAAATATACCCCCCCCCCCCCAACAGAGTTCTTTGATTAATAGTTTTTTTTTAAATAGATAAATAAAAAGCAGGATAGAAATACAATAGAATTAAAACTTTTATGGTAATTGAAAAGTTCTTGCTGTTTATTTAATCAATTTAATGTGTCCATGCAGAAAAAAAGAAACATATTTAAAAAAAAAAAAAAAAAAAAACTTTGCCAGACTTTTAGCAGTTTATACGTTTTATTTTTAATATTTGTGTATTCATTTAGAATTTGCTGTGGTTTTTAAATATCCATTAGTGAATTTTTTTTGGCTGAATTTTAGTCTGGCTATCCCATTTACCTGTACAGATGAACTAGCCCAGTGATTCCCAACCTAAGGGTCGTGACCCCCATTAGGAGTCACTCAGGATTAATGAAGGGTCACCAAACTCACATTTGAGGGCTGCAAGTAAAAACAAAAGCCAGATACCAGTTTGATGATAAACGAAAATTCCTGATGTTCAATGTTGCAATTATTAATAATCATCAAACACTTATTTATTTGAAAAACCTATAGTAAATATTGTCCAGCGTTCAGCAAAATGTGCTTCAAGCACCACATTCTGTCAGAAACTGGATTTACGTTTTCATTTAGACTGCCTTCAGTATGTTCAGACCAGTCAGGTTCAGATCAATACGAAAGTTAAACTGAGCTTTTATGCACTATTGCATAAAAATTATTGTTTAAACAGTTCTGTGGGAACAGTCTGTGAATAATTGTAAAAAAATGTATTAATTGAATTGTTTATGATCACACTTCATTAAAACAGTCTGCAGAAACACTTTGACTGACATTCTCGCACTGTACTTGTCATCAGAAAGGGAAAACCCTGCCCATTAGTGACCATCTCTCCCTCATTAGCATAGGACTTTAGTCTTGATTTTGAATCAGCCACTATGCTGACACATTAGCATCTGTAGCTCCGCCCTCTTTTGAAAAGAGCACAATCTCATTTGAATTTAAAGCGACAGTCACTAAAATGCACAATTAGGATCAAAGCCTAACAGGGCCAGCTTCAAAGAGTTATAAAACATTAATTGTGTGGTATTTTGAGCTGAAACTTCACTTCAACTTGTAAAAAAGGGATATAGGTCCCCTTTAAAGAAAAATGAGAATATTGTGAGCTTTGATTTCATTTCTACCCTAAATATTAAAAAGCATCTTGGGTGAATACTTTATTTGAAGATTTAACTTAAAATCTTAATGCAGTTGTTTATTAAAATCATCTTTATTTCATTTTTGTCTTTGTTTTAGGGAGTAAGTGGTCGTTAAGAAATGTTAACATTAAAATAGAGGTCAGCGCGACACGGTGGGTTAGTGGTTACTCACTGTCGTCTCACTACAAGAAAGTCGCTGGTTCGGACCAGGTGGCTTGGCCAGTCGGCGTTTCTGTGTGGGGTTTGCATGTTCTCCCCGTGTTGGCGTGGGTTTCCGATTATTCCGGTTTCCCCCAAAGTCCAAAGACATGCAATATAGGTAAATTGAAAAAAACTAAATGATGTGTATGGGTGGTTCCCAGTTCTGGGTTGCAGCTGTAAGGGCATCTGCTGTGTAAAACATATGCTGGATAAGTTGGCTGTTCATTTCGCTGTGGCGACCCCTGGTTAATAAAGGGACTAAGCCAAAGGCACATGAATGAATGAATGAATGAATGAAATAGGGGTCTCCAGGAAAAAAAGGTTTGAACTAGCCAATGCTAACCAGTCAAAACTGACCCCCAGACCTACAGTACGTAACACTACATTAAACCTGACATTAAAATCCGATTGACTGATAGTAATGTCACCACGAGACCGTCTGCACTGTAATTCAGAACCACTTTGAGCAAATCGTGTTAAGCTTTTTCCACTCAGATCCTAGCATATTTTGCATGATTTTGGCCAATCGACGCTTTATCAATTGATTTTTCAAGCTCAGGCTGACAGCGACACGAGCGGATAATTGTCAGTGGTGTGCTCTTGAGCTCTTAGCGGTGGTAATGAAAGGAGTAATCAGCACATCCTCAGGGCGTTCGCACTAATTAAAGAGGCAGAGTGTTTGACAGGGTCACCTCTGTCTCTGGCACCCAACCAACACACACTCACTTCACTCCTGAGAGACGCACAGCAGCTCAAACACACTGCTTTTCTGGAGCGCTTCCATGAGTTTTACAGAACTTCACACTTCCGACTTATTATCGGCTGTCTGGATTGCACTTGTGTTTGTTTGGTTTTATATACTACTGATAAGGTGACATACAGTTTTTAATAATATTATCATGTAGTGCATTTATTTGCAGAAAGTGACTATAGGCCAGTGTAAAATATTCAATTTTTTCAGACCTTAAAAGGATTGTTCACCCAAAAACAGAAATTAGCTCAACCTTTGCTCTCCCTCATGTGGTTTTAAATCTTAATGAGTTTCATTCTATTGTTGAACACAAAAGAAGATAATTGTTTTTGTAAATGTTGGTTAACCCATTGACTCATATGTATATATGTAAAATACAGCAAGAAGGTCGCTGGTTTAAGTCCTGGCTGGGTCAGTTGGCATTTCTGTGTGGAGTTTGCATGTTCTACCTGTGTTTGCGTGTGTTTTTTTTCTTCCGTTGTACACAAAATAGGATATGATGAAGAATGTTGTAAAAAAGCAGCCAGTGAGATTCATTCTTTCATTTTCTTTTCGGCTTAGTCCCTTTATTAATCCGGGGTCGCCAGAGCGGAATGAACCGCCAACTTATCCAGCATTTGTTTTACGCAGCGGATGCACTCCCAGCCACAACCCATCTCTGGGAAACACATCCATACATTGTCATTCACACACATACACTACGGACAATTTAGCTTACCCAATTCACCTGTACCGCATGTCTTTGGACTGTGGGGGAAACCGGAGCACCCGGAGGAAACCCACGCGACCACGGGGAGAACATGCAAACTCCACACAGAAATGCCAACTGGCCCAGCCGGGGATCGAACCAGCAACCTTCTTGCTGTGAGGCGAACTTGCTAACCACTAGGCCACCGTGGCGCCGCAGCCAGTGAGATCCATAGGAAAAAAAAATACTGTGGAACTCAATAGCTCTTTTTTGAATCCAACTATTTTTATGGGCATTTTAGAATAATTCCTAAAAAAATGCTTAATAAAAATGCCCAGATGCACACAGATTTTGAAAATGCACATTAAAAAACATATGAGCACAACTAATACATTGCAAAAAATGCTTGCTGACTTATTTTTTTAGTCAAATAAATCAAGTTAACTTTTATAGTCATCTTAATTTGCATCATTCAAACTGACTAATAATGTTTGTATAACTTTGTATAACTTAAATAGTTTTAGAAAAATAGTTATTAAAATAAGTTAAAGTAACATAAAAAACATTTGTCATGACTTTTTGTCATTTTTTTCATTCATTCATTCATTCATTCACTTTTCAGCTTAGTCCCTTTAATAATCAGGGGTCGCCACAGTGGAATGAACCACCAACTTATCCAGTTTATGTTTTACACAGTGGATGCCCTTCCAGCTGCAACCTATCACTGGGAATCAATTCCCCTATAGCGCATGTCTTTAGACTTGTGGGGGAATCTGCAGCACCCGGAGGGACACGGGGAGAACATGCAAATGCCAACTGACCAAGCCAAGGCTTGAACTAGCAACCTTCTTGGTGTGAGGCAATCGTGCTACTCACTGTGCCAGCATGAACTATGATGGAAACACATTTACTGAATACATTTCTGCATGTGCATCAGATAAATGCATATGATGTTGTTTTAACAGTGAGTGAAGACTGCTGCACTGTACAAAATGCAGGGTTCCACTCAATTTATTCATGTTGTCCCTACACAAATCTGTTAAGTTAACTTTACAGTTAACTTTATTTAGATGCTACCTTTAACGCATTTTGTTGAATTTAAGTTACAATGCGTCTACATTCCAACTAAAACTCAATAGATTATAAGTACACTGTTAGATTGGGGTTAGGGTTAGTGTTAGTTCACTCAAAAAAATAACTCATTGGATGAACTCCATTTAATTGAGGGCAGGATTTCCATCCAATAAATTTGTTTAGCGCCAACTAAAAAAAAATATTGACACAATTAAATAAAGTTGAGTTGGTTCAACATGATTTTATCAATTAAAAGTTTAAATACATTTGTATTTTTATTTGATTCAAACTCAAAAGTCTGATAATATCATGCATGTCTATTATGTGTCGTTCATTTCAAAGTCTTTTAGTTTTATTTGATGTTATCCTAAATAAAATCACAGCCATTTTAAGCATTTTTCATGTGTTACATAGTCAGTTGATTGAGACTGATCTCAGAACTCATTTTAGGATAGTTATTGCTCACTGAGAAAAGCAACAATCTGCATTTTTTCTGAATAAGCTGCTAACACCCCAACGCATGGGGTCTTCTGCAAGGTGGTAATCTCAAAACTCAAAGCTTTACATGAAAATCTTCTAAAACTTTAAGGTGAAGATTAAACTCTAACAAGTCTTTCTATCGACTTTAAACTCCTAAGATGACTTTTATGGACAATGATTCCCTCTCTTATTTCAATCCTACGCAAAACATGCTGGGATCTACAAATCCCCTAACCAGGTTCGACCATCACAATTCCTTCATGTTGTCCCAACACAAAACGTTTAAGGTAGCTTAAAGGTTTACAAATTTAAGTGGAGTAAACATAAAACAAATAAATTGGCCAATGAAATTACAAGAATTGTGTAGTTTCAGCTAATTTTAAATAAGTAGTTTGAACAAGCAGCAGTGATCATTATTTTGAGTGTTGACATGTACTTGCAGAGTTTCTTACAGTAAGTTAAATGTCTGTTGAAGGAGCAGTGTCAGCAGATATTAGGCATACTCAAATGAGAAGTCATTGGCATGTAGTTGCAATGCAATTTTTAAGTCAACAAAATATGCAATAGAGACCGTCAAAATAAAGTGTCATTAACAATTTTTATTGGATTGAACAGAATACAATTAAGTTGTCTCAAAGAGATCTCAATAATTGTGTTGTTTCAGCTTATTTGAATTAAGTAGTTTGTACAAGCAAGTAAAAAAAGTATTCACAGTATGAGCAACGACTATTGCTTTTGTGAGCGTTTGTGCATGTGTGTGTAATGGAGGGCTGTCCTTATTTGATTACAAGTCATGAAGCTCGTGCTGGGATTCAGCTGGTCTGGAGTCAGCAGTATTGTGAAAGCATGGCTGTGCATTTGGCTCAGCTCTGTCTGCACATGTGTGGCTCCGTTATACACAGCGGGTGCCCTTCCAGCTGCAACCCAATACTGGGAAACATCCATACACACTCATTCACACACTACACTACGGACAATTTAGCTTACTCAATTCACCTATAGCGCATGTCTTTGGACTGTGGGGGAAACCGGAGCACCCGGAGGAAACCCACACGAACACGTGGAGAACATGCTAATTCACCCAGCCGGGACTCGAACCAGCGACCTTCTTGCTTTGAGGCAACAGTGCTAACCACTGAGCCACCATGTCGCCAGAATGTATTATATTTTATTTTAGTTTACAGAGGAGAAATTCTTCCTCACTGTTGTTGTCCAGTCCAAAAATCTAGATAACCTTTAATCAAGACATTTTTACTTGACAAGCTAAATTGCATCATATGATTAGTATAGTTTTCTAAAAAAATCTAATATCTGGTTATGTTTTTGGTTAAAAATTCACAGTATGAGCAACGACTACAGCTTTAAAAGTGTTTCCAGCTTCTTTCAGATCAATAACTAAATCTCATGTCACGGTTATATAGTACACAAGGTCAAGCTCATAAACAACACAAACAACATCAAGGAGCGAAAGATCGAGATGGAAGCGGCTGTGTGTGTGCGAGCGTGCGTGCATGTGTGTGTGTATCGGAGGACCGTCCTCATTTGATTACAAGTCATGAAGCTCGTGCTGGGATTCAGCTGGTCTGGAGTCAGCAGTATTATGAAAGCATGGCTGTGCATTTGGCTCGGCTCTGTCTGCACATGTGCGGCTCCGTTTCTGCTCAATCAGTCAATGCTGAGACACTTGGAAATATTAAGCACTTGATTTGCATGTAGATGCGAGGCTTAAGCATTGACCGACGAGCTCCCGCAGCGATGTTACAGACGCCTGCTGCGAAACATTGGAGACCTTCATGCATCGCAGGCATTTCTCCACATGCACTAACTCTGATTAAGGGAAAACTGAAATGTGCAGCATGAAGTCACATTAAGATTGAGAATTTGCAGACAGTAGGTGATTGGATGGTTCATCTTGCTAATAAAATCAGGCCTTTGAACATGCAGTGCACAGGCGTTGGCTTATGCATTGTGTTTTATCACAGGGCTGCTGTAAAATACATAAGTAAAAAGATGCAGTGAAAGACCTTCATGGGGTAGGCTTTTTTTTGTCGAAGATTAAAATAAGGCTTTTAAGGGTTCACACTTAGCTGATGATTGATAAAGCGTATTTGGCATGCTGTCCCGGGAGAGAGCTCTGAGCTCAGAATATCCTTGAGCCTGGGGCTCCCTCCCATTTAAAGGGCGAGAGGAGAGTTTGAGCTCAGGTAAGTCTCAAGAACTCCCCCCACTTGTGAACGTGCTGAGATATATCTGATTAGGTTACCTTAAGATGCTATTTAAGAGTAGTCGATTTACTTACATTGTATGTTTTTGGATGGTGGGAGGAAACCGGAGAACCCGGGGAAAACCCACGCAAACACAGGGAGAACATGCAAATTCCACACAGAAATACCGACTGGCTCGGGGAGAGGCCGAACCAGCGGCGTTCTTGCTGTGAGGCAACAGTGCTAACCACTGGGCCACCGTGCTGCCCTATCAGAGAAGGGGAGGAGTTGGGGTGGAAGGGGGGATTCTTCAAGACGAAGATGACCGGAGTAGAAAGCTCTGGTAATTTACAGTGTGTCAGGATTCGTCTGATTGGTGCAATATTCGGAGCTGATGTGGTGCCAGCTGTGTTCAATCATAAGCACGTGATCCTCTCGAAATTAGTTTATAAATAAACCCCACTTATGGAAATTGTAAAGGTAGATGACATTTAATTGTCAAAATGTTTTATGAAGTTTTGTATGTTGCACCAAAGTGTATTTTATTATTGGTGTCTATATTTAAAATCAATTTAAACCTTAAAAATAAAATCATTGGGTTGTTTAAAATACCGTCAAAAAAATATTGTTCATTCATTCATTCATTTTCCTTCGGCTTAGTGCCTTTATTCATGAGGGGTCGCCAAATTGGAAAGAACCGCCAACTTATCCAGCATATGTTTTACACAGCGCATGCCCTCCCAGCTGCAACCCGATACTGGGAAACATCCATACACACTCATTCACACACACACACACACACACACTACGGCCAATTTGGTTTATTCAGTTCACCTATTGCGCATGTCTTTGGACTGTGGGGGCAACCGGAGCACTCAGAGGAAACCCACACGAACAAAGAACATGCAAACTCCCCACAGAAATGCCAAGCTGGGACTCGAACCAGTGACCTTCTTGCTTTGAGGCGACATTGCTAACCACTAAGTCACCATGTCGCCAATATGTATTGTATTTTATTTTATTTTTATTTTACAGAGGAGAAATTCTTCCTCACGATTGTTGTCCAGTCCAAATATATAAACAACCTTTAATCAAGACGTTTTTACTTGAGAAGCTAAATTGCATCATAATATCTGGTTATGTTTTAAAAATGTAATTATTTATTAATTAATAACTAATTAATAATCAATAAATTAATAGCCAGTGGTGTAAAATAACTAATTACAAATACTCAAATTTTTGTAATTAAGTAGTTTTTCTCAGGAATTGTTATTTACTAAGAAGTTTTAAAAATGTGTACTTTTACTTTCTCTTAAGTACATTTTTAGTGCTGTATCGGTACTTTTTACTCCACTACTTTTCTTCAACCCAATGGTCACTTTATTATTTCCTGTCTAAAGGGATTAGAAAAATCAGTCCTGTGATTCCTGTCCAATCAAATTGCACATAGAAAGTAAATCACATCACACTTAACTACTGTACCTTAAGACATGCAGCAAACCGTTTGGTAGCATTAAAAGTGTCCAAGAAGACACTTTATATGCAATGACCCAGAGACTGTTTAGACTGAATGTTACTGATGGGAAGATGACGAATATTTACTGTATGATGACTAAAATGGCCTTAAACAATAGTTAAATGCACTACAGAAATGCACTACGCACACACAAATTACATGTAAATACATCAACCTTTCCCAGCGTAATACTCACTACCCACTACTCTTGAGTACTTTTAACAGGGCTTCTTTTTACTCATCTTTTGAGTAATATTTACAACAGACACTTAAACTGTACTTAAAAGTAGTGGTTCTTTTACTTGAGTATGGTTTTTCAGTACTCTTTCCACCACTGTTTATATGTGCCAATTGGGTAGGAAAAAATGAAATTGGCAGATACCATCCAGCAGGCACAGGACGTCAATATTACGTCAGATTGACGTTGTACCCCAACATTGTGGAATGAAATTGGGTAAATGTCAGAACCCAACATGAGGCCGACATCAACGTCTAATGATGTTACAGCTCAGGACGACATAATATCAACATCTAATAATGATACAGCTTAACGTTGTGTGGACGTTCCCACTATGGCTTCTATCAGACGTTTAATTTTGGTTGCCACACCTGATGAATAAATTTCAGTATTTGACGTCAATGTGATTTAATGGGTTTAACCCTTTAGCCAGCAACCCAACGCGGACACACTGGGCCGCTGTTTTTGCATGTCAGTGTTTATAAATAGATTACACCAAAAAGAACATGAGTAGATTTAACAAACTATACATCAGTCTAAAGCTACAACCCTCAAGCACCCATTGCAGCTAGTTGTTTTTCAATGGGATATTTGCATAATATTGGCAACAAGTTTAAAACATCTACTCAGGAGATGTGTAGCTTTTGACCTATTACTTTTCTGTATTGCTTTAGGACTAATTTCATATATTTGTTTATGAAATAGTTAAATGTTTAGTGCGGTGCATTTTTTTATTACATTACTTAAGCATCTATAACTTTTTTTTCATTTTGAGCATTATAAACTCTAGATAATAGATAATAATGGCCAAAGTGTCTTCTTTCCAAAGATAAATGAACTGTGAATGTAGACCAAAATATTCAGCTGTTTTTGATATTTTAGTTTGGGAAGGTCAGTTTTGAGAAAATGTCTCTGACGGTGAGGGAAAGAAGGAAACCGATATATTGAAGCATCAGAATTTTTTTTACAGAAATCTCATTTTGCATGCTATTTTAATCAAATTTGACATATAAACTCATGAAACACTTTGCTTTCAAGTCATATTTTTTTTCTAGGACATTACATTGTTTTACTGTGTTTGTATATGGAAAAATAAATATTGAACCCAATACAATTTTTTTTCTCATGACTTCATAAATTCTTATATTTTTGAGCATGTAAATTTACCACAGTAAAGCCCAAAGTGTCTTCTTTCCGATGATATTTAGTTTGTGTTTATAGGTTACTGGAGTCAGGAACTTTTACCATTTAAAGTTAGGTAGGTGTAAATCCCCAAAAGTGAGAGCTGGGTAACAGGTTAAGCTGTTGGCTCGACATTGGATTTTGGTCACTTTTCAACACAACCTAAATACAACCAAGTATCAACATCATTTAACATCGTTATTGGACGTCAAATAACTTTTGTACTTAGATGCTGGCTAGACATTATATTTTGATCACCTGATATCACGACCTAAATCTAACCTAATATTAACGTCTTATTAATAATGTCTCGTGTTCCTGCTGGGACATTGTCACACATCAGTCAAAGTTACTTGGCCTAACATAAACAAGTAAAAGCGTTTTGCTTAAAAATCTCTCATTTTTATTTAGTTTATATTAAAACTAAAATAACTTCTGCCAAATCAAAAGCGAATTACAAAATAATTAAAGTATGAAAATAAAAATTGTAATAATAACTAATTGTTACTCAAAATAACACTGAATATGACAGTAAAGCAAACCATTTTTTAAAATATTTTTTTGCACTAATCCTAAACCCTAAATGCCTGGCTTTCAGCTCTAATAATACTGAACAAGTGCATTAATATTGTCTGGTCAGAGCTGCTGCTTATCACAGTCTCTAGGAGCTAATGCATTCGTTCATCCATAACGGATAATGTCTTATGGTTGTTAAATCATATAGCCTATTACTACCATATCAAATCATAAGCTTTTATGGCTTTTTATGTGCGTGAGAAAATGCTTTTAAATCCTTTCGGCGTGGCTCGCTGCAACACATCTGTGAGGCCAAAACAGACCTATTCATAGACTTAATTCGCGGAAATTTCCCCCTGTCTCACCTCGAGCTCTTTGACAGCAAAATCCCACTTTATGCTTGTAAGCAACGCGAGTGTAATCCGTCCGTCGAGTAATTTCATTTCCAGAGCTCACACTGGCTCAGTGCCTACAACCCTGACAAGTGATTACTCATCCTGTGTGTGTTTTTTACACGTGTTCACGACTTAGATTGTGCATAAAGGTGCATGCACATATTTGTGCTGACCTAGGCCTGGCAGTGTGGAAGACCCAAAAAATGCAGGCATATAAGTCAAAAATGACTTTAGAATGTCAAAAATTTATTTCCGGTTGCTTCAGCTCAGTTCTTGAAGATTTTTTTTTTTTACTTTAAGATCAGATCTCTGAACTATTAGTTTCTTGTTCACATCAGATTTGAATTTCTTGTTGATTTGTGGAGATGGCAAATGCTTTATACATTTTACATAATTACTGTAACAGTAAGTTTAGTTCTCTGTAGTTTGCTCAACAACTAATTACATATGGCTTGTTGATCAAAACTGATGAGCCGATTCTCACTTAAACTGTCAAACTCTTGAATACTACTCTGCGTGTCAAAATGATGACAGATGGATGGGTGGAAGGAAGGAAGGAAAAAGAAAGAAAGAAAAAAAAGAAAGAAAAAGAAAAATGGATGGGTGGATGATTAGAGAAGGAAAAAGAAAGAAAGAAAGAGAAAGAAAGAAAGAAGCGGATGAGTGGATGAATCGGAATGTATGAATAGAGATGTATGGAAGGAAGGAATTCTAGATGGATGGAAGGAAAGAAAGAGAAAGAAAGAAAGAAAGAAAGAAAGAAAGAAAGAAAGAAAGAAAGAGAAAAAAATGGATGGGTGGATGAATAGAAAAGGAAGGAAGCAAGGAATTCTAGATGGATGGATGGATAGAAAGAAAAAGTAAGGGAAGACATGAATGGGTGGATGAACAAAGATGGGTGGATGGATGGATGGAAGGAATTCTAGATGATAGGATGGATGGATGGAAAGAAAGAAGTATGGATGAGCATAGATAGACAGACAAACAGAGATGGATTGGATGGATGGATGGATGGATGGATGGATGGATGGATGGATGGATGGATGGATGGATGGATGGATGGAAGGATGGATGGATGGATGGATGGATGGAAGGAATAGGATGGGATGGGATGGATGGTTGGAAGGAAGGAAGGAATTGAAAATGGAAAATTGAAAAGGAAACAAAATGGATGGATGGATAGACAGAGAGACAAACAGACGCATGGATAGACGGATGAATGGATGGATGAAAACAGACAGACAATGGATGGATGGATGGATGGATGCATGGATGGATGGATGGATGGATGGATGGATGGATGACGGAAGGATGACGAAAGGTTGGACAAACAGTCAGTCAGACAGAAAGAAAGAAAGAAAGAAAGAAAGAAAGAGACTGATGGGTGGATGAACAGAGATGGATGGATGGATGGAAGGAAGGAAGGAATTCTAGATGGTAGAATGGATAGAAAGAAAGAACAAAGGATAGATTAGCAAAGACAGATAGATGGATGAATGATGGATGAATGGAAGGAAGTAATTCTAGATGAATGGAAAGAAACAAAGAAAGATGAATGGATGAACAGATAGATATACAGACAGACAGACAGACAGACAGACAGACAGATAAATAGATAGATAGATAGATAGATAGATAGATAGATAGATAGATAGATA
>CAIGQQ010035257.1:6413818-6427124 GCA_903798035.1 Danio albolineatus | reverse complement strand
GAAAGAAAGAAAGAAAGAAAGAAAGAAAGAAAGAAAGAAAGAAAGAAAGAAAGAAAGAAAGAAAGAAAGAAAAATAAAAAAGAGAGAATAAAGAATGACGGATGGATGAACAGATGAATGGATGGAAGGAAGGAATTCTGGATGCATGTATGGTCAGAAAGAAAGAAAGAAAGAAAGAAAGAATAATGAAGGATGGATGGGTAAACATGGATGGAAGGAAGAAAATTTGTTGTTTATATAACAGTATAAAATACAAAACATATACTATCAGCCATGATTAGAATTTAAGAAAAAGCTAATTAAGTGTCATTTTATGGATAGATTTTCTGGATAGATGGATGGATGGAAGGGTGGGTGGGTGGATGGATGGATGGATGGATGGATGGATGGAAGGAAGGAAGGAAGGAAGGATTTTTGGATGATTTATGGATGGATTGATAGAGAGAAGCAAAGAAAGAAAGAAAGAGAAAGAAAGAATGAAGAAAGATGGATGGATGAACATACATGATACTCATACATGGATAAATGAATGGACAGACGGATGGATGGAAGGAATTCTGGATGGATGGATAGAAAGAAAGAAAGAAACTTCCATAGTAATTTCTACTGTATTACCATAGTCCAGCAACCAGCATTCTTCAAAATAAATAGTTTTGTTTTCAACAGAAGAATGAAACTCATAAAGGTTTAAACCCTCATGAGGGAGAATAAATACTGAGGTGATTTTAATTTTTGGGTGTACTATCCCTTTAATGAACTTATCCATGTCATAAAAAGGTTACTACTTACTGTGACAATGTAAATCAGCTTATGTATTAGAAATACTCCCCGCGAGCAATGGATAACACTTTAGTTTAGGTCCCAATTCATGAAATTAACTACCGGCTTATTACCTGCCCTGATATTACGATATTACTGTTCATTAGGAGTTATAAAGTATGATCTCATTCTGCATCCTTAATCCTACTCAAAACCTAAAGACCAACTTTTACCTTACTAACTATTAATTAAATATCTAATTAGTAGTTTATTAAGCTAGTAGTGGCGGCACGGTGGCTCAGGGGTTAGCACTGTCTCCTCACAGCGAGAAGATTGCTGGTTTGAGTCCCGTCTGGGTCAGTTGGCGTTTCTGTGTGGAGTTTGCATGTTCTCCCCATGTTCGTGTGAGTTTCCTCTGGGTGCTCCGGTTTCCCTCACAGTCCAAGGACATGCTATAGATGAATTGGGTAAGCAAAATTGGCCGTAGTGTATGAGTGTGTGTGTGAATGTGCAAGAGTGTAAAGGTGTTTGCCAGTACTGAAGGGCATCCGCTGCGTAAAACAGATGCTGGAATAGTTGGTGTTTCATTCTGCTCTGGCGGCTCTTGATAAATAAGGGACTAAGCTGAAAGAAAATGAATGAATGATAAGCTAGTAGTGTTATGGTTTATTACTGTGAATTGTGAAAATTGAAGTGTAAACTAAAGTGTAAAACTATCTTGTAAACTAAAGTGTTACCCAAAAAAATGATATACAAAATAATAGCGACGCCTCCTGATGATATCTTTTGTAAAAGGAAGCTCAAGCTTTAAAAACATGCTCAGAAACATTTTTTTTTCAATTCCTGTGCAGTAAATGTTAATATTTGTGCTATTTATGTTTGGTCAGTGCAAACATTTTAATTTTTAAAAGGAATTGTAACCTTTCATTGGCTTAAAGGATGTGCTGTATTTATGCACTCAACGCAGCTAAATATAAACCGCTGTAATATGTCAACAGCTGGTCAAAGAGATTTTTTTTGTATGCAGACTAAATAAGCCGTTTGGATGAATGCTAGAGCACGTTCTTTAAAAAGGCCCTTAAATGTTCATCTTTTTAAAAAAAAATTTAACTGCAATGCAATTCACATTGGGGCATCACGGTGGCTCAGTGAGTAGCACTGTTGGCTAACCACTGTTGGTCAGTTCAGTTGGCATTTCTGTGTGGAGTTTGCAAGTACTTTCTGTGTTCGCATGGGTTTCCACTGGGTGCTCTGGTTTCCCCGACAGACATGCTTATAGGTGATTTGAATAAACCAAATTGGCTGTTGTGTATGTGTGAATGAGTGTGTATGGGTGTTTCCCAGTACTGGAATAAAATGAATGAATGAATAATTCACGAAACAAGATACAACATACAGTAACTTTATCATAGAAAAACTGTATAAAAGATACAAGTTTAATAAAATACAAAGTACAAATACAAAGAGGCAGTTTCACAATTCAATATTTAAAAAAAAAGATCCTGCATGAACTGATATTTGCAAAATATCCAGTTAATAATTCACACAAGCTATAGTTATCCATATTAATATTAATAATTAGATGAATACATAGATAAATAAATAAATCCATATCATTGTAATGTTATTAATTACTCATCCAGTCCTAAAAAATCTAAATTTCCAATGATTTTCCTGGCTATGGCAATCATCTTTTCCATGCTCTAATAATAAATTCAACCAATAATCAGTATTTACATATTTGTTTAGTTTTCAAGTGCTAGGATTAAATTGGTATAAACCAATTGTTCACGTTTGTGCTACGACATTCATTTCAGATCTTTATTAACAATCATTCTCTCATCTTAATTAACAAAACAATGCAGACATTGGTTATTTCTATGTCAAGAACCATCTGTAGTTTTTCTGTAACTCTTAATGAAAATTTTTGTACAAGAGTGCAGTGTCTTTTCTAAAACTTTTTAAAAACCATTAACTAAAACTACTAACTTAATAAACTACTAATTATGTAACGGTCGGTGAGTGACGATGACAACGGAGTTGAGGATCCAAATGCAGTTTAATGTTAAAAGTCAGTATAGCAGTGGTCAACGGGGCAAACAGGTAGAAGAAATCCAGAATCGTAGTCAAAAAACAGGCAGAAGGTCAAAAAGGCTGACAGCAGACAAGGATAAACAAATGGCAAAGCTAAGATCAAAACACGGACAAACAGGAACAAAAGAAACGCGTTGTAAGGTCACTATTACAGATAACAATACTCAGCAATCACTGTGGGTGTTAGTGCTGTTTAAATAGTCCAGGTAATCAGTCTGTGAGCAGCTTCAAATGTGTGTTTGCAATCACTGGTGACTTGGAGCAGGTGTGTGTGAGTGTTGCATGACTAAATATGTAGTCCAAGAACATGGCTGATTTGTAGTTCATGTGAATGTGTGTGTGTGTTTATCAGCGATCTCTGGCTGTTAGATCGCTGGTGATCGTGACAAATTAGCTCTTTATTATTCGTTAGTAAGGTAAAAGTTGGGTTTATGTTTTGAGGATCAGGGATACAGAATAAGACATACTTAGGTAATAATAGGCAGGTAATAAGCCAGTTGTTAATAGCATGAATTGTGACCATGTAATAAAGTGTTACCGTGTAATCGATAGCAGAGATGTTGGTCTAGCATTTGCTAACTGAATTGTGCTTGGCATTTTTAACAATTTAGTTTATTTGTATAGCGCTTTTTACAAAAAATATTTTGATGTTCCGTATTGTTTTTATTTAATTCACCTCATTTTAACATTTAACACTATTTTTTAATTTTTATTAGAGTATGCAGGAAATATTTATTGTTTCAATGCAGCTATAATTAAGTCTATAAAAAGCATCAGCATCTCATATAGTTCATTTTTAAAGGAATAATCTACTTGGTGTCGTCTCAGGAACCTGTTCAGATTTATTTAGTCAAGTGTGATTGTTTTTCTCCGCGCTACATTCGGTGGATGTAAATGTTACACGGATTTTACTCTAGGCTTCAGTGGGGTGACATTTGGCAAGAATGTAGTGTTTGTTTCAGTTTTCTGGGTGGAAATGTCACTGGGGGTCAGCTTATACAGAGACACATGGAAAGTGTTGTCAGAGCAGTTCAGTGCTGTCACTCGGACTGGAAAACACTGGAGATTTGCATTTATGAGGAAATTGTGAGTGGTGTTTCTCGAGTGGGTACGTACAGCAGTCCTTTTACTCATATAGAAATCGATTTTTAACAATAACCGATAATCTTTAAACCTTTAATCCTTTAATAACCTTTAAAGACAGACCTGTTGTGAGTTTGTTAAACAATTGTTTATGCTTTTGATGAACTTATAACAATAATTCAGTATATATTTTTTTAAAAAGCACGGAACGTCACTGGCTCGAGTCCTGGCTGGGCCAGTTGGCATTTCTGTGTAGAGTTTGCATGTTCTCACAGTGTTTGTGTGGGTTTTCTCCGGTGCTCCAGTTTCCCCCACAGTCCAAAGACATGCGTTTGTGGGCGTTTGAGTAGTTGCTGCTGTCATGTGTTGTGCGTTTGACAGGACGGACTGTACCTTGCATTCGTTTCACACAGATTACAAAACCAAAAACGTTTTTAAGAGCACTTGGTTTATTTAGAAGCACAGATTTCAAGCTTAATGTAGATATATTTCTTATGTGTGTGAAGCAAGTATTTGCTGAGATTCCAGTGCATTCCAGAGCTTCTCCTGGAGAAACATCAGACTATGGGTGGTTTCACACTTGGTTCACTTGCCTGGACCGCACCCAAGTTCGATTGTCCCCCCTTGCCACATTCTCAGTTGGTTTGTGTCCACACTGTCTTTTTTCCTTCTGAACCCCGGTACGCTTGCGTCATCAAGGCGATGTTTTGTGTACGGCTGTTGCCAGGCGACGGACACGAAAGCAAAGCGCCAAAATGGAAAGACGTCCAAACATCGCGGCCGTTTCACTTTTACTGAACCTTTTGGTTTTGGACATACAGAAAGCGGCTCGCGTCTATCTGCCGCAAACATATTATACACGTTCAGAGCACCACACAATGTCCAAGCTGTTTTTGGAGGAGACAAGCAGACATTATCACTGTGTTTGCCCTGGCTCAGTCCCGCTTGTCAGCAAGGTACATACAGTACGTAATACGCAGACACACACAAACACACACACACACACACACACACACACACACACACACACACACACACGAATGAACGTTATAAAAACTATAGTTTGCTCTACTGTTGATGGTTCACTTCTGGCTTTTGGTACGATTGCATTCATACTACAAGTAAACCGTACCAGAGTTCACATGAACTGTACCCCAGACCACCTCTTTCAGGCAGACTCGGGTACGGTTCACGGGTGCGCACCTGAGTTCAGAAGACGTGTTCACACTAGCAAAACGTACCGTACTGTGACGTCAAATGAACCCGGGTGCGGACCAAAAGTGCTAGTGTGAAAGGACCCTATATCAATCGCTGATTGGCTCCTGTACAGGTAGGCGGGTCTACATTCGATATACTTTCTTTTTCTGGATCGTTTTTTAAAACTGTGGGTGGGTCAGCCGGTTCTTGTGAAAATACTATTGATTGGGTTTAGGGAAAGTGGAGGGCGGGTCAGTCGATCGGTCAGTCAGTCAGTTGATAGCGACCTCTAGTAGATTTATGCGAGACCAGCAGGCGCGAATGGCACTGACAAGAGAAATTTGAGATCTGAAAAAGCATAAACAGCGGCGTAAACGTAGCTCCTGGGACATATTTGGGGCTCTCCAGAAATGTATAGAGCACTACTTTTTCAGAATGAGCCTGGGTTGGACAGGTATCTTTTAAAAAGGATCATTGTGGAACCCAAAATAGTTATACTATGCTGAATCATTAATAAAAATAAATAAACAATTTGTTTCTGAAACTTTTATTTCTAACAGTGTATACATAAGACATTTCCAATCCCATTGGCAAAAAAAAATCAGCATTTAATATAAGATTAGCAACATAATCACACACAACTACTCAATTTATAATCTTGACTTATTTTTACAACTTTGTTTACAAGAGTGTGTGCTGTGCATTTTTCTAAAGCAGCTTTGCGTGTAGACATCCACAAGCCGAGGAAGATTTACACAGAGACACCCTACAGCGTGCAGAGGACTGCCTGTGTTATTGGATGCATGTTTATGTGTGTGAGAGGGCATGTCAGCTAGAATCAAGGCTCATGACTCTGTGTGTGTGTGTGTGTGTGTGTGTGTGTGTGTGTGTGTGTGTGTGTATGTGGAGGGGGAGGACAGTTGCCATTGGCTGGTCGGTTCGGGGCTGCACCTGTTGTGTGTGTGTGTGTGTGTGTGTGAGTCGGTGTACAGAGAGCACAGGTCCTGCGCTTGAGAGTGGAGGAAATCTCTCTCTCTTTCTCTCTCCCCCTCTCTCTCTCTCACTCTCTCTCTCACTCTCTTTCACTCAGTTTCTCCTTGTCTCTCCCACTCTTGCCTCACTCTCCACACTGACAACATCCCAAACCTCTCCTCCCTTCTTCTGTCATCAACTCTCTTTCATTCATCCCGTCTGTCCATCTGTCCCTGCTGAGCCGGCACCATGCGTCTGGGAATTTCGGGCTTCATTACGGATATCCTCAGCACCTCCAGCAACATCTGCTTCTGCTGGGCCGAGGGAAAGGTAGAGCCGGAGAGCAACTTTAACACTTTTTGTCTGTCTCTTTTGCGGTGTGTTTTGCTGCTTGGGTGTTTTGTTGACTCAGAAAGGTTGGAGTTTTTCTTGGCAAGGAAAGGTGTTTTGATGTGTTGAGCGGCGGCAGCTTGCTGTCACAACATGTGGCCACTGAGAGTGGGAGAAGACAAAGAGAAAGCTCGAGATTAATGACAAATAACTGTGAGGCAAACACGTCTCGGTGGCACTTCTGTACTGTTGGAAAGCAGGCTGACAGTTCTGGATGGAGTTTGTTTGGTTGGAACTGCCGTGTTGTGCTCAGAAGCATAGTGTTGTCATCCAAAGAGTGTGTTGTCATTTGCAGCATTAAGTTTTTTAAGCCTGCTGGGTTCCACAATCGATTTGTGTTAGGACAACATGAAGGAATTAAGTTAACTTGCTAGTTTTTTTTATTAATTTTTTTCAAATTTGTGTGGATTGAACATAAAAAATTAAGTTTCCCCCCCAAAAACTGAGGAACTGTGTTGTTTCAGCCCCATTTAAATAAGTAGTCATTTTGTGAGTGTACGTCAGATTCATTCATTCATTCATTCATTTTCTTTTCGGCTTCGTCCCTTTATTAATCCGGGGTAATGAACCGCCAACTTATCCAGCATCTGTTTTACGCAGCGGATGCCCTTCCAGCCACAACCCATTCATTCATTCATTCATTTTCTTTTCGGCTTAGTCCCTTTATTAATCTGGGGTCGCCACAGCGGAATAAACCGCCAACTTCAGCCCCAACCCATCTCTGGGAAACACATCCATACATTCTCATTCACACACATACACTATGGACAATTTAGCTTACCCAATTCACCTGTACCGCATATCTTTGGACTGTGGGGGAAACCGGAGCACCCGGAGGAAACCCACGCAACCACGGGGAGAACATGCAAACTCCACACAGAAATGCCAACTGGCCCGGCCGGGGATCGAACCAGCGACCTTCTTGCTGTGAGGCGAACGTGCTACTCACTACGCCACTGTGGCGCCTACGTCAGATTAATTAATTAATTAATTAATTTTCTTTTCTGCTTAGTCCCTTTATTAATCCGGGTCGCCACGGCGGAATGAACCACCGACTTATCCAGCATTTGTTTTCCGCAGTGGATGCCCTACCAGCCGCAACCCATCACTGGGAAACATCCACACATTTTCATTCACACACATACACTAGGGACAATTTAGCTTACCCAACCCATGCGAACACCTACTGCGCCACCGTGTCGCCTGTGTTTGTGAGATGTTAAACTGAATGTTAATGCAGAGCTTGTGCATGTAGGAATAGAAATTGTAACTGGAACTGCTAAGATATGATAAAGTATCATAAAAGTAGTCTGATTTAAGTTTTGTATTTACTTTTAAAGTGATAGTTCACAAGGCGACGCAGTGGCGCAGTGGGTTGCGCTGTCGCCTCACAACAAGAAGGTCGCTGGGTCAAGCCTCAGCTGGGTCAGTTGGCATTTCTGTGTGAAGTTTGCATGTTCTCCCCGCGTTCGTGTGGGTTTCCTCCCGGTGCTTCGGTTTCCCCTACAAGTCCAAAAACATGTGGTATAGGTGAATTGGGTAAGCTAAAATTGTCCGTAGTGTATGTGTGTGAATGAGTGTATATGGGTGTTTCCCAGTGATGGGTTGCATCTGCGAGGGCATCCGCTGCGTAAAGCATATGCTGAATAAGTTGGCGGTTCATTCCGCTGTGGCGACCCCTGATTAATAAAAGGACTAAGCCGACAAGAAAATGAATGACTGCGTTTCAGAAGAGACTCATGTGTTTGAAACAGGTAAAGAGAGAGTAAATGACAATTGAACATTTTGAGTGAACTATCCCTTTAAGTTTGTCAAAATTTGTACAAATAGTTTAAAAATACGATAAACAAATCAGTGAATTTTCTTAATCTTACAGTAGGTTCAATTTTATTTATTAATATTTATTAATATATATATATATATATATTTTAAATATCACCTAAAATGTACATTATTATATATTCCTTTTATTTGTTAATTCATTTTTTTTGCATAAGTTTACTACATGCTAGTGTACCCTAAAAAGTGGCCCATCATTTACATAACAGATTTTTAAATTTAGACCCTTTCTTATTTTGTGTAGACAAAGAATGCTGAGTGCATTGTACTAATGAACTGGAAAATTGTGATTCAGATCTTTCACATTCACCTACATTTACATGTGTCCCACCATAAAGCATCACAACAACTTACGTTAACTATGTTAATAAATTAATCTTACACATTCTCTTATTGGGCGGCACGGTGGCTCAGTGGTTAGCGCTGTTGCCTCACAGCAAGAAGGTCACTAGTTTGAGTCCCATCTCAATCAGTTGGCGTTTCTGTCTGGATTTTTCATGTTCTCCCAGTGTTGGCTGGGGTTTTCTCCACTTTCCCCCACAATCCAAAGACATGTGCTATAGGTGAATTGAAAAAACTAAATTTGCACTAGTGTATGTGTATACATGTGAGAGTGTAAGGATGTTTCCCAGTACTGGGTTGCAGCTGGAAGGGCTTCGGCTGTGTAAAACATGCTGGATAAGTTGGCGGTTCATTCCCTTGTGGCGACCCCTAAAGAATGAAGGGACTAAGCCGAAGAAAAATAAACAAATGACAGTCAAACCTGAATGTGTGTGTATTTAAATATTTGAACGCACTGTTCCTTTAAATTTATTACAGACTCATTGTTATTCTGTTCATAATTGAAAGCTGCTTTTTATATCCGTTATGAGGCATCGGTGCTGAGGTTCATGGGTAGGATATGTTTGGTTCCTCTAAATCTGTGCCTTTGTGACCTTAGTGGAGAAAACAGCAAGCGTTGACAAGCGATAAATCCACTCTGACCACCCAGCAACAGTCATTCACTTCCTCTAGAGTCCTGCATACAATATCTCACATCCACAAAACAGTTATTAACAATGAAATAAAGTGCAAAATTGATGTTTTTTTGCGTAACACAGCTATACTTTCCTCCCATTGTTTTTTAAAGTGCCTGTAATTACACAGTCAATAATTTAATAGCTCCGCATAAGTGTCGCCAGTAATTCTGTTTAAACAGCGTTGTGTCCATTAACATCTATCACATGTTTGTGTTTGTGTGTGGGTTTAAGAGCATTTTCCGTTTTCCCCTCCCATTCCCAAACGCCGTGAATCTCCCAGCTCAAGGCAAATGGAAGGACGTATTTCTTTTTCTAATCAGTCTGTCCGGGACGTGTTACGACATCCCTTCACCAGATTAATGCTTCAGTATTGATTGATCAATTTGGACGTGTAGATCTACGAGCGTGATGAAGCAGGCCAGCTTAACCCATCCAACACTGTTTATTCCCAGAGGTCTCATAGATCGTTCTGTCCCCTGTAATGAAGCGTCGTGACCGCTCCGATCCATCACTGCCCACCATATGCTGAGATATATGATTGACAGTGGCATATTTTTTGACTTTTGATGTAAATGACCTTTCTGAAATGCCATAAATAGGGCTTGAGTGAAAGGCTGGCGCTCTGTTCTTGTCGTTTCCTTGTAATTGTCAAGCTTGGGTCAAGTGGGATGACAAGAACTGGCATATTTTGAATGTTTTAGGCCTGTTTGAAATGTTCTTTGATCTTTGAATCACAAAAAGAGAAGTTTTGCTAATGGTAATAATGTCGAGACTGCCTTTTTTCCCAGTCTGAGCTAAATCAGGTGACAAATATTATACATTTTTGGGTGGTTTGTGTTTGAGATTGTGGAATTTCCATGATTGATTGTAAAAATGTCTTTAAAAGTTGCGTTATTATTATTATTTTTCAGTAGGTGTATTGCCATGTTTCGTTGCTTTAAAATGTGTCAAATATGTCATAATTTAGTATTCATCATGTTGTTTGAAAACTGCTATGAATGCTATTACTTTTTTTCATCATTGACTCACAGAAGGAAAAGTTTTGCTAACGTTTATAATGTCGAGGCAGCTCTTTTCCAAGTCTGATCTAAATCAGATGACAAATATGGTCAATTTTGGGTGATTTGTGTGTTTGAGATGTAGTTTCCATATAGATTATTGTCAAATTGCCTTTAACCTTGTAGTTTATTCAGTATATATAATCAGTATATGGATGATTCTGGAATTGCGGGCACATTTTGCATCTCACAGATAAACCTTTGAATGTTTTAGACCTGTTTGAAATGTTCTTTGAATCACAAAAAGAGAAGTTTTGCTAATGGTAATAATGTCGAGGCTGTTTCTTTCCAAGTCTGAGCAAAATCAGGTCACAAATATGATCAATTTTGGGTGGTTTGTGGGTTTAAGATGTTGTAATTTTCTCCATGATTCTGCGGTTTTGGGAAAATCAGATGAAATAAAAGTCAAATTTTGCTAATTTCCTGTTTGAGATGTTAATTTCACCCTTTTTACAGGCAGGCAAAATGCTAATAAAGTAACCTATTTAAATTAAGTTTATTTAGTATGTTTTGCTCAGGTTGAAAAACCTTTAAGTTAAAAACCTTCCTGCTTCACAAAGCTTTTAACACATGAACTGGGTTTTATTTCATATTTTACTGGCTGTCGAGCAGATAAAAAAATTGTTTTTGTTATATTATTTTTTGTATTTTTGTTTACTTGATTTTGCCTTCAATTTACTCTTGTTGCTTGTGGTTTTTAGTTATTGTGAAACACATTGGTCAACTTGGGTTGATTTTAATTGTGCTACAGTATATAAATAAACCGTCATTGTCAAATTAAGTTTATTGGATGTTTTGCTCATCGAGTTGCTGAGCTTATACTGCAACAATATGCTAATTCCATCATTGCCTGACTCTTGACTTCTTAATAATTTTCAAGTTTTGAGAAAATCCGATTTAAAAATGGTCAAATTTTGCTAATTTCCTCTTTGAGATGGTAATTTCACCCTGTATACAGTCAAAATGCTATTAAAGTAACCTGTTTAAATTAAGTTTATTCAGTATGTTTTGCTCATCTAGTTGCTTAATCAAAATATGGTAACTCCATCATCTCATCAACTCCTGACATCTCCATAATATAAAGTTTTGGGAAAATCAGATTAAAAAAATAGTAGAATTTTGCTAATGTCCGGTTTGAAATGGTAATTTCACACTGTATACAGTCAAAATACTATTAAAGTAACCTATTTAAATTAAGTTTATTCAGTAGGTTTTGCTCATGTAGTTGCTTAATTAAAATATAGTAATTCCATCATCTCATCAACTCCTGACATCTCCATAATATAAAGATTTGGGAAAATCAGATGAAAAAAATGGTAAAATTTTGCTAATATCCTGTTTGAGATGGTAATTTCTCCCTGTATACGGTCAAAATGCTTTGAAGGTTATTGAAAAGAGGCTCAAGGAGGTCCCGTGGGTGTATTGGTACACCAAAATAGACTGTTCTTGTTTCAAGCATTGGAAAAAATCGCAGCATCTGCAAAATGCAAATGACTCCAGAACCAATCGAGAGCCTGCATTGATCTCAAATGACCCGGTGAAATGACATTAATGTTGATTTTTTTTAATGTTAGTTAAGCTCTCGCAACCGATAATAACACATTAAAAAAGTTGCATGTGAATGAATGGCTGATTTTCGCTGACGTTTTTATTTTCTCCAGGCTGAAATGTTTTGAAGCCTGCAGGACAGCCATAATGTGTCCCGTTTTTTTTAGGATGCTGATCTTGTCCGCAGGCGTCAATATGTGTCAGGTCACTGTGGGTCCGCAAGCAGCCCGCGTTCAGTAAAGCCAAGCCATTCGGGAAAGACAAGCTTTAAACATGTTTTCGTTACTTCAATTTTGATGAGATCGTAAATAATGTATGTCATTATAATGAATGTTAAATAGGCTGAAGTGCACATTGAGGTCGCGGTTTGTTCCCACAACAATTTATTTGGGAGATCATTTTGGTCGGTTTGACCTTGAATTAAATTGCTGAAGCAAGGCAACCAGATGATTTCTTGTTGTTCCAGGTGGATGCCGGTGGTCTTTTGCAATATTTGCAGTATGCTTTTATTTAGATGTGTTTGTTTATTGCTGCGGTATGTGCTGCAGTGGCTGGTTTTCCTCTCAAGAGCATGTCAGGGTCATTTTTCATCCCAAAATCAAAAGTATTTAATAAAATCAAATGCAATGATTGGAACTTTTTTGGTAATTACAGTAAATTCAAATGTACACACATGCATATAAAGTACATATATTTTATTATATATACATATATAATAATATGCTTTTTTTTAAAGTGCTAAATAAAGTTAGAAATTGGCATTTACAAATATGCATTTTATTTTTCTTACTCTTTCATATGTGCATTTTATTTTAATTTCCCCCAAATTAATTATTTTATTTTATTCTTTACATTTTTTTCTTTACATTTGTTTATTTCTTTATTTTATAAAAAAATACATTTCTTTTATAATTAATTATATTAATGTTATATTAATTTATATTAATAAACTTATATTAATTCTATTAATTGCTTTACATTATGCTTATTAATTTTCCTAAAAAGTTTTATTTTCTTATTAATTTAATTAGTTTGAGTTCATTTTATGTTTTAATTATATTTTTTTCTTTACATTTTATTTCTTTGTATTTTAAAAGCTTTTATTTTCTTATTAGTCAATTTAATTTAATTAGTTAGTTTATTTCATATTTTATTTCATATTTTATTTTATTGTGTTGTTATTTTTCTTTATATATTTTTTTATTTGTTATTAAAAATATATTTTCTTATTTTGAATTTAGTTAAAAAAAAATTAGCTTATTTTTTATAATTTATGTTTTCTTCTGTTATTTTTCTTTGCATTATTATTATTATTATTATTATTATTATTATTATTATTATTATTAT
>CAIGQQ010035257.1:6305749-6394089 GCA_903798035.1 Danio albolineatus | reverse complement strand
TTTGTCTGTCTGTCTGTCTGTCTGTCTGTCTGTCTGTCTGTCTGTCTGTCTGTCTGTCTGTCTGTCTATCTATCTATCTATCTACAGTATCTATCTATCTATCTATCTATCTATCTATCTACAGTATCTATCTACAGTATCTATCTACAGTATCTATCTATCTATCTATCTATCTATCTATCTATCTATCTATCTATCTATCTATCTATCTATCTATCTATCTATCTATCTATCTATCTATCTATCTATCTATCTATCCGTCCATCCGTCCATCCGTCCATCCGTCTATCCGTCTATCCGTCTCTCTGTCTGTCTGTCTGTCTGTCTGTCTGTCTGTCTGCCTGTCTATCTATCTATCTATCTATCTATCTATCTATCTATCTATCTATCTATCAACTCTGATCAAAATCTGATCAAAACCCGAGTTGCTTGTTCTTCTCATGTAAACTAATGCAAAGTGTTAGTCATTCCTCCAGGTTAGGCTTCAGTGAGCATCTGTGCTAATCTGCATCTTTCCCCCCCAGCTACTCCAGGGAGAACAATTACTGGACCGGCGAACCACAGTACATGTACCTCGCAGACTTACGCCGTGCATCTGTACACAGTTTAACACAGCTCTGGCAGGTATTTCATCTTTACATTCTTTTCTTTCTTTTTTCACATCTTCACGTCACCTGTCATGTCATCTTTCAATTTTCACAATCTTTAGAGCAAACACAATCAACCCTTTTCAGTTTTCTGGGACGATACTAATAGTCTATAGGCAGTGTTTCTTTCACTGTTTTTTTTATTATCAATTAGCTTCTCTCTAATTGACCATTTCAATGTGGTCATGTCATTGGCACATGAACATTTCCTGCTTGTTATCAAACTATTTCATAACTGTAACAAGAGGCAGTTCAATAATAATGTTAAAACAGCTATCATAACATTAATTATCAATATGTGGCTCTTTTTAGATTCTCGAAAGCTATAGAAATTAAAAATGTAAAACAGGAAATACGTTGGGACCGTTGTTTTTATTTACATCCCTCAAAATGGTCAATACTGTTTTCATTTCACAGAAATTAAACAGGCTATAGTCTTACTGTACATTAGGTCTGTAAATGACTTGTAAAGTATTAATAGCTTTATCTTTGAGTTTTTTATCAGTGGTAAATACTGCATATTGTACACTCACCGCGCACTTTATTAGCTGCTTGTTAACACAAACTTTTTTGGCCCTTTAGCATAAACTAAGCATTATTTAAACACCACAGCGCACATAGAGGCACAATATATAAAACCTTTTTATTACCGTTTTGTCGCTTTGGCACATTTCTTAGGTTAGAATTGAAATTTGCACAACAATAAGTGCATTTCTCAAAACAACATGTACAAATAGCAATGGATTACCTGCAAAAGCCTGTCTCTTGCTTAAAATTCTTAGTTAAATTCTCAAAACTAAATTTCTGTGTCAATAAACATGTACAGTAAGTGACATCAGAATGACAAGTCCTTTTGTCATTATGTATGAATAAAAATATCCAAACACCATTAGAGCCGTGTTAGATATTTTTCTCCATGTGATCCCGTGTGGAAGAACCAGGAGCAGTGACTGTGGCATAATATAAGCTCCAAAATCACATGGGGTGTAATGAAAACCAAATCTCCCATGATTCCACACTAATGCTGGGTTCACACCAAATGCGGAATTAAGTATTTGCATAAGTGAATTACATATACTGTAAAAAATTAAATGTTGAGTTAACTTAAAATTTTAAAGCAACTGGTTGCAAAGAAATGTTGAGTTTATTAAGCTTCAGTGGTTAAAGTTGTGCCAAATAATTTTTTTAAGTTCACCGAAAAGGCTGGTTTAAGTCAATTAACTTTACAGAATAATTTGGCACAACTTCAACCACTGAAGCTTAATAAACTCAAAATTTCTTTGCAGCCGGCTGCTTTAAAATTTTAAGTTAACTCAACTTTTTATTTTTTGAAGATATGGAGAAATCGAAATTTAAAGTCTCCTCAACTGAATTTTTTACTTTCATTGAACAGCCAGTTCCAATTATGCAGTTGAATCATTTTTATGAGTAAATTCAACTCTGGGCTCAAAAATATGTCCACCTAACTTATAATTTTAAACTGAGTGAACAATTTGTAAGTTTGTAAGTTTTTTTACAGTGTACAAAGTCCGATTTATGGCCATGTGATGCAAACAATGCGAAATGCGTGACATCTTTGCCGTGAACACATGGGATTCTCCTTAATCCTATCTATTGCGCAAGTTAAACTGTTGAGCAAGTGATTACTGTTAGTGCTTCGTCTTCCGTGAATCTCAGCATTAGTCACAGTGTCATCAAACTATGCCTTTGTTTGTTGTGAATATGCGCCCTCTAGTGGTAAAAATGACATGCTGTTTCTTTAAAGTCTGCTGCGACCTTTTTTGTTGTTGTGATGCAGTTGCTAGAAAAACTAAATATTATTACAGTGGGCGTGGCTTGTTTTTTCTTCTGCAAGCTGATTGGATGTGGCAAAGTAGGCATTTCATTCAGAAAAGGGTTGCGTTAAGAGTTATTGCAACCTAAACAGACACCTCATCCATACCATCTCTGTTGTCAAAACTGACAGCTGGGGGGTGTGGTTAAATATGTTAGCCACGCCCAATACCTCAGACAGACATAATCTGAGAGTTAAACTGAAAACAAGCCAAAAGTGCATGTTCAGTTTTTTTTTAGATTAGAAGGGAAAACTTTTTTTCTTAATGACACGCACAGATGAATTGTTCACCACAAAACTAGCAATGTAAGCTAACAATATCAGATGGTTAGTTTTGATTTAATTTGTACTTTAAAGTTTGTTGCTAGCCATGTCCACCGCTTCTTCAGTCAAGTATTTCCAGCAGACACATTATGCCATAGAGCTCAAATCATCTCAAACTGATTTCTTGAACATGAGAGATAGTTCCCTTTACTTACACTTTCTCCAAAGTCAGCACATCTTAGTTCAATGAAGCAGCTTTAAGAAGTGGTGAATGGTAGATAGCATCCATGGATGCAAAAAATCATGCTACTGTTTGGTGCGATCATGTCAGTATGGACCGCTCCATCGTTTCTGATGAAAGGTTCCAGCAACTTTTTATTCAGGCCAAATAGATCTTCAACCTGGTACTGTGCCTAATAAAGTGGCCAATGAGTGTGTGATATTCTTATTGCAATATAAGAGCGAGGAAATTCAGCCTTAGAGACATTCATTGCTGTTATTTAGGGTGCTTTCACACTTGGTTCATTTGCCTGGACCGTACCCAAGTTCGATTGTCCCCCTTGCCACCTGCTTGGTTGGTTTGTGTTCACACTGTCTTTTTTCCTTCTGAACCCCGGTACGCTTGCGTCATCAAGCCGATGTTTTGTGTACGTCTGTTGCCAGGCGACGGACACAAAAGCAAAGCGCCGGAATGAAAAGACGTCCGCACATCGCGGTTGTTTCGCTTTTACTGAACTTTTTGGTTTAGAACATACAGAAAACGGCTCGCGTCTATCTACCGCAAACATATTATACACGTTCAGAACACCACGCGATGTCCCAGCTGTTTTAGGAGGAGACAAGCATTATCTGAGCTCTGGCTCAGTCGCGCTTGTAAGCGCGTGATACTCAGACACACACACACCCACACACACCCACACCCACACACACACACACACACATGCACACGCGCATACACACACGAATGAACGTTATAAAAACTATAGTTTGCTGTACTGTTGACGGTTCACTTCCGGCTTTTGGTACGTTTGCATTCATACTACAAGTGAACCGTACCAGAGTTCACATGAACCGTACCCCAGACCACCTCTTTCAGGCGGACTCGGGTACGGTTCACGGGTGCGCACCCGAGTTCAGAAGACGTGTTCACACTAGCTAAACGTACCGTACTATGACGTCAAACGAACCCGGGTGCGGACCAAAAGTGCTAGTGTGAAAGCACCCTTAAGATCAGTTTTTTTTACACCCAAGAGCATTTCCAGTTGTTGGGGGTCCACATGAAGGGTCTTATTTTTAAAACCATTTAATTTAATTTTAGCCTAATGACTCATTCAGATAAAGAGTTTATACTGATATAGTCATTTTGACATTATTAGCATCACTCAGACTGTGTGGAACAAACTGGATTAAGGTCTGAGCCTTCAATAAGCATTCAACACAGTCTACCTTTGTGTCCTTCGGGTGACATTTTCCTCAATCTTTATTCAGAAAACGAAGCCAGGGAAGGTTTGATGGTTTAATACATCTGGCAAATTGACTTTACTCATGTAGCTTGATGTAACGGAGCCTTTGGGTTGATTTACATGTCCAGACTGGGGCGTAATATAGTTGTTGAACATTTCTCTTGGGTGTATTTATTATTTTACTACTCCATAGAAATTAGCATAATTCTCATTCATGCTTGTCCTTTGTTGAGTTTAATGAATAGGCACTAGAGGAGATTTGGATGTGCTTATTAACACACACACACACACACACACACACACACACACACACATATATATATATATATATATATATATATATATATATATGCTGGATATGTGGGCAGTTCATTGCACTGTGGCAACCCCAGATTATTAAAGCCGAAAAGAAAATGAATGAATGAAAATGATGCATATTTTATATATAAACTAATAATCATTTATAAATAATTAATAAATAATTAAATTCACCAAAATAATTCTCAAGCTCATTGAAAAGTATTTAAAATTATGTATCTCTATTTGGGACATTCTACCAGAAACGTACATTATCTGTCCTTGAAATAAAACCATAGATACAGCGAATAAAAAGTATTTCATTCTGAAATGGCCTGATAGTTGATTTCTGTGAGATGTTCTGTGAAGGAATATGGCGAGCGCTGGGTACAAAGTAACGCAGGATAAAATGTAACAGAGTTTTAAGGTATTTACTCAGGGTTAACCATGGCATGCTTCCAAGGTTTTCACCACAGTGTCAGCAGACGTCCTCCTGCTAACTATTGAAAAAGTTCGGCAAAATTTGGATGAGAAACACAGGAGAAACCATTTTTGAAGCATAAAAGTATTTTTTATTATAGTTGATATTTTTTTTATTTAAAAGTATCTGTGAAAGTATGTCAGTGAAATCTAATTTTGTCATGATTACCGTCTTCTAGGCTAAAAAACGGAACCGTTTTGAAAGATGTAAAAAAACACACAGTGACTGCTAGCTAGTTTTGAGAAAAACACAGCACAGCTGGGTTAGTTGTAACAGGGTATTACAAATAAGCCACACACTGTTGGACACCAATTAAACAAACAAAATAATTGTTGAATTTTCAGCGTAATGTTGAGAACTTTTAGTATAAAAATGTTTTTTAATAGATTTTTTTTTAATATAATTTTTTTTATTGGTAATTATGCAAATAAATGCATTGTATGATAATGCATAATAATACAAATAAATCCAAATTTGTTTATCCAATATAAATAAATAAAACATACTGTGCTGTGTAGAATAAAAAAGAATTTGCCAAGTACTGAGGAATATATCATATACTATATTATATTATATTAATAATACATAACTATATTAATACATATTACATATAATATAAGGAATATATAGCTATTTAAAGTAAACTGGATTTAAATTAATTGTGTGAAATCTGCCTTTTTAAGCATGTGTTACAACTAACCCTCTGACTGTTACAACTTGCCCCTCAGGTGGGGTAAATAGTAACATTTTTACTCCTGGCACTTTTGGCAATACTGCACAGAAACCATAGGTCTGGCGATCACACTTTCAGTGCTCATTTGCAGGAGAGGCTTGTGTGTTGTTGGTAAAAAAATATTGTTTGTCTAACCCTAATTACTTTGTTCATTATTTGGCCTAAACCAAAAAGTGTTACTTCATGCCCCGCTTTCCCCTGTGTTAATCATTTGGTTCTCAGATTTTTGTTCTTTATTAAAAACACTTTACAAATGTACAAACCCTGTCATTGTCCTTGTCCCCAGCCCAACTGAACCTACAGCTTTAATAGTTATGCTAAGATTTGCTATGCTAAAAACTTTAGAGAATTTAGAGAATTAAAAACCTTCAGAAATAGCAAGTTTAAGTTGTTCTCATCACATCAATTTATTAAAATCATGAAATAATAAATGCATTCCACAAATAAGTACTATTTTACAATTTACATTTCTGTCAGTCTTGTCACGTTTGCATCTAATTTAACATGAAATGCATGTAATACACTTTTAAAGGTATGACTCAGAGGAAGTGACATCATTTGATGGAGGTGAAGCTGACAGTGATCAAGGATGCGTTCTATCATTGAATTGTATGATTTTTTTTGAGGAGGACAAGCTTAAAGGTCAGGCCCTGTCACGTTTTTACAAGTGAAAATGCACGTTTCTGGTAGAATGTTCCATTTTGATTATAAAGAATTTTTTAAATACTTAATAATACTTTAAATCATTTCATTTGAAAAATGATTGTGTAGATTATAAAGACTTTTATAGTAGGATTGGTCTAGTTTTTAAGCCATTTTTGTTACTTGTGACAAACTAAACATTAGCTAAAATAAAATAAGATTTAAACTTACTTCTGCTCGCTGCCAGTATATTTATGTTAGCTGATATATTTATTTATTTAAATTATTTTTCTATTTTTATTATTATTTTTAAATGTGTTTACTTATAAATTAATTTATGAATTAATTTATCTTTTATTTTATTCATCCATATTTTTTATTTATTGTTTATTTGTTTTTCTATTTTTATTTATTTCATTTATTTATTTTTTGTTTATTTTCAATTTCTATTTATTTATGTATGTATGTATTTATTTATCTTTTATTTGTTATTTTTCTATTTTTATTATTTATTTAATTTTCTATTTGTATTAATTATCTATTTATTTATTTATCTTTTATGTATTATTGTTTTTTATTTTTCTATTTTTATTATTCATTTATTTATTCTTCATTTTTTATTTATTTTTCTATTTTTATTATTTGTTTGTGTGTTTGTTTGTTTATTTTTCTGTTTTTATTTATTTATTTTTTATTTATTTATTTTTTTTTATTATTTATTATTATTATTATTATTGTTATTATTATTATTATTATGTACTCAAATAAAAATGACAATTTTTTATTACTAAAGTTGAAGTGAAAACGTATACAGGAAATAAAAAAACAATGATAATTAATGTAAACTAAATTAATAACAACTACATAACTCTTTAGTCATACCAAAATAACTCTGCTGTACATTGCAAATAAGGCCAACCGTAGACCTTCCCCTCATGTTCATATTTTATTATCTCTTGTTCCTTCTACATCAATAAGGCCGCAACATTTATTCTGATACATAATGCATGTAAGAAGTCATGCATCATGAATGTTAGAACAACCAGAAGCACTGAAGCTGACATAACAGCCCAGACGTGACTCTGACTCGTATCATCTCTGTCCTGGACACAATAGCTGGCTCCGTCTTTTAATCCGTCTGCTGATTTCAGACTTTTTCCTGAAGCTGGCAGATCCATAGCTGTGATTTATTTACTGACCTAGAGGGAGAAACATGAAGGAGATGCTCAGGGTGACCTTCATCACACACTGTTTTCTTGTCCAGAATAAAGGATTTGTCTTATGTCTAGTGCTGTACATGAAATAATTAGTTGTTATAGGCAGGTGCACAGGGGCTGAACAAACTCCTGAATGCTGATCATTATTTTATACAGAGAATAATTAAATACAGTTGTTTTTATATGCACATGTGTATGTATTTATTTTATTACATATAATATTACATTCACCCGCTCACTTTAAATTTATAATTTTTAATGGATGTATTATTATAAAATGCAAAACCACAATTAATCACATTTGTAAATAAATTAATGCTAAAATAAATAAAAGAGAATGATTAAGTAAATGTTTATAATTTCTAATGAGCATACAAATATATATAATAATATATTTATAATGTATGTTAATGCATGTATTATTATTATAAAATGTAAACTATATTAATGTATGATTTTGTTTGTTTAAAATAAGTAAATGGATTAATGATCTAATTATTAACATTTGGAAATAAATAATAAAATAAATAAAAAAGATTAATTAAATAAATGTATATCATTTCTTATAAGATTAAAATACAGTATTATATTTATATTTATAATCACATTTGTAAACAAATAAATAATGACATAAATTGCATCATATGTTTATATTTTTAATGTATTTGAATGCATATACTATTATAAAATGTAAACTGTATTAATGTATGATTTTATTTGTGTAAAATAAATAAAGTGATTAATTATGTAAGTATTAACATTTGGAAACAAATAAATGATAAAAATAAATATTAAATAGAGATTAATTAAATAAATGTATATAATTTCTAATAAACTTATAAAATATATACAATATTATATTTATATTTTTAATGTTTTTAATGCATATATTATTATAAAATATAAACTAATATATGATTTTTTAATGCAAAAATCAATAAATAAAATAGTTATGTAATTAATCACATTTGTAAATAAGTCAATAATTAAATCAATAATTAGAATAATAATAACACATTTATTAGTGTCTTATATTTAATAAACAGCTATAAATTTCAGGCATATAAAATGAAATCCAGTATTATATTTATATGAATAATATATTATAATTTGTTTATTATGTAGGCGCCACGGTGGCGTAGTGAGTAGCACGTTCGCCTCACAGCAAGAAGGTCACTGGTTCGATCCCCGGCTGGGCCAGTTGGCATTTCTGTGTGGAGTTTGCATGTTCTCCCCGTGGTTGCGTGGGTTTCCTCCGGGTGCTCCGGTTTCCCCCACAGTCCAAAGACATGCGGTACAGGTGAATTGGATAACTAAAATTGTCCATAGTGTATGTGTGTGAATGAGAATGTATGGATGTGTTTCCCAGAGATGGGTTGTGGCTGGAAGGGCATCCGCTGCGTAAAACAAATGCTGGATAAGTTGGCGGTTCATTCCGCTGTGGCGACCCCAGATTAATAAAGGGACTAAGCCGAAAAGAAATAAAATTTGTTTATTATCTAAAGATGTAAAATTATGATTATATATGTTTTGTATACAAAAATAAATAGATTAAAGATAATGCGAATAAATATAATTTAATTAACAATTTCACATATCAGAATATGTTTTAATGCATTTTAGAGAAACCCACGTGAACACGGGGAGAACATGCAAACTCCACACAGAAATGCCAACTGACCTAGTCAAGGCTCGAACCATGTGGTGGACATAAAATTCTAAAATATAAGCACATACGAAATAATAGTTCAAAATGAACTGCTTAACAATAATACCTCTACAGGCCTGTAGCCAGCCTATAGAAAGTGGTGGTTCTTTTTTTCTCTCAAAAAGTCAATGTTTTTGCAGTTATTTGCCTCATTTTGTTTAAAATTATGAGGTTCAAATACTGCATTTTAGTGACATTTTAAGCACTAATTTTTGCTTGAGTAGCTTGTCAGATAGTGATCATAAACACATTTTTGATGCAACAAAAATATTTCCCTCACTTTTGTCAAGTGCTTACAATACTATTTTGCCACAAAGTATTTATTTACGAACGGGCATTTTAAACCGTATTTTATTACAGATTCATAAATAATGTAATAAGATTAGAACTTTAAATTTACATTTTTAAACAAAGAAATATTTTAAAAAACTTGTTTAAAAAAATACAAATTTATTATCATAAAAAAAACAAAAGCAATTAGCAATCTGTTAAACTAGTTTTAAATGAAGAACTGTAGCTTATAGTTAAATAACAAACTAGCCAGCTCATTTCCTCAGTCAGATTTTCTCCATTTCAATAATTTAAAATTAGGTTTGTCTTAAAACCTTCATCTATTGGTTATTTCTACAATGTATGAAGGCATACTGTCAAAAATGGGACAAATGAGCTCTTATAGGGGCTAAATTCTGGATTTTATCAGTAGGGGGGTGGGTCTTTTGAACCACCTGAACCCCTTCTATGGCTCTTGCACCATATCAAATGCATATTATAGCTTTATTATACATAGTTTTGATGCACATTTTATGTAAATGTTTTTTTTTGCTCATCAGTACCATGTTAATCTGTACAAAAAAAAATAAAAAAAAGCTTGTTCAGTTACACATCACTTCTCCTTAAAATGAATGAGATACGGTCAATCATGTAAAAAGTGCCCTCTTGTGTTTGACTGGGGCATTACACCAACAACACACCGGGTGTCCTGACATTTTATCGTACCCATCTGATTATGCTACCAACACTGTATTTGAATGGTTTTGAGGTTAAGGTTAGGGATTAGGGCGATATTACAGCTTCATATCACACTACTCCACATTAATATTTCCACTGCTAGCAAACTCTAATGGGTAGCATATTGTGTCATCAAAATGTGCTACCTACTTTTTGAATGGGAGGTCGGACAATCTGTCAAGGTAGACGACTGATTTTTGTACTGTACACTCATTCAGCTTTACTTATATTCATAATACTGTTTAAAATACTCATCTTTAAATCTTCAAAAGCATCACATACAGTAATAAACGACCAAAATATCTATAAAATAATGCCATTTACAGAATATTAGATCCATTGTGCTCAAGCTGACATGTTCTCTGTCAGAAACCAGACATTGGCTCGTACGTATGTACTTTAAGCAAACTTATTTATACTATTCATTCATTCATCTTGGTTATTTCTGTCCCTGTCGAGCCGGCTCCACTCTTTTGAAATGTATTATTCATTCAAACGTAGCTCCAGGCGGCGTAATCTAGAGGGCACATGCTTCATACTTCATGTCAATGCATATTTCAGCAGCAATAGCAGAAAGTCCAGATAGTGCTGTGCGTTATTACTGACCTCTGACCTGCAATCATGTGTCATATACCGAGGATGGCCTTTTCTGCTCATACAGTATAGACCTGGTCGCACCGGAAAATAATCATAGTGAGGATAAAGTTTTTAAGTCCCACCTGAAATCAAAATGAAAGTCTTTTTTGTGTATTTATTCTTAATATGTTAGAGAGATAGTTCCCCCCAAAATCACTATTCTGTCATCGTTTACTCACCCATGTTGTTCCACAATGGATATGTTTTAAAGAAAGTAGGAAATCTGTAACCATTGACATCCATAGTATATGTTTTTCCTACTGTGGAAGTCAATGGTTACAGGTTTTCATCTTTCTTCAAAATATATTTTTTTAATAGAACGTAAGTTAGGGGCGACAGTAACTCACCTCACAGCAAGAAAGTTGCTGGTTCAAGTCCCGACTGGGCCAATTGGCGTTGAGTTTGCATGTTCTCCCCCTGTTGGCGTAGGTTTCCCCCAGGTGCTCCAGTTTCCTCCACTGTCCAAAGACATGCGCTATAGGTGAATTGAATGAACTGAATTGGCCGTATGTATGTGAATGAGTGTGTATGCATGTTTCCCAGTACTGGGTTGCAGCTGGAAGGGCATCCGCTGCGTAAAACATATGCTGGATAAGTTGGCGGTTCATTCTGCTGTGGCGACCTCAGATTAATAAAGGGACTTAGCTGAAAAGAAAATGAATGATGAGTGTGTTTGGATGTTTCCCAGTGATGGGTTGTAGCTGGAAGGGCATCCAATGTGTAAAACATATGCTGGATATGTTGGCAGTTTATTCCGCTGTGGCGACTCCTGATGAAGAAGGAAAATGAAATGAAAGTAATGAGAGCATAAATAAATGAATAAATGAATGAAACTGGTTTGGATGTCAAGTTGAGGATGAGTAAATGATGACAAAATTTTCATTTTGGGGTGAGCTGTTCCTTAAAGGTCTGACATGTTTTATTCATTCATTCATTTTCCTTCAGGTAGGCTAAATTGTCCGTAGTGTATGAGTGTTAATGAATGTGTATGGATGTTTCCCAGAGATGGGTTGCTGCTGGAAGGGCATCAGCTGCGTAAAACGTGCTGGATAAGTTGGTGGTTCATTCCACTGTGGCGACCCCGGATTAATAAAGGGACTAAGCCAAAAAGAAAATGAATGAATGAACGAACAAAAATCAAGAGATGCAAAACATATATAAAATTTTGTTGAAATGTTGTAGTTTAGATTTTCCTTTGCAATATTTTGCATGAATTTAAATGTATTATCTTTCCATTTCTAAAGAAGTTTTGTGACTAAAATATTATTTTAATAAATATATATGTTTAATAAATCTGTTTTGTTTAAATGCCCCAATATTACCCATATTCACTGAGAAATGGATGAAAATATTCATATTTAAAATGGGCTGTACTCATATATGCTGAGCACTGTACATTGCCTCGGTTGGTGTTGTAAATTACAGTAAAAAACTGGTAATAAACTGCCAGTTTCTATTATTTAATTTTAAAAAAGTCACTTTGTTAAACTGCAGGACTACATTTTCAACATCAAAGTTGGACAGAGCAGAGATAAAGATCACATAATTCAGTTCAGAAACGACAAAAAACTGAAAAAAGTGACCCTGTTATTAAACTTTTTGTTCCTGATTTAATATTTAGCCTTTAGAAGAGTATAATAGATAGAAATTAATAGAGTTGATTGTTTTATATTTAAAAAACAGCATCGTCAATATTGACATTATGTAAAAAACGTATATTTATTTCAATATATATGTCAAACAATTTGCACTCAGAAGGAGCAGATTCCAACACATATTTCGCATAAATTACTGTATACTACTGTCAAAATTGTACATTCATATATTATTATCATTATCATTATTATTATTATTATTATTATTATTATTATTATTATTATTATTTGATCTGTGTCTTTGTCCTGTCGCTGTTGAAACTTGTGAGATGAAAAAAAAATCCTTGAATGTGTAAACATATTTGGCAATAAAGCTCTTTTTAATTCTGATTCTGAATAAAGGTACCTGCTCTGATAGATATTTAAATAGGGATAGGGTTATCTCACACAATTAAATTAAATTAAATTTAAAAAACGCAATTGTGACACTTTCCATCATGTTCTGTATACTGTAAATTTAGCATGCATCAAAAAGTACTTAATTTTTTCCTCAGATAGTGTGCGGTTGCTTTTTTTCATGATCACATAAGTTGATTGTGTTGCAAAGTCTCGCCGCTTTGATTAAAACGCAATAAGGGCTTTAGGAAAGCGGTGATAACTGCAAAGCCGCCACACTGTACTTCATCTCCACGGCGTGAACTCAACAGCCTGTTAATCTTTTCTAATTAGTATGTGCAAGACAGCTGAATCAAAACATGCCCGCCAGGCCACGCTCGACTGTTTCACTGGTTCATTCTGAGCTGTGTCTTCACTCCAGAGCACTTTTTACGTCATTTTATGCAGCTCTTCTGACATGCTTTTTCTGTAGGTGCTAATTAGGTCCATATGCCGGATTTTATTGAAGCACTTGGCTTTTTTTCTCGCCTTTCTTCACACTTGATGTAGATGTGCTGCTGAGGGATGGAGAAGCACTCGTAAACTTTTGTTTTAGTGCCAGTAATAACAGAAACGGGCTTTTGTGATCTGCTGAGTTCACACTTGATGCACCTGTGCCACACAAAAGGTTTCTATATGTTTACATTCTTGTTTCTTTTGAACAAATCTCAGGGGCTTAAAAAATAAAAATAAGACAAAAATAAAATGTATACACTTCCTGACAAAAGTCTTGTTGCCTATCCAAGTTTTAGGAACAACAAATAGTAACTTGACTCCTTGTTGATCATTTGGTATCAGAAGTGGCTTATATGAAACAAAGGCCTCTAGATTACACTTATTTTACCAAAATAAAATATAATCATGCCTTGATTTTTAATTATTGATTTAGGACAGTAAGGTCTGATTTTGCTTAGACAAAAGTCGTGTCACTTAACAGAAATAATGTACAGTAAATAATATAAAGTCATGGTGCAGTGGAAAAAGAATTATTATTGTGTATGACTCCTATGAGCTTGGACGACTGCATCCATACATCTCTGCAATGACTCAAATAACTTATCAATAAAGTCGTCTGGAATGGCAAAGAAAGCATTCTTGCAGGACTCCCAGAGTTCATCAAGATTCTTTGTATTCATCTTCAGTGCCTCCTCCATCTTACCCCAGACATGCTCAATAATGTTCATGTCTGATGACTGGGCTGGCCTATCCTGGAGCACCTTGACCTTTGCTTTCAGAAATTTTGATGTGGAGGCTGAAGTATGAGAAGGAGCGCTATCCTGCTGAACAATTTACTCTGTCCTGTGGTTTGTAATGTAATGGGCAGCACAAATGTCTTGTTGCCATCCACTATGCAGATCTCCTGCATTTCCCCATACTGCATGTAACCCCAAACCATGATTTTTCCTCCACCAAACTTGACTGATTTCTGTGAGAATCTTGGGTGCATGTGGATTCCCATAGGTCTTCTGCAGTATTTGTGATGATTGGGATGCAGTTCAACAGATGATTCATTGGAAATATCTACCTTCTGCCACTTTTCCAGATTATCAACTAGAAGTCGAGTTATTATGTGTTGCTCTTACAACTGGGATCGATGACAAGACTATATGCTGTATATCAGTCACAATTATGGACCTACCTGTTCTGCACAAAAGGTTCCTGTACTTGTTAAGATTCTTGTTTCTATTGCACAGAACACAGGGGTTTAAAAATAAAAATAAAACAAAAAATATATACATACAGTGCTCAGCATATATGAGTACACCTCTCACAAATGTCTCTTTTAAATTACTATTTTCTGCAGGAAGCTTAATCAGTTTTGAAGCCTAAAAAAACCCCCCAAAAAACAAGTACGCACAAATTTATATGTTGGGGAAAAATATTAAATAAAAGAAGGTCGCTGGTTCAAGCCTCGGCTGGGTCAGTTGGCATTTCTGTGTGGAGTTTGCATGTTCTCACTGTGTTGGCGTGGGTTTTCTCTGGGTGCTCCAGTTGCTCCCACAAGTCCAAAGACGTGGTAGGTGAATTGGGTGAGCTAAATTGTCCGTAGTGTATGAGTGTGAATGAGTGTGAATGGATGTTTCCCAGAGATGCGTTGCGGCTGGAAGGCCATCCGTTGCGTAAAACAAATGCTGGATAAGTTGGCGGTTCATTCGATTAATAAAGGGACTAAGCTGATAAGAAAGTGAATGAAAGAAAGTCAATGAAAACTCAGGAGAAACAAAAAATAGATCAAATTTTGTTTTCCAAATTTAATTTTCTTTGCAGTAATTAGTTTGAATTTAAATGTATTACCTTTCTGTTTAAAGATGGACAGTGACCAAACTCTAATTTTAATTAGTATTGCTGTTTAATAAATCATAAATTAAATAAATTAATATTTTTTTCTATTAACTTATTAGATATAGATTTTGAACTGTAAATAAAAAAAATAATTAACCACACAATCTAAATATCTTTAAGGGTTGTACTGTCATTCCTAAAAATAAGAAACATTTCTAACTCGAAGATATGCTCTTTTACACAAATAATTTGTACGAGGGAAGTATATTTCTCTTAAAACTCTTCATTGATTTGGTTCTGAGTGTATGATCCATTTATCCATATTCAAAACTGTGAGGTAGTTCAGGGGATTCTGGGATTTCTGCACCATTTATTCACAATTCAATATTTCATAATTTGAAATGAATTATATATAATGAAAGATCCACCATCAGATGTATTATATATACTTTTTAATGTGGTATGCATTTGAAACATTATTTATTAACATGATCTATGATTATGGGTAATTCATAAAGTAGTATATTAAAAGGTTATTAAAATAGTTCACTCAAAAAGAGAAAATTTGCTGGTAATACTCACTCTCAGTGCAGTGAAGATTTAAGTGACTTATTTCTTCAGTAACAATAAATGGTCCTTTGGTGATTCATAAAATGCACTTTGAGAGTCAAAAAAACATATAGAGACTGCACTGTAAACCCTAAAAAGTCGAGACTACTCAAATGATTTGAGGAAAGTGATTCCCTCAGTTTGTTTGAGTGATGGGAAATCGACAACTCAATTAATTAAGTTGACCAAATGTGGTCTCTTCATTGAATTAACTTATATGTTTAACTACAGATAACTTTAATGTTGAAGTACAGATAACTTAAAATAGCTAATAGCCTAACTTCCTAATTTGTCAGCTTTTATATTCTTTAATTACTTACTTATTCACTCCCAGGGCCTTTTATATCTATTATTATTTATATATATATATAGTGCGCCACGGTGGCGTAGTGAGTAGCACGTTCGCCTCACAGCAAGAAGGTCGCTGGTTCGAGCCTTGGCTGGGTCAGTTGGCATTTCTGTGTGGAGTTTGCATGTTCTCCCCGTGGTTGCGTGGGTTTCCTCCGGGTGCTCCGGTTTCCCCCACAAGTCCAAAGACATGCGGTATAGGTGAATTGGGTAAGCTAAACTGTCTGTAGTTTATGAGTGTGAATGAGTGTGTATGGATGTTTCCCAGAGATGGGTTGCAGCTGGCAGGGCATCCGCTGCGTAAAACAAATGCTGGATAAGTTGGCGGTTCATTCCACTTTGGCGACCCCAGATTAATAAAGGGACTAAGCCGAAAAGAAAATGAATGAATTATTTATATATAAGTTGATATTTAGCCGCACCATGTTGGAATTTATTAACATCCAATTTTTACAAGGTGGGTCGTTAGCCCAACGCTCAACCACCAACCTGGAGGACCAGGACTGTGGGGGAAACTGGTGCACCCAGAGGAAACCGATGCCAACACTGGGAAAACATGCAAACTTCACACAGAAATGCCAACTGATCCACCCGGGACTCAAACCAGTGACCTTCTTGCTGTGAGGCGACAGTGCTAACTATTATAAGTATGTAAGCTGCGCCCCTATTATAAGTAATACTTAAAAAATGAAAAGCTAAACAAAATTAACAACAGTCACTGAAAAACTAACTGAAATAAAATTATAAATAGCAAAATATACAAACACATCAGTAAAGCGTATGATTAAAATGTAAAATATGCAAATATGTGCAAAATTGTAACCTAGGCATGTTTAACTGCTTATATACAGTATGATTTTTAATATGTTTGTTTAAATTCTTCATCATTTTTACTTTTATCTGTTGCATTTGTACGGTTTTGGCTTTAATGTTTGTTTAAAAAAATTGTTATTTGATTTTTATTAGATTTGCGCAAGGGTTAAAGAAGACCTATTATGTAAAAATCACTTTTATAAAGAGCTTAAACGCAGTTGTGTGACAAAAGTGTGTGAATATAGCCAGCCTCTATGGTAAAACTGCATTAATTCCTTTTTTATATAATCACACTTCATAAAAACAGTCTGCAGAGACACTTTGATTGACATTCACCTTTTGTACGTGTCAACAGAGAGGGAAAGATCTGCCCATTAGTGACCATCTCTCCATCATTATAGGATGTTAAGCCTCTTTTTAATACAGCACAATCTCATTTCAATTTAAAGTGACAGTCACCAAAAAGACACGATTCATCTTAAAGCCTAAAAGGGGCAGTTTCAGTGAGTTATAAAACATTTTTTGTGGGGTATTTTGAGCTGAAACTTCTAGGAACATCACAGTTTTATTTCACGTTTTGCAAAAGGGGGCATAATAGGTCACTTTTAATGTATAAGCTGTGCAAATACTAAACTCTGAACATGCTCTGTAAACTCTCAACTCAACTCAACTCAACTCAACTCAGTTTATTTATATAGCACTTTCAACAACCACAATGGGTACCAAAGTGCTGTACATAAAAAACACATAAAACACCTGCAAACATACACAGAACTAAAATACATAAAATCACAACACATGATTACAAGCTAAAGAAAACAAGTGAGTTTTCAGTGCCTTTTGAAAAGACTCAAAGGTTGGAGAAGTTCTTACGAAGAGTGGAAGATCGTTCCAAAGTCTTGGAGCTGCCACTGAAAAGGCTTGATCACCTCGACATTTCAAGCATGACCGTGGAACAGTCAAATAGAGTTGATCCTTAGAGCGAAGAGATCTCACCGGTTGGTGTATATTAATGAGCTCAGAAATATACTGAGGGGCCAGGCCATGGAGGGATTTAAAAACATACAGCAGCACTTTGTACTGAATTCTAAACTGGATTGGCAGCCAGTGTAAGGAAACCAGTACAGGTGTGATGTGTTTACCTTTTTTTGTGCCTGTTAAAAGCCTGGCAGCTGAGTTCTGGACCAGCTGCAGACGAGAGAGAGAGAGGCCTGACTCACACCCAGACACAAAGCATTGCAATAATCCAGACGAGAAGAGATAAAGGCATGAACAACCTTCTCCAAGTCACTGAAAGTGAGGACAGACTTCAGCTTGACAATATATCTAAGATAAAAAAAACTATTTTTGACAACTGCATGGATTTGGCGATCAAATTTAAGCTCAGAGTCAGAAATAACACCAAGACTTTTTACAGAGGAATGTATTTTTCCAGGAAGCAATGACAGATTGCCATTAAAATCTGAACCTTTCTGACCAAAAAAAATAAATTCACACTTGTCCTCATTCAGCTGGAGAAAGTTATTCGCTAACCAACACTTTACATCAGCCAAGCAATTAAACAACGCCTGAAGGGAGGATTGATCCCCAGATTTTATGGGGAAGTAGATTTGAGAGTCATCAGCAGACGGTAATTTATGCCATGCTTTTCAAAAAATTTTCCTAACGGAAGTAAGTAAAGAGAAAACAAAACAGGACCCAGTATTGAGCCTTGCGGAACCCCACACATTAATTGACAGATGAACAAGAATGACAGATGAACAAGAGTTGCCCAAACTGACTGATCTAGTTCTATCCTTCATATATGAGGAGAACCAATCCAAGGCTAAACCCTGGATACCAGCGTGTTCTTTAAGTCGATCAATGAGAATTTCATGATCAACTGTATCAAAAGCCTACGGTGGCCGAGAGAGGTTAATGCGCTGCAATTTAAGAAAGCACATGCAATAACAAAAAACACCAGCAAATTAAGAAACGATCTTCATCAATTTGACAGTACACCTGTTGCAAATTGTCACAACACAGACAACGGAAGAAACGCGCAGCAAGTTGGTCAAAACACAACGGAAATGTTTCAAGAGGACCCAAAAACTTGATGGACCCAGCTGAGAAACGGACCCGCCGTGACTTGTTCAGTGAAGTGATTGGTGGTCTTTGAAAGGTGTAAAATCCTGATTACACGATTCCGTTGTCTTTTGTAAATTATCAGTTTAATTAATGATCAACTGAAACGTTGCGTTATTAAATAAATTAACTACATCCGTTTCTCAGCTGGGTCCGTCATGTTTTTGGGTCCTCTTGAAACATTTCCGTTGTGTTTTGACCAACTTGCAGCGCGTTTCTTCCGTTGTGTTTTCTTTTGTTGCTTTTGTTTTGACCAACCTGCAGCGCGTTTCTTCCGGTGTCTGTGTTGTGACCATTTGCAACAGGTGTGCTGTCAAATTGATGAAGATCGTTTCTTAATCTGCTGGTGTTTTTTGTTATTGCATGTGCTTTCTTAAATTGCAGCGCGTTAAGCTCTCTTGTGAGAATTTGCAACAGGTGTGCTGTCAAATTGATGAAGATCGTTTCTTAATTTGCTGGTGTTTTTTGTTATTGCATGTGCTTTCTTAAATTGCAGCTCGTTAACCTCTCTCGGCCACTGTAATACGCAGCAGTGAGATCCAATAATAGAAGAACAACAGGGCTACCTGAATTAACCTCCAACAAAATATCGTTTGAGACCCTCAATAGAGCGGACTCTGTGCTGTGACCAGCTCTAAAAACTCTGTTAAACTAGAATTACTAAAACGAAATATCTAAAAACTAAAGAGAAATGTGTTTGCAAAATAAAAACTAAAGCATTAATGAAACAAACTAAAACTGAACTGAAATACACAGCACATTTAAAAACAGCACTGAAATACAAACAAATTTAAAACTGCGAATCTATTATAACCTTGCTCTGCATCCAAAATCAGCATTTCTAATCAAATCACCAAGGCCTTCAGAATGACACACACACAACCCTGGCCTGGCGTCCAATTCTTCAAGAAACAGCAGTGATCTGTGAAGCCACTTGTGATAAAGAGGCCAGTCATTGAATCAGACTGCTTCAGCAACTCTCTGTCGTGATTACAGCAAGGTCAGTCACCACAATATCACTTAACACAGCGCACACTCACAACACAGCCCTGCTCGTCACATGTTTCGCCACACATTATGACATAAAAGATTCATGGTATTGCATGTGAAACGTGATCTACTTCGCTGAGCGCTTCATGACATCATTCGTGCAGATAGTCAAACGCTGTTTTTATGCATAATGATGCTGTTCAACTACCCCTTGTGCTGACATCATCTGAGAGGATGCTGGGATTGACAAAAGACTCCTTTGACTGTTCGTGTATGAGTAAACATGGGTGTTTCTGCTGACAATAATAAGCAGCTTTGTCGTTGTATAGTACCTCGGACTGGGTGTCGCTTATATTGTGAGGAATGAATTATGCTTCTGTTGTTTTATGGTCCATAAGCACTTAAAGCACAGTTAATATAATTTATTTATAGTCGGATATGAGATACACCAGCAGCTTTAAAAGTGTCCAGAGATGTTTAAATTTAGATCTGAGTGGATAAATTTAGATCTAAATGCCTTATGAAAATGCTGTCATGAAAAGACTTAAGAGAACTGTTGTGTTGTTTTCGCTAGGGAGTCTGGCTTTGAGTTTTGACATGTTTAGTCTGAAAATCAAGACTGGGGTTTGACACTTTGTCATTTGATCCCTCATGTGGAGTTTAGAGAGATACAAGCCAAAAGCAGCACAAGCGCAACCGCTGCGGTGATAAAACAGTGCTTATATTTATAGTGTTTATAACTTACTTTGGATATATATGAACTCTTTTCTTTGCTATTTTTATTATAATATTGCAGTTTTGTGTCTCTGCAATACAACAACTCAGCCACTATTACCACCTACAGCACTTAAATACCTTAATAATCAAAATAATATAATCAATAATCTTATAATAAACCTCAGTAGTCACTTCTTACGTGTTTTTTTTTGTATATATGTGGCGTCTAAATGGAAAATGGATTTTGATTTATAATATACGGTGGCCCAGTAGTGCAAAACACAACACATTAAGATCACAACGCAGCAACATTAAGATCACAACGCAAAAACATTTTAAAAAGCAAACATTAATTTCACAACGCAGCAACATTAAGATCACAACGCAAAAACATTTTAAAAAGCAAACATTAATTTCACAACGCAGCAACATTAAGATCACAACGCAGCAACATTAAGATCACAACGCAAAAACATTTTAAAAAGCAAACATTAATTTCACAACGCAGCAACATTAAGATCACAACGCAAAAACATTTCAAAAAGCAAACATTAATTTCACAACGCAGAAACATAAAGATCACAATGCAGAAACATTAATTTCACAACTCAGAAACATTTCAAAAAGCAAACATTAATTTCACAACGCAGCAACATTAATTTCACAACGCAAAAACATTAAGATCACAACGCAGAAACATTTCAAAAAGCAAACATTAATTTCACAACGCAGCAACATTAATTTCACAACGCAAAAACATTAAGATCACAACGCAGAAACATTTCAAAAAGCAAACATTAATTTCACAACGCAGCAACATTAATTTCACAACGCAAAAACATTAAGATCACAACGCAGAAACATTTCAAAAAGCAAACATTAATTTCACAACGCAGCAACATTAATTTCACAACGCAAAAACATTAAGATCACAACGCAGAAACATTTCAAAAAGCAAACATTAATTTCACAACGCAGCAACATTAATTTCACAACGCAAAAACATTAAGATCACAACGCAAAAACATTTCAAAAAGCAAACATTAATTTTACAACGCAGCAACATTAATTTCACAACGCAAAAACATTTCAAAAAGCAAACATTAATTTCACAACGCAGAAACATTAAGATCACAATGCAAAAATATTAAGATGAAAACGCAGAAACATTAATTTCATAACACAGAAACATTAAAATGAAAACACAGAAACATTTTAAAAAGCAAACATTAATTTCACAACGCAGAAACATTAAAATGAAAATGCAGAACCATTAACTTCACAACGCAGCTGCATTAACTTCACAAAACAGAAACATTAACTTCACAACGCAGCTGCATTAAGACTCACAACACAACGGAAATGCTCCCGACCACTAGGTGGCAGTGGAACACCGATTACTTCTTCTTCTGGTTAAATTGCAAGTTACAGACCAAAACAGTGATTAACAGCCTTTGAGAAACGTGATGTTTTTTCCACATTTGCTGCAGAACAACGGACAACTGTCAAGCGAAGCTCCACAAAATGGGCAATGCATGATTGCAACGTCCGCAAAATAAAATAAAACTCAAATGAATAGAGTGGAGGAACTATCAAGTTGCTCAACGGGACTACAGGCGGTGTCGGAGACATTATACGTCATCGAGCTGCACTGGTCTGGGGTTGTTGCTGGAGCGCAGCCCGCTTGCGTTGGACATTTGGATTTGTGTGTTATTTAAGTATTTTCATGAATAGTATTTTACAATTTGTTGTATTTTTCTAATTGGGAACTCATATTGTGTGTAGATAATGCCTTCACTTGTAAAAAGACTGCCAGAACAGATTAATTTGTTGATCATTTATTTTTAATTAAACGATATTATGAAGATAACTTACTGCTGACCACTGCAGTCTGTCTCTTTCCTGCTCTCAGTAATGCAAACGTGTGAATAAATGTGTAAAAAATACATACATGTGAGCTGTCATTTAACGTGATCAATTGATTATTCGTCGTTTTTTTTCATCTGAACACATTTAACTCTGCCATAATACACTCCTCCTTAAAACATATAGCATATGTGACTATGAGCTGCTTTTCGCTGTACTTCGTGACAAAAAAAGAATATTGAATATTGTTCTGTGTCCATGATGAAGCATGCAGGTATTTGATAGACTTGTCCCTCACGCCTCACTTCTGTCGTGTATTAAGGTAAGCGAGCTGTATGCACACGAGCAATACGCTTATTTAAATAAGTCTTATGATGATACTATAGGCACATTTATACATACAGTTTTAAACCTTTTACAACAACTGTAAAGTAAAACAAAATGAATTTACCACGTAAAAACTATCCAAAAGGCACGTAGGTCTATAAGTTTTCGCGTATTTATTTGTTTATAATATATATCGTGGATTATAATATGATAAACTGAGAGATTAAACCTTTATCATGGACCATATTTCTAAAAAATAAGCTTGAAAAGTTGTCCGGAGCAGGGTGGTGCTGACGTCACAGGCGAGCGCCCCGAAGGCTGTAGTCCGTTTGTAGCCTAACGTTAGGTCCGAAAGTGCTAAAAGTTGTATTTTCGTGTGAGGATTATCCGGCTGGACAAAACGTGTAAGTGTAATGAACAGTGTTTGAACACAGAGCTTATTCTTTGCAAACTTTGAAAAGCCTACAGGAAAATCATATGGGGATTTTATCGAGGGAACCAGTTTTATGCTAGCAGCCGATTGGCCTACAAGCTGACGTCATAGTTCCTCCACTCTATACTCATGCACGCGATTGCCCATTTATGTGTACCAAGTGCCACCTAGTGGTCGGGTGCATTTCTGTTGTGTTGTGAGTCTTAATGCAGTTGCGTTTTCATCTTAATGCAGCTGCGTTGTGAAGTTAATGTTTCAGCGTTTTCATTTTAATGTTTCTGCGTTTTCATGTTAATGTTTCTGCGTTTTCATCTTAATGTTTCTGCGTTGTGAAGTTAATGTTTCTGCATTTTGAAATGAATGTTTCTGCGTTTTCATCTTAATGTTTCTGCATTTTGAAATTAATGTTTCTGCGTTGTGATCTTTATGTTTCTGCGTTATGAAATTAATGTTTGCTTTTTGAAATGTTTTTGCGTTGTGATCTTTATGTTTCTGCGTTGTGAAATTAATGTTTGCTTTTTGAAATGTTTTTGCGTTGTGATCTTTATGTTTCTGCGTTGTGAAATTAATGTTTGCTTTTTGAAATGTTTTTGCGTTGTGATCTTTATGTTTCTGCGTTGTGAAATTAATGTTTGCTTTTTGAAATGTTTTTGCGTTGTGATCTTTATGTTTCTGCGTTGTGAAATTAATGTTTGCTTTTTGAAATGTTTTTGCGTTGTGATCTTTATGTTTCTGCGTTGTGAAATTAATGTTTGCTTTTTGAAATGTTTTTGCGTTGTGATCTTTATGTTTCTGCGTTGTGAAATTAATGTTTGCTTTTTGAAATGTTTTTGCGTTGTGATCTTTATGTTTCTGCGTTGTGAAATTAATGTTTGCTTTTTGAAATGTTTTTGCGTTGTGATCTTTATGTTTCTGCGTTGTGAAATTAATGTTTGCTTTTTGAAATGTTTTTGCGTTGTGATCTTTATGTTTCTGCGTTGTGAAATTAATGTTTGCTTTTTGAAATGTTTTTGCGTTGTGATCTTTATGTTTCTGCGTTGTGAAATTAATGTTTGCTTTTTGAAATGTTTTTGCGTTGTGATCTTTATGTTTCTGCGTTGTGAAATTAATGTTTGCTTTTTGAAATGTTTTTGCGTTGTGATCTTAATGCGTTGTGTTTTGCACTACTGGGCCACCGTAATAATATCTTTAACAAGGTGCATAAATTTTCCATCCATATTTTAGCTTGGCTATTTATCTTGCTCCAGCTTTGTGTAATAGGCTACCATAATTTATCTATCATTTTAATTAGGACTTTAATGACCATCATCAATATCTGCCTCGATTCAAAACACATACTGTAAGATAGACAAACACCTATTATATAAAGTACAGTCAACCTTAACTCTTAAATGTCCATCAAACTGTTAATAAATGTGATAAATCATGTATTTATTAAACATCACATACGGTCTTGTATGTAAGGTAGAGCAAAGCTGCCTTTTTAGTGACATAAGAATTTAGCAACCCTTGACAGTAAACACGGTTTAGTCTGTTATCATGAACTCTCTCAGGGAATAGTTAAATCAATGTTTGCCCGCTGGGCGCAACCATTCGCTAAGCGGTGGAGGATGCTTAATTAGAAATTGAATATATGACAGAGAATCAGAAACTAACATAATATAATGATTCGTTTTAATTTATAACTTGACTGCGTGTAGTTTGTGTCATATAAGCGTTTCATAGTTTACAACGCAGATCTAAAACTGAGATACGAGGAACCACATCGCACCCCTTTCCGCAATTGGTACATTCGTGAAGTAGGTTGGCTTGGGTTGAAAGTCGCTCGGAGCAAAAATGTTTCCCAGGGTCTGCCTTCTCGTGCTCAGACGCTGATCGCTCCACCAGGGACGATTTCACAAGGATCTCTTGCTCAAAGCCATGCTGAATCCTAGAGGTTGACAACAGCGACAGATCACAAATAATCGATCTTATTCCAGCGCCGAAGTAGTTTTTTCCTCCCCTTAAACACAAAGGAATCAGGATGCCCGTGAAAGGTGGAGGACTTGCTTATCCGAATAAAAGCGACACTGTTGTAAGTATGACTGTTGGAGAAATGCGATGTTCAGTTTGAAATGTTTGCTCGGGAAGTTAAAACTCAAGGGTAAAAAAACATATAAACGTTTTGAAACGACATATTTATTTTGATAATGATATTATGATAATAATAACGTTGATAATAAGGTTGTTTGACGGAGATTGGTTTCAGCCAATGGAATGCAGCACCGTGAACTTCACCTGTTGAGTTTTCCTCAGGGTGGATAATACTGTAAACAGCGCTCTCCTGTCAACTTTATCACACTTTTATATCGTTTTTATGTCATTCAAAGTACATATAGCTGTGTTTTCTTGCCGTTTATAAACGCCCACGACTGAATACCATTTCGTGGAAACAAAACGGCGAATTGTTTGTTGTTGCTTCCCAGACAGCACACATACATTGGGCCGACGTCGTGCCGATTTTCAAAACTCCATCGGCGCGATATCGCTCGGGGAGCGTTTGCTAATAGGCAATATGTCGCCGCGACATCGGCATATGATCGGAAATGCTGTCCGGCCGATGTTGGGACGACGCGACCGGAAATACCGGCCGCTCCGCGGGGGCGCGGTTCACCGGCGCTTTGCTCATACTTATGGACCACCAGCTGCAGCTGCTGCTGGTTTATAATGAAAAACACACACCACTCTCAATAACAGTTGAAGATTTATTAATATTTACACAAACATACAAACAGATTTACATACTTTTATCACACATAACCATGCTTTACCACGTTTAAAACAAAATCAACCAGTTTTACTATATCCATAGCCTAACTACTGTTGCAATAAAGATTTTAAATATAAAAATCCATTACAGCATTTACATTAAAACCATAGTCATATTTACAAGTACTTCTAAACATGTACACTCATGGTGGCTACAGTTTTACTATAGTAAAAACACAAAAACTTGTGTAAACATATTTCACAATGCTTATAATTTCTTAAATGGTGTTAAAGGAAATGCAAATGTTTTGCAAGATTATAATTTTAAAATATAAGATAATACCAGTCATGTGCCAGTCAAAAATGCTGATCGGAGCATCTCTAGATAATACCAGTCATGTGTTCAGTATCTAACTGAACAGTTATGTCAGAATCTAAGACTTTCTTCAGGGCAAGAACCAGTTCATTTTTCAAGAAACCTCAGTTGAAGTCAAAATTGTTAGCCCCCTCGTTTATTTTCCCCCCCAATTTCTGTTTAACGGAGAGATTTTTTCAAATATTTCAAACATAATAGTTTTAATAACTCATCTCTAGGGCCGAACGGAATCTGCGGACATTTTTTGCTATTTCTGCAGAGTATTTTGTTAAACTTTTAACAAAATTTTTAACTTGTATTGAATGTTTATAATGTGAATCCAATTAGATCCACTTTATTTGGTAAACAAAGCAAGTCTCTCGTATAAAATATCTACTAAAAGACAGAAAATAGTATTTACAAACGGTATTGTAAATAAATCATATGAATATTTTCATATTAGTCAGTAATATTACTGAAATTAATTTAAAAACTGAATAAATATAAATTTACACACATTAACACAAGTAAATAAACAGAATCAATGATGGGCTTAAAATCTGCGGAAATCCATGTGGCCCTACTCATCTCTAATAACTGATTTATTTTATCTTTGCCATGATGACAGTAAATAATATTTTGCTGGATATTTTTCAAGACACTTCTATACAGCTTAAAGTGACATTTAAACACTTAACTAGGTTATTTAGGTTAACTAGGCAGGTTAGGGTATTTAGGCAAGTTAATGTATAATGATGGTTTGTTCTGTAGACTATTTAAAAAAAAGGGCATATAATTTTGACCTTAAAATGGTTCTTAAAAAATTAAAAAATTGCTTTTATTTTAGCCGAAATAAAACAAATAAGCCTTTCTCCAGAAGAAAAAAGGGTCACACTTTATTTTGATGGTCCGTCTGTTGAATTTAAGTTACATTGCAACTAATTCTCATTAGATTATAAGTAGACTGTTGGTTGGGGTTGGGGTTAGGGTTGGGGTTAGTGTAAGTTGACATGTACTTGCAAAGTTTCTTATAGTCAGTTAAATGTCTGTTGAATGTCAGTATCAACAGATATTAAGTAGACAGTCTACAAATACTCAAATGAACCATCAAAATAAAGCATTACCGAAAAAATATTATGAGACATACTGTGAAAATTGTGAAAAACCTGTCATTTAATTTTATTTTATCTTGTGGAATGTTGCTTACACATAAAAGGGGATATATAGGTGGAATAAAAAGTGTGTCGCCATCATCTAAAGTGTTCTTGTATGTTGTCATCATCTTTAGTCTTCACAAGTGTGGCTGGACCCAAATCAGGACCGCAGTAGCCAAATCTAAACCTTGGAGTGGGAACCCTAAAATAAACAAGAATCCAAAAGGAGAAAGATTAGCATTGCATCAGTTCATATTACCTCAAACAAAAATAATTTGTTTCATGACATATAGCTGGAGTATGTGTTATGTAAATGCCAAGCTAAAATGCGTAATTTAAACTTAAAGAGCATGCCTTAGCACTAATTTTCAGAAAAGCCATTTAAAAGTTAAATTCCCTGTGAAATCATAATGGACGGTTTTTTTTTTTTTTGTATCATTGTGTTAGTATATAAATGTAAAATCTTCAGATACCACATTATATGCAAATTTAACTAGGTTTCATCAGTATAAACACTAAAGTGTCATATGCTGTACACCACATTTAATACATCACAGCTTTATTTTGCTATAAAATGTTTTTCAGCAAACAACTTCTATTGTAGGCTATAGAGGAGGATATATGAAGAAATAATTAATGTTTTTTTTAAATAGAAAAAAAATCACTTTAATCCTTGTAGTGATTTTAACATTAACTTTCTCTTTAATATTGCAAAAATTACTAAAAACGATTTGATCTAGCAGACAGGGTAACTGTAAACAAATCAATTGAAAGAATGACCTAACATAAAGGACAGATTTTTGTGAGCGTATGAAATTAAAAAAATGTATAACCTATATACATGTAACAAATAAAAAAAGATATTCTTACATGTCTGATTGTTATCAATCATCAAAGAGCAAACATTTTTATTTTAAATAAATACTATAAAAATACTGTTTTTTAAAATAAACTTCATACATCAAGAATCCTGGAAAATATTTAGTTTATTTTAAATGTTTTATATTTAAAATAACAAGCTTGAGCAGAAAAAACAGAACATTTTTTTCTTTTTTCTGAAGGAGCATGTGACATTATTAATTATATACATTATATTAATTTCACAGTATTATTGTTTGACTGTATTAATTAAATAAACAAAGGTGACGCTGTCAGAAGAGACTTTACCCAAACCTTTGAAACAGTAGTGTATGTTCGAGATTTTACTTACTAGTCCTATTGTACTTTGGACAGGAGCATCCCTTCAACTCAGCAGAATGTTTAGCAGACCATCAGCGTAGACCAATCTAGGGATAAAGCAAGCAATTTGTCACAAAGCCAAAAAAAAAAAATATATATATATATATATATATATATAAAGAATAAAAGCTAAAGCAGATTTAAAATACAGAAAAAAAGAATATAAAAACATTGTACTATTGCTGAGATAACAGGATAGAAATTTAATGACACAACACACCCCAAAATAAGCATCCTCAAATGGTTAATTTACCCAAATGACAACTGATGCTCGTTATACAAATATTAACTGTTAAGGAATCAGATTAATAGAAAATTCTCATTTAGTAGAAAAAAAAAAGAACTGACATGTTTATTTGTGTCTGACACATTAAATGTTGCATTTTTTTAATATTTATTAATTTTAAGATGTGCAAACAACAGCATACAGAATTAACAACAGAACCTGGATACAGTGCATCTAGAAAGAATTCATAGCGTTTCACTTTTTCCACATTTTTTATGTTACAGCCTTATTCCAAAATAGATTAAAATCATTAATTTCCTCAAACTCTAAGCCCATAATACCCCATAATGACAATGGGGAAAAAAAGAAGAGTTTTTGAAAAGGTTCCACATTTATTTATTTATTAGTTTGGAACCACCAGGACTCTTCCTAGAGCTGGCCGGCCATCTAAGCTAAGTGACTGGGGAAGAGAAGGGCTTTAGTCAGGGAGGTGATCAATAAAGGATGGTTACTCAGTCTTAGCTCCACTGTTCTTCTGTGGAGAGAGGAGAAACTTACAGAAGGACAACCATCTGCAGTAATCCACTAATCAGCCACTGACTAGTAAAGGGCACATAGCAGCTCGCCTGGAATCTGCCAAAAGGTATCTGAAGGACTCTCAGACCATAAGAAACTAAACTCTCTGGTCTGATGAGACTAAAAATTAACTATTTGGAGTGAACGCCAGGCATTAAGTTTGGAGAAACCCAGGCACCGCTCATCACCACGCTAATACCATTCTTACAGTGAAGCATGGTGGTGGCAGCATTATGCTGTTAGGATGTTTTTCAGTAGCAGGAACTAAAAGACTAGTCAGGATAGATGGAAAGATGAATGAAGCAATGTACAGAAACATCCTGAATGAAGACCTGCTTCAGAGTGCTCTAGACCTCAGACTGTGGCGACAGTTCATCTTCCAACAGGACAATGACCCAATGGAGTGGCTTCACAACAAGTCGGTGAATGTCCTTGAGTGGCCCAGTCACAGTCCAGACCTAAATCCTATTGAACATCTCTGGAGAGATCTGAAAATGGCTGTACACAGTCGCATCCCATCCAACCTGATGGAGCTTGAGAGGTACTGCAAAGAGGAATGGGAAAAAACTCCCAAAGACAGGTGTGCTGAGCTTGAGGCATCATATTCAAAAAGACTTGAGACTGTAATTGCTGCCAAAGGTGCATCAACAAAGTATTGAGCAAAAGCTGTGAATATTGACGTACATGCGATTCTTCAGGTTTTTGCAACCATTTCAAACATTTGCAACCATTTCAAAAACTCTTTTTTTCCCACATTGTCATTATGGGGGATTGTGTGTAGAATGTTGTGGAAATAAATGAATTTAAATCAATTTTGGAATAAGGCTGTAACAAAAAAATGTAGAAAAAGTGAAGCGCTATGAATATTTTCCATATGCACTGAATATCGTTACATTTTCACGTACAGCAGCTTTCCAAGAACATAGAAAAGCTGAATACAGGCCAACTAAATAAAAAAAATAAAATAATAAAAGACTGCACTAAATATTTTCACTTTTAGATTTAGATTAGCCTACAAAACAAAAACTTCTGATGGTATGATAACCTTGGATAAAAATACCAGTTTCACGGTTTTGTGATTTCTGCTTTAAAATATGTTCTTTTAAATCTCTGGGTAGAAAACAGCCAGTTTTTTTCCTATTGAATATGATACGTTTTATTTTAAGAAACAATTAAAATATTTTGGAACAGTAAACATGCCAGGCTAAATAATAATTTAATTAAATAGTACTATCTTCATTTGTTTCGAAAACACTGATTTCTTGTGAAGGCATAAGTATAAGCAATTTGCTTTTCAGATATTTGCTGAATCGTGAGCTGACCATTAGCTTTTGATGTGGAGGGTCATTTGCTGCTGTTGATAATTGTCACATCACAGGCTCATTCTTGCTGCTCCAATTACCATTCTCCCTCACCATCTCGTTCCCTCAGCTCCAATCATCGCTCTCCTTTACCAGCCACCTCTCATCACACACAAGCACTCTCACCTGAATTCTGATTACACTCACCTGCACCAGCAATCACCATGCCCTGTATAGACTCCCCGCTTCCAGTCAGTCCTCTGCTGGAATCGAAGTCAGATGGTTCAAATCATCTTCTCCCTTGCTCACCTTCTTCTGTGGATGTTTCCCTTCTCCTGTGGACATTTCTCCTGCTGTGATTAGGGGAAGTGACTTTATACTCTGATGGTTGCAGGAAGATCCTTGTTTACATTGTGAACAACACTCTAGTCTGCTCTCCATCCAAGAATATCACTTACCTGCTTCTGCTGTTGAACAATCCACTGTGTGTTTGAATAAATTGATGAAAAGAGATAACCATCCTTGTCTTCATTGAATCAGAATCAGAAAGAGCTTTATTGCCAGGTATGTTCACACATACGAGGAATTTGTTTTCGTGACAGAGCTTCCACAGTGCAACAGAATTACAGAGACAGGACAAAAAACAGATAATAAATATATTCAAAAAAATAGAAGTAAGTGTTAAATGCAAATATACAAATGGACAAGTGTATGTACAGGTGTATTACTATATACAACATTATATGTGCAGCTGTTATGTGCAAATTGGCATGTAAAGTGTGTTGTTAAATAAGTGTATGTGTGTGTAACAAGTGTATTTGTTATGTGCAAACGGCATGTAAAGTGTGTTGTTAAATAAGTGTATGTGTGTGTAAGAGTGTACAGCAGTAGTGATGTTGGTTCCACGATTATTATCATCAAGTGTTCATGAGATGGATCGCCTGAGGGAAGAAACTGTTTCTGTGTCGGGCTGTTCTGGTGCGCAGTGCTCTGTAGCGTCGACCAGAAGGTAACAGTTCAAAGAGGCAGTGTGCTGGGTGTGAGCGGTCCAGAGTGATTTTGGCCGCTCTTCTGCTCGCTCTGGATAAGTACAGTTCTTGGAGAGTAGGGAGGGTTGTACCAATGATTCGCTCAGCAGTCCGAACAATTCGACGTAGTCTTCTGAGGTCAGATTTGGTAGCTGAGCTAAACCAGACAGTTATTGAAGTGCAGATGACTGATTCAATGATGGAGGTGTAGAACTGTTTCAGAAGCTCCTTTGGCAGGTTGAACTTCCTCAGCTGACGAAGAAAGTACAGCCTTTGTTGAGCTTTTTTGACGGGATTCCACCCTTTGTTGAGCGTGACAGTGACGGGATTCCAGACCCAACAATAAACAAACGCAGCAATGGAAGCTATCACATCGCTAACCGGAAGCTCATCGAACCCGTTCGCTGGAATGACGTATTTCATGCATCAAACGCTGCCTTCTGCTCCCATGACCGCTGCTACCACTTCGGGGGTCATAACCGGTACGCCTTTGGCTCACCCCATGAGCTACTTAGGCAGTCCAAACACCTGCAATGTACACTCTACATAGAGACAAATGCTAACCCGTTTCCCAATGCGTTTTCCAAAGTTGCTTTCATAATCTCCCTTCTCAGAGGACGAGCTCTACAGTGGGTGGATGTGCTCTAAAGTGCAAGTAGTCCCGTGATGGCTACCTACCAGTCTTTTTTAAGTCTCATTAGAGATGTTCGCTGATTTATTTAATCATCTGCCTCGACCCTCCGATCCATAGGCTCCACGTTGGCTCTCTCCTCTGTAGACCATCAGCCACCAGCTCCACCAGGCTCCCTCGTCCCCCCTTCTCCGCTTTGGTCAGTCGTCACCCTGCCATCATCTCTAGACTCCACTCCTCCAGCTGCGCCTCGTCCCTCCATCCTGCCAGCTTCGTTGAGCTCCCCCTTCCCTCCAGCTACGCCTCAGTTCTCTGTCGCTCTGGCTCTGCCATGGGCTTCCGGACCAGTGTCGTTGCTTCAGTCGGGGGGAGCCGTCCGGACCTCCGGAACCTTGACGTAACCTTTTACCCTACGGCTCTCCATCTCCTCCTTGGGCTCCATCTCCATCAGCATCGTCTCCCTCTGTCGGACCCCAGAAGTCGGTGGCCACCCCTCCTCCATGGCTCCTCCCTCCATCAACTTCACCCTGGGCTGTCCTCTTGGCTGCGTCCTGAGTCATTATGTTCCTGTGCCATCTCCCCGCTGACAGTCTTGGGTGCCAGGAGTCACCCATGGTGGGGGGGGGGTACTGTCACATCCCCGCTCGTTCCTGCTACTCCAATTACCAGTCTTCCTCACCATCTCGTTCCCTCAGCTCCAATCAGCTCCTTCACTCATCACACACAAGCACTCTCACCTGAATTCTGATTACACTCACCTGCACCAGAAATCCCCATGCCCTGTATAGACTCCCCGCTTCCAGGCAGTCCTCTGCTGGAATCAAAGTCAGATGGTTCACCTCACCTTCTCCCTTGCTCGCCTTCTTCCGTGGATGTTTCCCTTCTTCTGTGGACATTTCTCCTGCTGTGATTAGGGGAAGTTACTTTATACTCTGATGGTTGCAGGAAGATCCTTGTTAACATTGTGAACAACACTCTAGTCTGCTCTCCATCCAAGAATATCACTTACCTGCTTCTTCTGTTGAACAATCCACTGTGTTAGTGAAGGGCGGCAGTAAGTTACCTTTTTTTGTAGAATTGTGCTTTAAATAAAGAACTTTGTGTTCACCAGATTTTTTGTTAATCATTTATAAGTCAATATTGCCTATAAGGATAATGATTTTAAAAAGTGAACGTAAAATTGCGGTGTTAAATGCAATGCCGTCAAATATTTTAGGTGCACCAGTGCAAAAAGTTTGTCTAGAGCACTGGAAATGCTGGTGTAGTTCTAGTTAAAATCAGTTCAGTTAAAACTGCATATGCGGCCGATCTTAAGCATAAGATTCAGTATATAACCAATCTGTCAGTGTTCTACATTTACTAGTCTGTATGAAACAAACAATGTATATTATCACCTTGATACTTAAGCTTTCTTTAAAAATATTTTGTGTTCAACTGACTAATTAATTCTTTCATTTAATTTTTTCAGTGTAGGAGTATCGATTACGCTAGTGTATTTGTGTGGATCCCCCAAAATAGCTATGGCCACTCTCTGGCCAACCAAGTATAAAATTCAAGCCTAGCCACTGTGGACTACCTGTCTGTCCTGCTCCTGAGCCCTTTGTCTTCTGGGTCCAGGGAGGCTGCTTGCATGTCTGGATACAGCTGCACAAGTCTTTTTACATAGACAAATACACCCTCAGAACCAGGACAACAGAATGATCAGGATGACCTGAAAAATATCAGGTTGAAATCAGAAATCAGTTGAAATGTATTTTGTCTTGCCTAAGTGATGCTGACACAAAAAAGGATTTATTTTTCACAAAGGATGTGCTGCTACCTATGAAATAGTGTTTGATGAATGATCTTTGGATCTTGGATCCTTGCTGTCATTGACTCAGTAATGGTTTGGACATTTGATTGTGTCTAAATGGTAATGAATATAAGTTACAAAAACATTGATAGCAGGACCATTGATCTTGTAACTTATACAAATTGTTTAGTATTGAACAAGTCAGAAACCAAACTAGTCAAAGTTATTAATACTAATCTGTACTCAACTATGATTAGTTGTCTTGTTTCTGCTGCCCAGACGGTCTCTCCACCTGCTGATAAAAAAAAGGAAAAAGTATGGTACTTTTACATCAATGAAACTGCAAACATCTGAACTATACAGTGATAAACAGTGAGCATCTTTTCTAATGAGCAACTCACTGAATAATTTGTCACTGGTAGTACCTAAAAACCAAACGTTTCGAGTTTGCCTTATAACTGTCCACACTTCTGCCCGGTAGCTTGTGGTAATACTGAAGACATTGATCAACTGGTCCAACTGAGATTGGAGTTAAACTGCAATCTAGCATCCAATACTGCAATGAAAGAGAAACCCACTTTGGGTTAACAATTAACATAATATTTAAGACAGAAATGTATTTGCTAAGATTTTCCAACAACTAAAGGCCTGTTCACACCAAGCATGATAAAGATAAAAATGTGAATGTATGCAAATTGTATAATACCCCCTCTTCAAATTTCAAGTAATTGTGCAGTTAATTCTCATATTGTATTTTCTGGGAGTGGGAGAAAATACTTTTTCTCTCCCCAAAATAGTCTCTACTGAAACACAACAATATATAAATATAATTTGATAGCAGTTAAAATGATCTATTAAAATGTCTGTCAGGAGCTGATCTACCTCATAATTAATTTTTTAACAGGTAAATCAATACTAATTGAATATATATATATATATATATATATATATATATATATATATATATATATACACATACATACATACATATATATAAATGTACAAAATATTGGTAGTATCGTTCCTTAAAGTTAAACTACATATTCTCATTCCTCATCTCTTTACTGTTACATTATACTAATAATTATACTAATACAGTGTCCGAGAGTGCAAATGTGCAAGTTATAAAACACAGGCAAAGCAGATAGCTTTGTCACTTTTTCTGTTATGGTCTGTGCTATTTGTGGGATTGTGTGTGTTGTCAAACTGATGAAGATGTTTTCTCAATTTACTTGGCATTTTTGTGTTTGCACACATTTTATAACAGCACAATTAAACCGTTGTTAAATTTAGAAGTATTTTTAACATGGATGGACATATAAATGCATATCTCAAAATGTTATGAAATATTTCCAGATAAATCAACTATGAATTGAAATGCATATTAATCTCCAGACATACAGCTCCCTGATATTTTTTAAAGAACAGCCCCTCTTTTGCTCATCCCTGTCTGACAAGTGTCTGGCAATCAGTCAAAAATATACTTACATATAAAGATGTTCATCAGCTGAACGCCACTTAGATTAGCCTTTGATCTCCTTTTTAGTTCATGTTGAAAACAAAAGCAAAAGAGAGAAAAGACAAAACATGACTGAATACGAGTTGCATATCATGCCTGTACAAATCAATATGTATTCATTTAGGGCTTAAATGGACTAGTTTAAGGATGAGTTAAGGTGTAAGGGATGGGTCAAAAGTGTAAATATACACATAATTTATAGCTATGATGTGAAGCTAAATTTTCAGCATCATTGCTCAAATCTTCAGTGTCACTTGATCTTTTAGAAATCTTTCTAAGATGTTGAGGTTGAACTAATATAATGGTAATTATCGATGCTGATTTGCTGCTCAAGAAACATTTCTGATTGTTATCAATGCTAAAACAGATGTGATGACAAATAATTTTGTGCAAACTTTTTTTTTCCAGATTTATTGTTAAATAGACTATAAAGCTTAAACGGGTCAAGTACACTACAGTCAGTCAGATATTGTAAGAAATGTATATTTATATTCAGCAAGAATACAATAAACTAATCAGAAGTGTAGATTTATGTTTCATATAATGTCACTGTTCAATTTAAACTTTCAATTCATCAATGAATCATGAAAAAATTCAAACAAAATGAAAATCCCAAATATTACTTGATCAGCAGCAAATATGCATATTAAATAAGTTCTGAAGAATCATGTGACATGATTTAATACCACTAACTTGTTTCGATGTCAAAACTTTCCCAAATTAACTGCAACAAAGACAAGTAAAAGATGCATAATGATATAGACATGTAACATGCATCATGATATGCAATGAAACTTCATAATAATTAATCCTCTGATTAAAGTTACCTTGTTTTCTGCACCTCTGTGAGCTCCCTTCAGAAATTTAGAACTCTTGTATCTTATTTTCTGTAGCAGGGGGTTCTTCTGTCACTCCTGAAACCACAGAACACTTTATTTATAAACATTTGTTTAAGATATCACGAAATATCAAAACATGTTTGAACTTTTCATTCACGCTCCTTGACAGTACAATGCCTATTTTAGACTAAATAAAAGTAGAGTACTTTCAATAAAACATTGACAAAACCTCTCATATACACATTAAGAAGAAATGAAAGGCTAAACTTTAATAAACATATTTAACAAGAGCTCAGGAAGTTAACGTAGTTACCCCAACGCAAACGTTACCTGTGCTAAGATGCTAACGGACTTTTACGAAGACTCACCATTTATATAACATAAATATTCAACAGAATATACATGAATTACCAATAATAAAAGTGCGAGGAACAGTTTTATGTAGTGTTTGCTTTGTTTTAAGGACTAAACTTACCGGAACACAGTGAAAACAGCAGCGTGACAGAAGTTTTGTTGACTCTTTCAGGAACCGCCGTTGCCTCGTTTCCCATAGCAACTCTCTCTCCGCTCCAGTGGTTAAACCAGACGTGCGCGCGCGCACATAAAAGTCATGCAGTATTTACATGAATAATAATAATAATAATAATATAAATAAATTTATTTATAAATTAAAGATGCGCCTCTGTAAAAAAAAACCCAAGGTGTTTATTTTAATCAAACAGCCTAAATGCAGAAAAGATTTAGATTTTAACTTACACTGGAAAAAATGTTTTAGAAAAAGCCATAATAAAACCGGACCGGCCAACGCAACAGACATTATGTGGTCGCGAAAACTTACTTGTGAACCAAGATATTTTGCCGGATTTATTTTATGGGCACGAGAGATAAAGAGCTTATAAAGCGCTTCGTCGGCCTCTCGTCGTAAGCCGCCGCAGAGCCGACGTTTGATGACCCGGGACAGTAGAAGACACGACTGAATCATCATGCCTATGTTTGGCCGACCATTTATAGACGTTAGAATTAAAGGGGCCGACGTTTCGCTCTTCGGCCGACGTCGGCCCAATGTATGTGTGCTGTCTGGGTTTCGTTTTGGAGTCTGTCTTAAAGCGTGTTGACAAGTTTGGCCTGAAAAGATTGAAGTTTGACGCTGTCATTTTGCTCTCTTGTGTTCCGGTGGACTTTGGATAGATTGACACGAGCCATGACATACTGGCATAGTTGTTTTTAATGAGCATATAATTCAATAAGACTGTGCATCTATTATTAGAAATGTACTAACATTAGAGATTTAAGTATAGGCCTATTATATAATATCAATAAGTATACTCTATTAAATAGGACATGCTTAAACTTTATTACTATCAAAACACAAAGTTAAAGTTGAATTGGTTAATTTACTGTACACAGAAGCTGAGCAAAAATATATGAAATTTATACATCTTATTATTATGTTATTCATCTTTGATTTAATCATTATGTCAGGATTATTCATGTTTGCTTAACACTTGTTGATTGCTTTGCTTTACTGTATTGTAAAGCTGTAATATAACAAAACATATGTATTAGTATTTTTCTAAATCTTTTTTACTACTTTTTATGTTTTTGTTAACTGTTTTGTTAAGAATTTTCAAAGTTGCCTTGCAAATTGCGTTTATAAAAAGTTCATACAAAAACGCAAACTCAACAGTTATTAAAAGTAATAATTGAAACTGTGACCTGCATTTTACAAAATGTAAATAAAAGGAAAAAAACATGTATTTCTATTGTCATCAAAGTATCAATTTAATGATTTATCTGTATGAATTAATATAAAAATTAACAAAACGAATCCTTTCAAGCTAATGATCATAATAAGCTTTGTCAACTGATTTAGTCAAGCAATTCCAAGCTTTTCACCAGCTCTAATATGTCTAGTATTGTTTCATATGAGCTCAACCACTATTACATCAGAAAATAACTGTAAACATTAAACTGTTAGTGATACAGAAACTATTGTGAATGCCGGGACCAGGTCACCTTGACTTATAGTTATTGAAATTATGGCTGTGTCTCATTAGTATAGTGAATTGACTACAAGTTCTGAATCAGCAAAGCCAATGATGTCCAAAAATGCAGCCTAGGTAGGAAGCTCACCATATTTTACAACTCTAACTTTGTTGCCTGTTGTTGCCTCATCCGAGTGGACGGCTGATGTTGTCGCCTCAGTGTGGAGGTGTTGTTCACCCCTGTGGCCTCCTCATTTGGCTTGGTATTTTCTGTCTGGTTTGGCCCAGCGGGAGAGCGGCTTGGGCTGCAGATTATCAGACCTCATTATTCAGGAGCGAAGAGGCCTGATTCTGATGTTAGGATGAGAAGAGCTGTTATAATCACAGCCAGACTTACAGATTCTCCAGAGCCAATCTTCTTATACCCACACTCACAAAACTGATTTAAAGTCTTTACCACTTCACCACTTCTTGCATCACTCAAGTCACTTGGTGGAAAGTTTCTGGAGATGTTTTTTTGTGTGTGTGTGTAGAACATGTACAGTTGTGCATCTCTCATACAAATGCAGTAATAATATTGTAAAAAAAACTATTTGTAAATTAGCAGTTTTCTGCATTTTATGATTGTATTTATCAGTTTGAGTTGCACTATGGGGCCTTAATCTTTCTTAAAGCAACTTTTAACTGCGAAAAGTTAGAAAAACTGACCTTTATTAACATTTTTAATAGTTTAAAGTAATATATTGTCTGGGTTGGTGTTGAATATTATGGTACAAAAATCTTGTAATAAACTGTCTGTTATTTTAAAGACTTCTCTATTCACTTTTTCTTATGCATTATATTATTTCAAACTACTAAAATATCACTAAAAGTCACTTTGTTAGACTGTAAAGTTGAATTTTCAAACCCAAAAGTCGACAGAGCAGAGATCGAGGTCCCATAATGCAATTCATAACTGTAAATAAACAGAAAACGCTTGTGAAACGTATCAGAAACTGGTATTTAACAGATATTTTTGACAGCGTGCATGTGATTGCCGAACCCCATGTGTTTGCTCAACTTTCTCCAATGTGCATTCAGATGTTTGTTTCAGTGAAAAACAAAAGATGAATTTTAAATTATTCTTCATCAAGCTCTTTTCTATACTGGACCATTTATAGTTGCTTAGCAATTTTCAAAAGATTTTTATAAATTTAGCCAATCTAAAAGTATACAGTACTCTGGATTCCAAGTTGTTTTAATTGATTTATTTTTCTTTATTTCATGTTTTCATTTTAATTCATAATTTATTTATTTTTTATGAATAATGTTGTCGTTCTGCACTCTCATGCTGCTGTGACTCATTTGATTATGACAACCAACTCATTTGCATTGATGTCCAGATTAAAAACAGGCATGGCAACGCCTGGAGTGATGTCATTGATTTGAAAACACCATTGATTCTTTCATTGCGTGTGTAGCTGAACTTGAGTTCAATTTAGGAGATGTACATAATTGAATAGTTAGTTTGAACTGAAATCGGTTCCAGACCTTTTTAATGACTTCTCTCTCTACTGAACGCAGTGCACAAGTTACACTATGGTGATAATAGCCTAATGTATGAATAATAGTGATGCTCCAAATTTTTGGTTTTCATCTCAGAGAGAAAAATGGCTGAACAAATTATGCCTCTTGACTTGATCGCTGCCAATATAATCAGGCTGTCAATCAAATGTAGTGGCTTGCATTTTTTTAATCCTTAAAATGTAAGTTATTGAGACAAATTTGAAAAGTCTTATACAAAATGATATCATATTATTGAATAAAATTATAAGTAATTATTGCAAAGCGTTATCAGATTCGATTTTTGATCAAGTACATCCTGAATTTTCAGTCTTGTCCCAGAATTTTTATTTCAATGCATTCCAAATTAATATAGTTTTCCCTTGTGTGCTATTGGGGATGTTTTCATCCACTCTGGGGTGATTTTTGAGTGTTAATTTGGCCAGAACTGTCTCTGTGTTTCAGCAAATGAAATTATTTTTGGTGACAAATCCTATTTTGACAAACATTTCCCTACATTTTACCTCTTCCCAACAGTGAAAATTGCCAACAATCAATAATGCATGATTATACTCTATCATTAGCAGTCAAAAATGTAATTCTAATGGAAGTCTAGAGGGCAAAAACAGCCACAAACATAAAGTAAAGAAAGGGTTGTAAATTTGAAATGTACACAAGGGTTTATTTAGAGTATCAAGGTTCATTAGTTAATGCATTTACTAACATGAACTAATCATGAACAACACTTGTACAGCATTTATTAATCATAACTGAACATTTACTAATGCATTATTAACATCCAAGTCTATGCTTGTTAACATTAGTTAATGCACTGTGAGTTAACATGAACTAACAACTGTATTGTCATTAACTAACGTTAACTAACATGAACAATACATTTACTACAGTATTTGTTCATGTTAGTAAATGCATTAATTAACATTAACTAATGAACCTTATTGTAAAGTGTGACCATTTAAATGTAGAAAATATGCCTTGTGATGCAGTAAGATTTATTTTACTCTTTTGAATTAAAAAGGGAGTTGAATTAACAGTTTAGAGACAGTTTTATTGTTTTTGGTGTTTCATTGTTGAGTAATAATAAGACATTGTTGAGTAATAATAATGGCTTACCGTTCTCAAATTCTAACCTAATCCACTAGAAGGCTTTCAATTCTGGCCAGTTGCCTTTAATCTCCCGCGAGGCCACTTGGCTTTGGTTTTCTGCTCCAATCATACCTTTTAATTAGGAGCCTGTTTGCGGATTTATACCTCTGATAATAGACAAGCACATGCTGAATCCCAACATTTAGTCTTATCGTTTGTTACTGCTGCATTTTAAAACACACAGCAGATGTTTTTGGGCTGTTCTGTCTCCACATACACTACTCGTGTCTGTCTTATCACAGCTGGTTTATTGCGAAAGCTTTATGCCAGGCACAGGGGCACTCAGTTTACATTCTTCCTGCACAGACTGTAGCAGTCGGACACAACAGCGGTTCCACCTGTCTCTCACAGTCACTTCAGATGATTCAACTAATGAAGCTGCTAGTATGTGTTAATGATCTGTTTTGACACCCAAATTGCCATCTTACTTTACAGTCTAACTGGGGTGTGTGGCAATTATGTCAGTTGTTTCTCAAAGTGCTGTAATTTGCTTCTGTGTTGAAGATATTCTTTGTTTCACTTTTATTTATTTATTTATTTATTTATTTACTTTTGTGTTTTGTTTTTATTTAATTAAATTTTTTTTAAATCAAAATCTTTTAGATTTTGTTTCACTTTTAGACATCTGACTCAAGGGCGCCACGGTGGCCTAGTGGGTAGCACGTTCACCTCACAGCAAGAAGGTCGCTGGTTCGATCCCCGGCTGGGCCAGTTGGCATTTCTGTGTGGAGTTTGCATGTTCTCCCTGTGGTTGCGTGGGTTTCCTCCGGGTGCTCCGGTTTCCCCCACAGTCCAAAGACATGCGGTACAGGTGAATTGGGTAAGCTAAAATTGTCCGTAGTGTATGTGTGTGAATGAGAATGTATGGATGTGTTTCCCAGAGATGGGTTGTGGCTGGAAGGGCATCCGCTGCGTAAAACAAATGCTGGAGAAGTTGGCGGTTCATTCCGCTGTGGCGACCCCGGATTAATAAAGGGACTAAGCCGAAAAGAAAATGAATGAATGAATGAACATCTGACTCATGCAAAGAGCTGCAGGGAATGTTAAATCTTTTTTTTAATATTATTTTTTTACTTTGTCCACTGTAAGAAATGTTGGGTTCCACACAATCGATTTTAGTTGGAACAACATGAAGGAATTAAGTTAACTCATTAGTTTTTACAAATTAAAGTGGATTAGGCATAAAAGAATTAAGTTGTCAAAAAAAAAACAAACTCAAGAGTTGTGTTGTTTCAGCTCATCATAAGTCATTGTAAGGAATGCGTCAATAGAGCCGCCATTTTAGTACAGGGTAGCGTTCCTTTGAAATGAATGTGGGACCAAGGTGCAGTGGAGTACTGAGGCCATCCAGAGCCAGAGATATATACAAATATATACATAAATCTATGATCGGGAGTTTTCCCGGTGGTCAGTATGGAAGTATTTATTTACATGATGAATATTATAATTTTACCTTACTTTTCTACATCGATGGATAAGTGACCACACGGGCATTGCCGACAAAGAGCGAGTGTTTGTGTGCATGGAAATGTATTATCCTCCCCCCCCCCCCCCCCCCTGTTAAATTTGATCTAATCTGTGTATATACATTGTTTGCTTGTTTTATAAAACAAAACTAGCATTAGCCTAGTATTTACTGTGAGTTGGTTCTGCTTTGCCTTATGGTCAGTGCAGTAAGAGGCTGTATTATCATCACTTGTTTAGCACAAAAGTTCGTAACACACAAAAATGTAAAAAACTAAATCTTACCTATGAAATATAATGCTTTTGTGCCTTGTTTTCTTTGTTTGCTCAGGACTACACCTGTACATAGCGCTAAAGTCCAGCATCTCCACATTGCCTATAGTCTTGACTAGTCGAATGACATTTGTCCTGGGAGCACTGTACAAATGTGGCAGTGCTATTGACGCATGCTCAGGGTCCGTATGCAAAATCTAATGTATATATCTATGATTATAAGTAATTAGTTTGAACAAACAGCAAACGCCATATTTTGAGTGTACACTGTAAAAAATGCTGGTTTCCACTCAATCGATTTGTGTTGGGACAACATAAGGGAATTACTTGTTAGTTTTAACAAATTTGAGTGGTTTCAACATAAAACAATTAAGTTTACCCTCCAAAAAAATTCAAGAATTGTGTGTTGTTTCAGCTCATTTTAAATAAGCAGTTTGAACAAAAAGCAATGATTATTGTTTGAGTGTAGTTTGTGGCAGAATAATGCTTCTTACCAGGTTGTTATCGCAATGTGACCATACTCAATAGTCACAACGAAGGATCTGCAGTTTTCAGTCTGGATTGTAATCGATCATTTTGCAAGTGTTTTTGAGGACGGTGGCAATATGAGGATTTTGAAAGCATTCAGACATAGGAAATTGTACTTTAATAACAATAAATTCGATTGACTTGTTTCATACAATGCAGTGTTATTTTACATATTTAATTACTGTGTGTAGCCGAATACAGTTAGACTCCTCGGAAAACAATAAAACACTGTTTATTTGACTTTGTATAGTTTTTATTACTGATTTTTTCTGTGCTTGTAGATTGTTTATTATGCAGATGCACTGCCCTACAGGATCCTCCTAATCAATCTAAAATAATAAATTCTTTTGAAATGGGTATTGAAGTCATCTGATAAAATTGTAGTCATATATAATAGCAGAAGACATAAATATTATCGCAATGTTAGATATTTCCAGTATTGTGCAACCCTACTTCTTACAATAATTACATGGAACAATTTAGACCTATGCACTGAATTTTTTGGGCCTTTGCCCCTCTCACTATGGTGCACATCCTGTACACATGCACATCTATCAGTAGTTCAGTTTATACAAGCTCTCCCATCATTTGATCTCAGTAGGACACACGATGGGATGTCAAGATCTGCTCTCATGTGCTGTGATTTCCTGTCTTCTCATCCAAAACTTACTTTAAAAGAAAAAAAAAAGATTGTTTTCTTTCAAAACGACTTGTTAAACGAAATCTTCTGACTTTCCCGAAGTTGTTATTTCCTCCCTGGCCGCAAGGAATAAGATTGGGCTTATCTAAGAATGTACAGGATGAGGACAGTTTACAGTTTGCTTCCTCTGGTGCATTGCTTTCCTCGTTTGAACCGCACCACACCCTAAAGATTGCCGACCCTGTGCACAGAGAAAACTCATTAGATCACTACGGCTCTCCAGACGTCGGCCTAATCGCCAGTTGATGACAGAGATTTCTGGGAAGTGCATCTCTGTCCACTTCTATCATGTTTGACATGACTCATATGTTGTGCGTTTTGTTGATTCCAGGTCATGCTGCCCTTAAGTTTTAAAGCCCCCCAGTTTGTTGTGTTTTTGTAATTTACTGTTTAATTGAATTGATATACTGTAGTGTTGATTTGTAGCAGATGCGCATCAGCTTGTTTTTCAGGTTTCTGCAATTATTTGGTCATAAAATGATGCTTTATTTTAGCCGCAGGGCAAATTTGTTGTTTTGGAGCGCCTGTTTTGATTTCCCCTGAGAATACATTTCATTAGTGAACGCTTGCTGAGATAACTTTACAGAGGGGCGACAGCATGTAATTATTTTTAAAAAAACAAATCAGTACAAGAGTTAATATATAGTCTTTTTAATCATTCAGTTGCATTTTGTCATTGTTTCCAGTTGTTAGAAAAGGTCTTGAAGCTAGCATGGAATTGTCTAAATGTGTGCTATAGGTCCTGTTGTCAAAGGTTTCATTGTTTTATCTTTTATTTTTTGCCTGCAAAATGCTTAATTCAATAATTCTGATGAAAATGTGGTTATATCTTCATATTTTTGAAGATTTTTTTTCAATATTAAATAATTCACCTGTGTTTTTTTTTCATTGTGGACCCAAAATACTATAATTCTGAGTGTACCTCACACAAGTGAGTGGGCTTAACAAACCACTTGTAGAAAACACACTTATTCATCTCACTGACACATTTACCTACACAAACACTGTGCATTTATGAAGTGTGTTTCACACAGGTGAGTGGGCTTGACCAGTCAGGCTTGACACTCCATCTCTCAAAAAAACAACAACAACAACAAAACTTTAGCACTCTTAGGACGTACTCACACTATGCTATCCGAACCATGCTCAGGCCTGTTTCCCGGATAATTTTAGAAGTGTGAGTGCGCTGAATCGGGCTGAGGCACGGTACAGTTGGCCGGCCCTGGCCCGGTTGGAAGAGGTGTGCCTGAGCCCAGTTCACTTGGGCTTTGGCGCGGTACGCTTGTAGTGAGAGTGCAAAGCATGCCTAAGCCCGAAACCGAAGAGGAGACGTGACTTTTGGGGACTGTTTCATATGGATTTATTAATCATTGTTACTGTTTAATGAACGCAAACTGCCGTAGATTATTAAAGACGCAAACCCCTCTCTGCATGACAGCTGCGCCTTTAGTAAACCTTCTAATTCCTGCAGCACGAGGACTTTATGATTGTTTATGAGCGTCAGCAGTGGCTGATCTGTTCGGTGGAATATTTGTGTGTCATATATCTGTGTGTCACTGCATATCAAACGACTAAAACGATATAATGATATAAAGAAATCTCCACTGAAATCTCTTCACTGAACAGCGCATCATCGATGACGTAAGCGTGCTCAGGCCCGAATGCAATGTGACTGCGGGCCGCCGGGGGAGACGGAAGGGGGGACAAGCGTGCTTTGGCCCGGTTAAAGGGAACTTCTTGTGTGTATTGCCTCTTGTTTAATTGCTGAATGCCTCTTCAGTTGTAAGTCACTTTGGACAAAGGCGTCTGATAAATGACTCAATGCTTGTTCTCCCCATGTTGGCGTGGGTTTCCTCCGGGTGCTCCGGTTTCCCCCACAAGTCCAAAGACATGGTACAGGTGAATTGAGTAAGCTAAATTGGCCCATAGTGTATGTGTGTGTGTGTGGCTGTTTCCCAGTGATGTGTTGCAGCTGGAAGAGCATCCGCTGTGTAAAAAAAAAAGCTGCATAAGTTGGCGGTAGATTCGCTTTGGAGACCCCGGATTGATAAAGGGACTAAGCCGACAAGAAAATGAATGAATGTATATTACTGTTAACAGTATATTCAAACATCTGTTTATATTTTACAAACGATTCAAACGACAGATTAAATGGATCAAAAAATTGTTTATGTTTTAATTGAGGGGAATAAACATGCGTTATGGATGTGACCAAAAAAGTATACGAGTTTACAGTGTACAACATGGTTTGTAGAAATTCTGTGAACTAAACAGCACAAACAACCCAATAATAATACTAATCAAAAGGACAAGAGTTGACTCTGTAGAACAAGAATAATTTATTTCACTTTACATTTTCACATTTGAGGAAACTGCATTGTCAACGATGTGACAGATGTAAAATTCATTTAATAAAGTACAGTAGTTTGAAAACACTGACTGAGACATTTTAGAGTGTATTTACAGTACTGTAAAATCCAAGTGTACACAAACAACTTAGAAATGGTTTCACTATTTTGATGAAAACTATTTTTCCCCATGGCAAGGTTGAAATTTACATGCAATTGCTCATTTTCAGCATAACTTGTGTACATAAACTGTGTAAATCAGATTTTCTCCTGACTACTATTGTGACTACACTGAAGTTAACAATCCATTTAAGAACTGTGAACTAAAACTAAACTGAATTTTTTTTTTTAAATAAACGAATGGCTGGCTGAAATCACTGTATTAGATCTAGATACGATTAAATAATGAATGTATTAAAAAATATTTTCACCCTCGATTAAACCTGTTAGATCTGGTCTTTATCTTTGAAAAAAACAACGCAAACACTAATGCTGTAGGAATTACAAACATTTGCACAAATCCAATTATTGAGCAATTAGAGTGTGTCAGAGATGTGAGCTCAGACAGACAGCGGGAGAGGGGAGGACCGGAGCGAGCCGCTGGAGGACGTGGGATGATGGACGAATAAAAGACTTGTTTACACTAGTGCACTGAGACACTGGCAGTGAAAGCCAAGCATTGTTCCCCTATAACAATGAAGCTCTCTTGCTGGAGAGACCCTCAGTGGATGAGATCGAGTCTGACCACTGGAAGTCTAGTAAGACTGCTTGTATGTGATGGGAATAATATAAACATCACCCGAGATCTGCATGTTTGTGGTGGAACTCTTTAGTTGTTTTTTTCCCTGGTGTGTGTTGAGCTGTGTGTGTAAAGGGTGTAACTTCAAACATTGGGTTTATTTTTGAAATCTAACGCTACAAGACCAAAAGCTCTATGTTGTTGTCACCGCTTTTCAGACACTAAAATGAAGGTAATAGCATAGTACAGTACACTGATAAACGATTACCATTATGTTATATCACATTAAATCTCTTAAGGTTGTGCAATATGACTGAGTAGCCTATAAATAAAAAAAAAAATAATAATAATAAATAAATAAATAAATAAATAGATGTCAGATGGATTAAATAATATGATTGAAAAGTTTCAAGTCGTTTCATATTATTCTGTCATTTATTTTATGGTGTTACAAAATGTATTGTTTACATTTATACATTTTTCATCAATTTGGATGACCACAGTCTTATGTTTTATTTACAGTCTGCATTTTATTTAGCAATATTTGCATGTTGGGCTTGTAATCGTTCTTTATTTCATTAATATTTATCATGGCGTCATGGTGGCGCAGTGAGTAGCACGATCGCCTTACAGCTAGAAGGTCGCTGTTTTGAGCCTCAGCTGGGTCAGTTGGCATTTCTGTGTGGAGTTTGCATGTTCTCTTTGTGTTCGCGTGGGTTTCCTCCAGGTGCTCGGTTTTCCCCACAAGTCCAAAGACATGCACAATAAGTGAATTGGGTAAGCATCCACTGCGAAAAACATTTGCTGGATAACTTAGCGGTTCATTCAGTTGTGGCGATCCCTGATTATAAAATGGACAAAGCCAAAAAGAAAATGAATGAATAAAGATTTATCATATATGTCTATGTTCTTAATCAAACATTTGCTCTGACATTTATGGAAATATTCCCGCATAAGTACATTTTTTAAAGTATATACTTGTAAAATGTAAAATCTTAAAATGCAAAAAAGAAATGGTCCTTTCCATGTTCATTCATTCATTCATTTTCTTTTCGGCTTAGTCCCTTTATTAATCCGGGGTCGCCACAGCGGAATGAACCGCCAACTTATCCAGCATTAGTTTTACGCAGCGGATGCCCTTCCAGCCACAACCCATCTCTGGGAAACACATCCATACATTGTCATACACACACATACACTACGGACAATTTAGCTTACCCAATTCACCTGTACCGCATGTCTTTGGACTGTGGGGGAAACCGGAGCACCCGGAGGAAACCCACGCAACCACGAGGAGAACATGCCTCCTTTCCATGTAGTCAATATAAATCTATTAATTGATTGAATTTACAGAAAATGTACAATATTGTGATTTATACCAGGATATGAGATGATTTAAATTGTGTGATATGAGATAGGGCGCCACGGTGGCGTGGTGAGTAGCACGTTCGGCTCACAGCAAGAAGGTCACTGGTTCGATCCCCGGCTAGGCCAGTTGGCATTTCTGTGTGGAGTTTGCATGTTCTCCCCGTGGTTGCGTGGGTTTCCTCCGGGTGCTCCGGTTTCCCCCACAGTCCAAAGACATGCGGTACAGGTGAATTGGGTAAGCTAAAATTGTCCATAGTGTATGTGTGTGAATGAGAATGTATGGATGTGTTTCCCAGAGATGGATTGTGGCTGGAAGGGCATCCGCTGCGTAAAACAAATGCTGGATAAGTTGGCGGTTCAATCCGCTGTGGCGACCCCGGATTAATAAAGGGACTAAGCTGAAAAGAAAATGAATGAATGATATGAGATATTTGTAATATTGCCCAGCCATAATCTCTGTACCAAATTTGCAAGCGCTCAGTTTTGTCATTCCTCTCAGCAATTAGTTTATTTCGCTGTAAAAGTTGGACATCAGAGCAAATATGTATACACTCACTGGCCACTTTATGGTACACCTGTCCAGCTGCTTGTTAATGCAAATTTTTAAGCAGCCAGTCACATGGTAGCAACTCAATGCATTTAGGCATGTAGACATGGTCAAGACGATGTGCTGCTGTTCAAACCGAGCATCAGAATGGGGAAGAAAGAGGATTCTCTCGCGTGCGCGTCTATATTTGAAATAACAAACTTCTTGAGTTGATGATAATTACGTGCGCTTGATTATTGACGTGCTTTTGAAACCTCATCCTTTCAGAAACTGACAAACGCGAGAGTGATGTGTGCAAAAAGAAAGGAGAAGCCGGAAAAAACGAATGAGCAAATTATTTTATTAGCAAACATGAAGAAACTGCTACGTCTAACTATTATCATCACTTTTTGGACTATTATGAACTTGGAATGACGGAATTACTTTTTAAGAAGAGGTTTTACATGTGCTGGTGAACATTAAAGATACAGATGAGAGGTTTGCACTGACTGTGGGCTCTATTTCGTATTGTTTTTGAACCCAAATAAGGCCTAAATGTATGCCGTGTTTAGTTTTTCTATAATTGGTATCATATCGGAGACTGTAAGGGGCTGTATGTGTTCATAAATGCTGCATTTATTTATTTATTTTATATAATCGCAGACAGTAGGCTATTTTGCAGGCCTAGGCTATCATCGATCTGCAGTTATAATCAGATCATGTTCATAGAAAGGTCAGTAATGAACATTTATACAGCAGTATTTATGTGTATAATAAAGCATCTGTTTTGTGAGAAGTGCTTCTATGATATGTGAATGACCTGTACAGCTTTACTGTAGACATTTTCACTAAAACTTTCTGTCGTACACCACTCCAACCAAAAGAGTACCCTTGGTACCCTTTTAGCAGTGGAAACGCAAGCCTGATAAAGTTGATCCGTACCGACCCGTTCTGTACTTTACCACTCAGTGGAAACGGGCCATAATAAAGTGGCCGGTGAGTGTATGCATACATGTATATGAATGCGTGTATATACAGGGCAGCAGTTTCATTAGTTTGCCTTTTTTAATACTTCTGTTGAACCTTAATTTGAAAGCAATATCTGATTTTTAATAGTTGATTTTCAGTCATTTTGATTAATCATTACTTTTTTCAGTTTCAAGTTATTTCAGTGACCGCTGTTGTTTTTCGTTCTTCAATGGAAGAGTACCAACAATTTTGTCCATGTCTGTGCTGTATATCCTCCCATACACCTCCATAAAGTTTTCTTTTAAATAAACATTAGGGCACATTAGCTGTGAGAAATTACCCCAGTAGTGGTGTGAACCTACACTGGTCTCACGGTTCGGTTACGATTATCATGCCATCGATTCGGTTCAATTCGATATCTCGGTGCATAACGGTACATTAACGATGCTTTCCATACACAGTTTTATATTTTCTTCACATCACAACAATTCTTGTATTTGTTTCGCAGTGAAATTAGGGCTGCTGCTGTAAGTGTAAGAGAAAGACTGTACAGCAAACACACAAGCAGTGAAATTGTGCACAGTTTTTGAGTTTTTAAGTAGCTTGAGTGTTTTAAATACTCTCATTCGCTTCCCTCGCCGTAGTAAGCTACGGAGACATATCGCATGAGATAACGAGATAGATATGAGATAAATGACGTCAGTACGTAATCACCGGTTATGATCTATTACTGAACAGATACCGAATTGTCCGTGTCTGCATCGCGGTGCACCGAAGAAACAAGTAATTTTGACACACCTACCATACAAAACTTTTATAATGTAAATAAATGCAGGGTTCCACACAATTCATTCATGTTTTGCCAACACAAATTGAATAAGTTAACAATTTAAATAGATTGAACATAAAACAATTAAGTTGTCCCAAAAAAGTCTCAAAATTGTGTGGTTTCAGCTCATTTTAAGTAAGTTGGTTAAACAAGCAGCAAAAATATATATATTTTTCAATATCAATCCGTTGTCCTCAAAAATGACATGAGCACTCTCTATCCCATCCTGTCCTCCATTGGCTTGTGGCTTCTAGCCATTCGACATGTTTTGGTTTTTGAGGTTTCTTTTATTTAGTGACTGCTCTCGAATTCCCATCGGAGCGCTACTCAATCACTCAGAAACATCTTGGTGTCCCTCGTGGAAAACCCAGGCAGGCGTGCTTGTGTCGTCTGCTTTGAGTAAAGAGAGTCTCCTGTGTTCCTCATATTACCATTCGTCTCGTCAACAGGAAGCGTTAATCTGATTGGTTGAAGCTGTGCAGTGTGGGCTGGTCCCTCTGCCCTTATATGTCCTTGAGGGCAGATCTGTGTTGTTTAGTTTTTTTGGTTATGCAAAGCATTATGGGAAGTATACAGGTGTAATGCGCTACCTTCTTATCCTTTATCATTTGTTTGTTTTGTTTTAATGCGATTACTCAGCAAAAGAGCGGAATGTGGATATTCGACGAGCCCGGATCTGTTCAAGCACTCCACTTGAGAAATGCTGCGCAATGATGGCTGTTAGGTTTCTGCATCAGGTAAACTCTGCAGGAGCTGTAATGGGTATTGGTGTGCACCTGATACCTGCTGGAAAACCAGACACCGGCTGACCATAGAGCAGGCTCCAATTGTGCTTTATGAACAGTGTTTGGAAATAAATGCTTTTTATGCTGTAGCTGGACTTTTGACCTGAGGCTGGTCTTCCTGAGGTGCTTAATGTTGCCTGAGGGAATGGGGTGTGAGTGCAATTACTGAACCAAGTCAAGCAAAACTAGATTATGCAAATGCTGTAAGAGCATGAGCTGAAAAACCGAATGTAATTCATGACTTTCATTGTGAGTTTTCTTATACTTTTCATTTGTCAAGGTTTTACTTTGTAAGAAGTTACAGTGTTACATTGTCTGCTCAAGATATTGACTAAGTGAGCTGAGTTTTCTATGAATTATTTTCATTGCTTGCTTGTTTGTTCTGTCAGTTTTTTTTGTTTTGTTTATTTGTTTGTACCTTCTTTCTATCATCTGTTTTATTGTTTTATTGTAATTTGCTGTTCTATTCTTTATTCTATCGTTCTATTGCTTGGTCATTCTTTCTATATGACTGATGTTTGTTTTATTATTTGTGCATTTATTCTTTCCATCATCTGTTCATTCTACTATTCTCCCTCTGGTATGGTGGTCCTGTCTATGTATTGTTTGTTCTATTATTTCTTCTTTCCCTCTGGCTGGTAGCTCTCAGCAACTCTATTATGGTTGCCCACTGAAGCCAGGCAGGCTCCGCCCGGTCAGTACCTGGATGGGAGACCACATAGGTTGCTGTCGGAAGTGGTGTTAGTGTGGCCAGCAGGGAGTGCTCAGCCTGCGGTTTGTGTGGGTCCTAACGCCCCAGTATATTGATGGGGCTGCTATACTGCTCAGTAAGCGCCGTCTTTCGGATGAGACGTTAAACCGTGGTGCTGACTCTCTGTGGTCGTTAAAAATCCAAGGATGTCCTTTGAAAAGTAGGGATGTGATCCGAGCATCCTGGCCAAATTTGCCGGCTTAGCAAATTTGTCCATCATTAGCTACGTTTCCATCCAGCTATTTTTATTTGCGTTTTGGATATTGGTTGGATGCATTTTGGTTGATGGAAACGCCATGATGCGCATAAATTTTGAAAATGCGCATAAAAAATGTAGTAGCTAACTGAGTAACTCAGTAACTGAGTAGGATAAATTTTTTTATTCGTTAAGAAAAGATGCGCATAAACTGTGATGGAAACACTTTTACCACATAAATTCTAGTATGCGCATTAAAAAAAGGTCATGTGATTTTGCTATGAGAGATAAAAATGCGTGTGAATGTACAAACCTGCTGTTGTTTTGTTGTTTGTTTTGGTCATTCTAAAACGCCTTACCGTTTCAGTAGTTGTGTTATTATATTATTAATGACCTCCAGAATCAAGTGCGTCTGTGCACCGCGTCTGAAACCTTCAAACGCCACCGCGTGTTCACTGCGTGTCAGGATTGCCTTCTGAGGCACAAGTCATTTATTAAACGAAGAAAAAGATTGACACAGCTTTTCCTACTGCAGCAAATTACGTTTTTACTGTTGGTTATTACTGTTATTGCTGCTTTATTTGCACGTCTTTTATGCGATAATTAAGTTTTGCGCATAAAGTTCATTCGCATTTTTGGATGAAAACATAGCTAATGCCTCCTAACCATCCCCATATCATAATTGGCTTCATCACTTTATTTCCTCTCCACCAATAAGCTGGTGTGTAGTGTGCGTTCTGGCACAATATGGCTGCCGTGACCGTCGCGTCATCGAGGTGAATGCTGCACACAGGTGGTTTTTTAGGAGATTCCCCCCAAAAATGTGAAAAGCTCTTTGAGTGTCCAGAAAACGCTAAATAAATCTAATGAATTATTATTATTATTGTTTAATCTGTATAGTTCTGTCAGTCATGTTGCATATCTCCTTCTATTCTCATTTTCTCCTTCATTTTAGCAAAACATTTCATTAATATGTAGTTAATTATTGCTAGGAAGGGTATTGTTGCTCAGAATGTTTTTTTTTCTTTGATAATGCATTGACTTGGCTTGTTTTACATTGTTGATGGTTTGTTTGGCATTTCATTGCTTTATGTTAAAGGGGTTGTTTAGGAAGACTGGATTCATCTATTTACCAAACTCAAGAGAACCATAAATAGTAAATATTTTGATGAACAGTTTTTTTTCTGCCTGTTTTTTTTTCTTGGATGTTTTTGAAAAGGACCTTTTCTTCAGGCATCAGTGAACATGTTGACATGTCTGAATAATTGGAAAAACAAACTCGGATAAAATGCCAGTGGATTGTTTCAATAACAAAATTACATGTAAAAGAAAAAAGTGTCACTGTATGTTTTGACTCACTTATACACAATCATAGAAGGCTGTGCTACAATCAAATTATGCTGATGAGCGTACGTGAGGAATGTAGTTGTAACCGAACAGGACAGATACGAAAACATCTGAAGAACTTGAACTAAATTCAGCATTCAGGCGTTTGCTTTTTGACGAAGAAGAGTCGGACATAAACATGTTTGTGGAATGTAGGGTCGGGTCAAATGGGAAGTGGATAAAATTAGTCTGTGATGCACATGCCTGAGAGTTTGTCTGTTTGAATAGATGTTTGGGTGTGCATTAAGCTTGGCTTCCTAATGACCTGTTGTTTTGGGGATGAGCAAGCTTTGCACATCCTCTTTTCACTAATCATTATCAGAAGCTATTGTTTTAACTTCTTTGTTTATCCTGCAAGCTTGACCTCTTTCTCAGAGCTATTTTATAAAAGGCTTGGTGAGAGACGCTTCAATGTGAATTTCACCAAAATAAGGTCATGTGACCCTTCAGTCTCATGGCGAGATCATGGGAAGCATGTTGCTGTCCTGGATTAGACGCCTCTTCATTCCAGGGATGTAAATTCAGTGTGGCAGAATAACCGGCGCCCCTCTCCGCACTTGTCCAGACATTTTTTTTGTGTGTGTGTGTGAAAATTTTAGCTAGTAGCATCAGATTGCACAGCAGGAATGCTCTGTAAGGAATGTAAGACTTGAGAGGTTGAAAAGCATGGTAGAAGATAACACGCTGACCTTCAGATCTCCTTACAGCGTGTTCTTCAGTGTCAGAATGGTTGTGATGTTTGTGGGTTTTGGATATTTGGCATGCAGGGTCACTCTGATTGTGCCATCGGCAGCCTTCGCCGTAACCCTGACATGACCTAAAAATACCAGCACTCCTCCAGCTTCATTCCTCCTGTCTGTCTCTGCTTCTACGAAAATCATTAGTCGCATGATGAGGCATGTTGATGCATGCATGTACTTCAGCCAGCAAGCTAAGTTAAAGTTAAAAAAGGGCTGAACGATACATCGACATAAAATCGTGTTAGCAATTTAGCAAAAGCTGCGATTCTTCTTGCACATCATGTGAGGGGAATACGGTGATGTGTTCAGTAGTAAATTTCCTCCAGGAGGCCAGAGGGTGCTCTCTTTCACGAGTCACACAGAGCAACCAAATATGCCCTGAAGAAAACAAGGCATTATCAGTCAATATTAAATCTTTAAAGAGAAGTAGGAAGAACATAATGCTTTAAAAGAGTCAAAAACTTACATACAGCACCTTTAATATAAGTTTTACTGTGTGTTTAGTTACCAGATTACCCTATTTTCAGTTTTCTCGTCATCAATACTTGCTTTATAGATTGGAGGAACTATGACGTCAATTTGTTTGCAAAAACACGGAAGCGAGTTAGCATTTTAGCAGTTCCGGTTTCGTCGTCCAAAAGTCAATGTTTTTTTTTAATGGGATTTCAGATAAATCGCTTAAATAAGGTTCGTGGCAAACACAAACTCAATATACTTTCACGTTTTATTTTACGACATAAAACACATCAGTTACACCACACTCTTGATTTAAAAAAAAAAATCTGTTATGCTTCTTTTAAAAAACGGTTGCTATCGAGTTACTAAACGGGACTACAGGCGGTGTCGGAGACATAATGAACTGGTCTGGGGTTGCTGGAGCGCAGCCTGCTTGCGTTGGACATTTGGATTTGTGTGTTATTTAAGTATTTTCATGAATAGTATTTTATAGTTTGTTGTATTTTTCTATTTGGGAATTCATACTGTGTGTAGATAATGCCTTCACCTGTAAAGACTGCCAGAACAGATTAATTTGTGGATCATTTATTTTTAATTAAACAATATTATGAAGATAACTTACTGCTTACCAGTGCAGTCTGTCTCTTTCCTGCTCTCAGTAATGCAAACGTGTGAATAAATGTGTAAAAAATACATACATGTGAACTGTTATTTAACACGATCAATTGATTTTTCGTCGTTTTTTTCTTCATCTGAACACATTTTAACTCTGTCATAATACACTCCTCCTTAACATGTATAGCTTATGTGACTGCGTGGGCTGCTTTTCGCTGTTCTTCGTGACAATAAAAAGAATATTGAATGCTGTTCTGTGTCCATGATGGAACTTGCAGGTATTTGATAGACTTGTCCCTCACGCCCAATTTCTGTCGTGTATTACTAAGGTACGCGGGCTGTATGCACGCAAGCGATACGCTTATTTAAATATTTCTTATGATGATACTATGTAGGCACATTTATACGTACAGTTTTAAACCTTTTACAACAACCGTAAAGTAAAACAAAATTAATTTCCCACATAAAAACTATCCAGAAGGCACGTAGGTCTATAAGTTTTTGCGTATTTATTTGTTTAAAATGTATAGCGTGGGTTATAATATAATAAACCGAGAGATTAAACCTTTATCATTGACCATATTTCTAAAAAATAAGCTTGAAGAGTTGTCCGTAGCAGGGTGGTGCTGACGTCACAAACAAGCACCCCAAAGGCTGTAGTCTGCTTAAAGCCTAATGTTAGCTTTTCAGCTGTTGCGTTTACATTTAAGGTCCGAAAGTGCTAAAAGTTGTATTTTCGTGTGAGGATTATCTGGCTGGAAAAAACGTGTAAGTGTAATGAACAGTGCTTGAACACAGAGCTTATTATTTGCAAACTTCGAAAAGCCTATGGGAAAATCCTATGCGGATTTTATCGAGGGAACCAGTTTTATGCTAGCAGCCGATTGGCCTACAGGCTGACGTCATAGTTCCTCCACTCTATTAGATTGAGAAACACCATAATGGAGACTTTTTTATTTTTCGATTTTTCTTTAATTCAAAATTTTCCATCCTCTTCCATCCATCAAGTGTGGCTGTACAGTAGCACAGCCTCTATTCATATTGGACATATTGTATAAATAAAATGGCAGCTGCAGAGGACAAACAGTTCAGTTGTGAATGTCACTGATGATCAATGGAATATTGACTTCAAACAAACTCTCTTCCAAACAGAGATGGACACGCTGTTATGATGTACAGAAAATGGCACACATTGCCCTCAAAATGACCCTCGGCCCATACAGTGTAATACATCAGACATTTTTGCAATTTTGAGTTTCTCTTTTGGCCCTTCACATTCATATCAGCTCCATCCTCCATGCAGGACACAGCGTGAGGAGAGCAACCCATAACAGATAGGCGTTCGGCCCAGTTTCCAGTCTCCACTGTAACACTTTTGCTTTAGCCTGGATGCAGATGAGCTACATGAGGACATGACTGATAAACAGCATGCATGGCCACATTTACACTTTACTAGAGATCTCTGATTTCCACAATGCAGAAAACGTGGGCGGAATTTTTGGAATCCAGTCAGAAAAGCAGAATTAAATACGCAACATGTCATGGAAATTGGCAAATGTTGAAATTTAAAGTACTGCTCTACACTTTTCACTGTATGAGGAAATTAACAGATGAACTTTATTTCCATGAGCTTTTCACCACTTCATTTCACATGATATTTAAGTTTTAACTGGACTTTTTTGCTTGTTTATTTGCACATCAAAATTGCTTGATTTACTTCAAATATTATGACGGAATTTCTGTAGCACAGTAGAATGTAATCATAATTATTATTATAAATTAAATTGCTAAATGTTAATTTGATTATATTTTAAAATATTCATACATTTATTTTTTCTGTGTAATCTATTTTAACTAGTGTACAGTAAAGTTTACCTCTCAGAGAAATATTAATTCTGTATTAATATTAATAATAATTAATATCATTTATTCATTTTCGGCTTAGTTCCCTTATTAATTAGGGGTCACAACAGCGGGATAAACCGCCAATTTATCAGCATATGTTATTACGCAGCAGATGCCCGTCCAGCCACAACCCAGTGCTGCAAAACATCCATACACTATTGCATACTCACACATACACTATAGCCAATTTAGCTTATTCAGTTCACCTATAGGGCATGTCTTTGGACTGTGGGGGAAACCGGAGCACCTGGGGGAAACCCACACGAACACTGGGAGAACATGCAAACCCCCTTACAGAAATCCCAACTTACCCAGACGGGGCTTAAACCAGTGACCTTCCTGCTATGAGGTGACAGCGTTAGACACTGCGCCACCATGTAGCCCTATAATTAATATATTATTATTATTATTATTATTATTATTATTATTGAAAATAATTGAAAAACAATAGCTACATTTTCAGGGGTTGCATATTAAAAATAATTGTAGCAAAAAAATTACTGTTGTATCGTATGTGGCTCCAAAATAGTTGTATTAGTAGTAGTAATAATGTATCATTATTATTATTAAAATAATTTTAATTAAAAGAATATTTTTTTTAACCATTATTAAGACCCTTTTAAGCACCCAAAAATAGGTTATCTTAAATTTAAAAAATACAGAAATTTCATGAGCGTAATATTTTATGATGATTTTAGGCATGAATCCTTTACTTATATTTTATTTAACCATTAAAAATGTAGTTCAGACAAAATAATAATATTTAATAATAATGAGAAAAATAAGATTAAATATAATTGTTCATTCATTCATTCATTTTCTTTTCGGCTTAGTCCCTTTATTAATCCGGGGTCGCCACAGCGGAATAAACCGCCAACTTATCCGGCATTTGTTTTACGCAGCGGATGCCCTTCCAGCCACAACCCATCTCTGGGAAACACATCCATACAGTCTCATTCACACACATACACTATGGACAATTTAGCTTACCCAATTCACCTGTACCACATGTCTTTGGACTGTGGGGGAAACCGGAGCACCCGGAGGAAACCCACGCAACCACGGGGAGAACATGCAAACTCCACACAGAAATGCCAACTGGCCCAGCCGGGGATCGAACCAGCGACCTTCTTGCTGTGAGGCGAACGTACTAACCACTAGGCCACCGTGGCGCCTAAATATAATTGTAATTATTATTATTTAAATCATTAAAAACTAAGAATAGGGCGCCATGGTGGCGTAGTGGGTAGCACGTTCGCCTCACTGCAAGAAGGTCGCTGGTTCGAGCCTCAGCTGGGTCAGTTGGCATTTCTGTGTGGAGATTGCATGTTCTCCCCGTGATTGCGTGGGTTTCCTCCGGGTGCTCCGGTTTCCCCCACAAGTCCAAAGACATGCGGTATAGGTGAATTGGGTAGGCTAAATTGTCCATAGTGAAAGAGTGTGAAGGAGTGTGTATGGGTTTTTCCCATGGGTTGCAGCTGGTAGGGCATCCGCTGCGTAAAACATTTGCTGGATAAGTTGGCGATTCATTCTGCTGTGGCGTCCCCAAATTAGTAAAGGGACTGAGCCGAAAAGAAAGTGAATGAATGAATGAAAACTAAGCTATGTTTTCATGGGTTGCATATTAAAATGTTTATAATAGCATGAATTTGAAGAAATTGCGGCAGAAAAATTACTGTTGTATCAGAATGTACCTCCAAAATAGTTTTAGTAGTAATAATAATGTATCAATTTTATTAAAATAATTTTAATTAAAAGAATATTTTACTAATGATCCTTCTTATGACCCTAAAAAAAGTTTTTCTTAAATTTAAAAATACAGAAATTGCACAAACTTAATATTTTTATGATGATTTTGGCATGAATAGTTTACTTGTATTTTATTTAACCATTAGAAATGTGATTCAGACAAAATAATATTACGTAATAATAAGAAGAATTAATGTTGTTGTTGTTATTATTTAAATGAGTGAAAATAAGAATAGCTACGTTTTCACAGGTTGCATATATAAAAACGTATATAATAGCATGAATTTCAAGAAATTGTGGCAGAAAAATTACTGTTCTATCGTAGAATGTACCTCCAAAATAGTTTCAGTAGTAATAATAATGTATGATTTTTATAAAAAGATTTTAAATTCAGAATCAGAATCAGAATCAGAAAGAGCTTTATTGCCAGGTATGTTCACACATACGAGGAATTTGTTTTCGTGACAGCTTCCACAGTGCAACAGAATTACAGAGACAGGACAAAAAACAGATAATAAATATATATTCAAAAAAAATAGAAGTAAGTGTTAAATGCAAATATACAAATGGACAAGTGTATGTACAGTGTATTACTATATACAACATTATATGTGCAGCTGTTATGTGCAAATTGGCATGTAAAGTGTGTTGTTAAATAAGTGTATGTGTGTGTAACAAGTGTATTTGTTATGTGCAAATGGCATGTAAAGTGTGTTGTTAAATAAGTGTATGTGTGTGTAAGAGTGTACAGCAGTAGTGACGTTGGTTCCACGATTATTATCATCAAGTGTTCATGAGATGGATCGCCTGAGGGAAGAAACTGTTTCTGTGTCGGGCTGTTCTGGTGCGCAGTGCTCTGTAGCGTCGACCAGAAGGTAACAGTTCAAAGAGGCAGTGTGCTGGGTGTGAGCGGTCCAGAGTGATTTTGGCTGCCCTTCTGCTCGCTCTGGATAAGTACAGTTCTTGGAGAGTAGGGAGGGTTGTACCAATGATTCGCTCAGCAGTCCGAACTATTCGACGTAGTCTTCTGAGGTCAGATTTGGTAGCTGAGCTAAACCAGACAGTTATTGAAGTGCAGATGACTGATTCAATGATGGAGGTGTAGAACTGTTTCAGAAGCTCCTGTGGCAGGTTGAACTTCCTCAGCTGACGAAGAAAGTACAGCCTTTGTTGAGCTTTTTTGACAATGGAGTCAATGTGAGTGTCCCACTTCAGGTCCTGAGAGATGGTGGTGCCCAGGAACCTGAATGACTCCACTGCAGCCACAGTGCTGTCCATGATGCTCAGTGGGGGGAGGGCAGGGGGATGTTCAAAGAACATGTTCAAAGAACATGTTCAAAGAACAAGAAATGTTCAAAGAACATTTTACTAAAGACCCTTCATATCACCCTAAAAAAAAAATTATTAAATAAAATAAAATACATTAATTGCACAAGCGTGATATTTTATGATGATTTTAGGCATGAATAGTTTACTTATTTTATTTTACCATCAAAAATGTAATTCAGACAAAATAATAATAATGATAAAGTAAGAAAAAAAATTATCCAGAAATATTTAATCAAAGAAAATGTAATTTGGGAACCAATAGAATAAAATATATTAAAATATATATTTAAATTAGTTTTTCCCCTTAAATAATTAAGCATTTCAATAGGACCTGTTTTTTTTCTCCTCTTTCTCAATTATTATTCATACTTTTTTGCCGTTTAACATAACTGCATAGTAGCCAATTATCAGTGTAGTGTGTAGCTATTCTTAGGATACTAAGTCTCTCTGTGTGTGTATTAAGTTTCAACATCCAATGCCAGAAACCTGTTCATGGTATCGTTTACATCGCATAGCAGGATTGGACTCTACTAAGTGAGGTGTCATCCCTTCGGTAATGACACGGAAGCTGGGATGGCATCGCTGGCTGTCGTATTATTAGCGGAAGGATTGGCACCAGAGGAATTCACCTCATCTCTCATAGCCCTTCAGACGTGTCTTTATGTCTGACACCCCTCATCTTCAGCCCTTCCTGCTGCTTGAAGACATTCAGCATGATTTCAACACATCCAAATACAGATATATCCTACACCGGGAATTAAATGTGCCAGACGTCTACAGAATACCAGATACCTGTCTGAGATGTTCACTGACCCTCTTTTTTTAGGCTAATTAGGATTCATTCGTTCATTCATTTTCATTTCAGCTTAGTCCCTTTATTAATCTGGGGTCGCCACAGAGGAATGAACCGCCAACTTATCCAGCATATGTTTTACCAGCATATGTTTTACGCAGCGGATGCCCTACCAGCTGCAACCCATTTCTACACACTCATTCACACACATACACTAGGGCCAATTTAGCTTACCCAATTCACCTATACCACATGTCTTTGGACTTGTGGAGAAAACCGGAGCACCCGGAGGAAACCCACGCAACCTCGGTGAGAACATGCAAACTCCACACAGAAATGCCAACTGAGGCCCCGTTTACACTAGTGTGTTTTAGTTTTAAAACGATCCGCGTCCACACTAGTGTTTCACCCAGCGTCTCTCAACAGATCTCCGTCCACACTACGCCACCAGAAACGTATGTCATGTGACCATTCGCGCACTCTGGGCATGCGCGTTCAAGTATAAACAGGAAGCATGTGTCTCGCTCGGCATTTGGTTATTGTTAGTCAACAAGCGCTGGTTGAACGATGAACGCGATGGCAAAGAAAGCAAGAGAGGTCTTTTTGAGGACATACGACAAGGTCGAGTTGTTACTTAAAGTAACAAATGAATATAAAACATCCATGGCTATCGAAAATACAGTGTTTACAGTGAAGGCTGGTCTGCTGTTTTCCGGTGGCGTTATAGTCATGTGATAGGGGCTTGACGAATAAGGGAAGGTTACGCAATGACCCAAAAGCCCCAATCACGTAGCCAATCTCAGCAGCCACGCCTCCGTTTTCAAAGGTCTCCGTTTCCCTCCATCCACATTGAGACGCAGCAGCAGCAGAATGAAAACGCTCTCTCCAGCGTTTCCAAAACGCTCTGTTTTCGCGGCTCGAAAACTCCTGCGTAGTGTGGACGGATGGCGTAACTGTAGCAAAACTTATGCTTTTTAAAACGAAAACTCACTAGTGTAAACAGGGCCTGACCCAGCTGGGACTTGAACCAGCGACCTTCTTGCTGTGAGGCGAACGTGCTACCCACTACGACACCATGGCGCCTGGCTGATTAGGATTATTCTGCATAACACATAATAAAAAAAAATACATTATTACAAAAGTAATATAAAACAAACCATGCTTTTCTGATTTTCTGAGAAGTCGTATAGTATTCAGACACACAACTTGAATAATTACACATTGCATAGTGTTCATCATATGATTCAATATAAATAATCTTTGTCATCTTAGGCCCCGTTTACACTAAGTTTTAGTGTACATAACAGTAGTGTATGTACAAAAGTATATTAGAATGAAACCAATCCATGTTCACACTGGCGTTTTACCTAGTGTTTCTGAACAGATTTCCGTCCATACTACACTGCATAAAACGCACATCACGTGACTATACACGCACTCTGGCATGTGCTACAGCAGGGGTCACCAGGTCGTCCGCGAGGATTACATGACTCGCCTGTTCTAAAAATAGCTCACCATAGCGTCATTTACAGTTCGTTCATTTTGAACGAATCTTTAGTGTAACTCGAGAACGGTGAGTCATCTCAGGGAGTGATTCGTTCATTCGGGCATAATTTTGTGCATGTGGAGGAAAAGATTATTAAATTTTTCGAGTCCTGGTTCGAGTCATTCTTTCGTCACTTGAAAGACAGAAGCCAATGATATGCATTTGGAGCTGGAAAAAGATTTGATCCGTTCATCTCTCGAGTCCACGGTTTTGAGTCATCTCTCTGTCACGGGATGAACAAATGGCTCAAAAACCCGAAGACTCAAAAAGTGAACTAATCATGGGTGTTCCCGGCTCAGTCTGTAAGCATTCGTTGAGCCTATATGGAACTGTCAGTGTCAGGTTAACAAACGACTCAAATTGAAGACATGCCAGAGATCATGAGGTGACCAGAGTGAATCATAGACAAAACACCAGGTAATGAAGGATTATTTTTTCTTTCTTAGAAGAGTAGCGTTTTATGACTTGTTTGTATTGTGATTTGTAGTGTGATCAACGTTTTGGTTAGTTGTGGATGTGTTTGGAAGCATCTCCTAAGTTTTTTTGGCAAATTGAATGAAATGACTCAAAAAAAGATTAATTCTCGACCTCGATGAATGAGACTCAAAGGTCAGTAAAATGATCCAAACTTTCTTCACTAGCTTAAAGACAAGAATGTATGTATTCTCTTTACTTTCTCGGGGTAACTACGTTACAGTGGTGAGAAGAAATGTCGGCTGTTAAACTTGCTGTAGATTTGGTAATAATTTCAGTCAAATCTGAAAGTTGATTTATGTTACACAATTGATAATATGTACAAACATGGTACAATGTAGTGCATGATTTGATAATAACTGTTAGTGGCTAATGAAAATATTGTAGAAGTGATCATTTGAAAATGTAGATACTTGCAGAGATTTGTAGAAATAAAGATATTTAAATCATTGTTGACAACTATTGTGAGAAATCATTAAGATGATCCGTGTCTTCACATAGATGAATATCATTAATTATTAATAATAACATGTAATTAAAAGTAAATTGAGCAAATTTGTTATTTGAGAAGTGTGTATCAAACTGGTAGCCCTTTACATTAATCGGTACCCAAGAAGTAGCTCTCCATTTCAAAAAGGTTGGTGACCCCTGTGCTACAGCATATGCGGACGTCTGAGCTCCGGGCATTCAGCGGGTGTGTTATGTCTTTTTAGATGTTAATATTAAACTAAGGGTATGTGACATAACATATAATAATTTAGTGTTTGTGTGACAAATGGATGGAGAAAGAAACAACTGAAAACCAAATATCACTGCAATTATTTATTGCCCATACCTCCAGTGAAAATATTGTACAATGAAAGAAAAAATTGTTTCAATAAAGAATTACCTGTATGAGAGGAGGTAGATAGAGGTGCTTAAATCAAAGAAATAAATAGAACAAAACACACTACCTGTATTAATCAACTAAACTAAATATCAAAAGGAAAAAGCATGAAAAGAAACATCTTCAACGTACCAAACGTCTTAACTAAACTACTCTGAATAAAAACAAAACATACACAAAACAGCACACTCTCCTGAACCTAATGAACTAATACAAAAGAATAGATGTCCTGAGTGTTGTATATGTATATCACGTGACTTGCTCAGTCCTACACCCTCTCCGAGGTATCACTCAATAGCATCAGTTGACTGGAAAAGTTCACAAGCAAACACATTGCAATTTCAAATCTCAGAACATAGACAAGCGCATTAAATCACAAGCAAAGGAAACACATTCTCTCAGACTAGTCCTCGCAAGAGAGACTGTCCTCACTGAGACCCAGAGAAAGAGTGAGAGAGAGAAAGCGATTGAGAGAAAAAGAGCGAGAGCGAGACACAAAGCGAGAGAGAGAGAGATCGCCATTGCTGTTTGGGCTCGGCTTTTAAACTCTACGCCGACCAGCGATTGGTGGCGCGAACCCAGCGTCAGCGCCCGATGTCATCAGCACGACATGCGGATCCTCCAATGCCGTTCATACCTGTAAGACACATGTAAAGCGACACACCCACATACAAGCGCAAATACATAACCGCAAATAAATGTGATCTGCAGGCGAATGTAACAGGGTGCTTTGAGCATAAAACCCCAGATGAGAGCTGTGTACGTCGGACGGTTCATCAAGGATCTACCGCTGGATCTAATCTTACTATATTTGTTAAACGTGATATTTAATTCGTCATGTTGTCTATATCTAACGACATATTTCCCCATCTTCTGTCTTTTGAATTTATTACTTGTTCTGGTATCGTGTTTTGGCTGAGCGCAAAGATAAGTTAATAATAATGATTTATGTAACCGGGTACACTGATTCTGCACATTTGACTGATTGCTTGCCTTTGTTTCCTATAATGTAAAAACATATTGTATATTATACTTTTACAATGGCCTTTGTTGATTACTAAAACTGATAATCAAGAAAAGAGGGTATGTTTTGAATTTTCAATGAAAATGAAAGGAGTTACTCCCAAGTTATAAATATGCACACAGTGAAGATGACGGTCATATAAATATGCAGCTACACGACGCCTTAACATTTTTGGTGTCTGTTAATGAAAATTGAGAGTACCTTATATCTTATTTTCATTTTATTTTTAAGATGGTGAAACAAAATAGCCAGGATGCTGTGAATGAGGTTATAAAGTAGCCTACACTGTTCTCTTTGAAGATTTACCCAACGTGTCCTCGGGAGTATTTTCCATATCAAACTCACAAGAAAAGGATGAAAGACTGAACTTTGTGTCAGATGTCTCCGTTTTCCCCCATCTACACTGACATGGAGCAGCAGTATTTTAAAATGAAAACAGCCTCTTCAGCGTTTTCAAAATGCTCCATTTTCGGTGCTCGAAAACTCCGGGGTAGTGTGGATGAAAGGCATAACTGTAGCAAAACCTAAGTGTTTAAAAACAAAAACGTATTGTGTAGATAGGGCCTAACGCTACAAGCATTATCATTTTCTTTTGCTTTTGAATGCTCTTGAATTACTTAATTATACTCACAGATCTTAAAGGGCCGCGAAACCTGCCTCTTTCGGTTCAAGTCTACCGCAGACACACACAAATCGGTGCGTTTTTCTTTACATCCAAATAGGATCCAAGCAATCAAGCTAGAAAATATGATCAATTAAATTTTTTCAACTGAAACTTTCAGCAGACACAATTGGGTCCATCAGAGATTTATTTGACATCTTCTGAAAATGGGTATGATATGCCCCCTTTAAAGCCTCATAAATGGAACGTAAGTAGCTGAGCATTGTGTAGTTTCACTTAGGGCTGTGCGATAATACGATATTTAATCGTGGACGATAAAAATGACTCCACGATCCACTTTTTCAGAAAAATCGTTGTATCGCGATGCAGTATATAGTGCAGTGCTTCCGCTTCATTCATGCTTCCATGACTAGCGCCACGCCTAAATTCATCCCGCGACGGCAATTACTGCTTCATTCAAACATTCAGTCGTCTGTCGTTGTTGTTTTCTTAAATAGCGGGTTACAATCGCACCAAAACGTATTAAAAGGTAAGTGAATTATAACAGCGGGAACTTTTCTATAACCGCCGTTCGTCATTTGTTTAACCCTTTGAGGTGACATGCTGACTGACAGACGGGCTGACAGGACTCCGCGATGCGCGAGGCCAGCATACAGGCGCAGCTTTCAGTTAAGATGAACAGTTTCCATAAATATGCTTTATAAAGTTCTGTGGTTCTGCATACAATGACTTTCTCTTGCTGGAGTTTTTAGCCACTTCACTTTACCTCAGGACGCAATAATGCCGCTCTGAAGGTCTATTGGAGACATTCGTAAATATTCCTAGCAAATCTAATAAACGTTGCAGACATACGCGTTACATAAACGCACTAAATCACAGTTCAGCAGCGTTTATTTGAGGGCGCGCAAGAAGTGTGCACGAACACAGAGACGATCGGCTACCCGCATGCTCTATATTGGGCGTCTGCAGACTTGCGATCTCACCCGGTAATACTGCGCTCACGACATATGTCACTGAAATAAAACCATAAGTTGTTGGTAGATCTGTGTACAACTGGGCTATTTAATTAGTTTGTCGAGGGGTCCAGTTAATGAAGAGCATCGCAAATGATGGGCCAGAGATGACTTGCAATATACTGAAGTGATGACACAACAGCAATACAAGAGCTCATATGCAGTTTTTTGCTCCTTAAGATACCCACGTTGGCTTTTTCTACATTCAAATGTAAATATGTTGTATTTTGAAACTACATAACATCACTGCATTGTACAATGTGGCTTTTTTTATAAACACATTCAAATGTTGTATTGCAAAGCACAACAAAATCAATGCATTGCTCAAGTATTCTTCTACAAACACATTCATATGTTGTTTTGAACTGCATAACAGTCAAGGATGAAGCGATTATAGATTTTGGTTGTATGATTATATAGTCTGAAGAATAATCATGGTTTCATGGTTATCATGATTATTATGCATTTATTAAATTCAAAACACTACTAGATTTGTTAACTTTGTAAAAAAAAAAGTCATTTGCATGTTTGAAGGTGTTGCTGAGGATCTGTGTAATAAGCTCTCTGGTTTGAACTAAGATTTGTTCGATTTGTTAAATGTTCATTTTGATGATGCAGTAATTGTAATGCAAGTCTTGTTGAATGTTCTCTCTTTGCAGAATAGCACTTGCATTAAATGTTCACTTGATTAAAATATTCTTGAACATACATGGTAAGAGTATATCTTTATATGAGGACATTAGTTTAGTTGTATTGTACCTTTGTAATTTGCAAAATAGTCTTTAAAAATCTTTAAAAAATAGTCTTTTAAAAAAAAGAATCGGGATAAAAATCGTGAATCGTGATTTCCCCAAAAAAATCGTGATATGATATTTTTTCCATATCGCCCACCCCTAGTTTCACTCACTGGGTTTGTGGATGGAGGAAAACGCCGGCTGCTTGGTGAAACGGCTCGATTAGTTTCTGCTTTTGAAGATGAAACAGCTCTTTAAATGAGCAGGAACAGAACAGGGTCATCTGGTTTAGAATGGGGAAGTGGATGTGGGCTCTGGTAATGTGCTTGTTTTTCTGCGCTTTGATCTTGGTTTATTATCTGATAGATGTGTCACTGTGGATCTGGACTTTCATGCTCGAGCATTAGGTCTGTTTTCTATCAATTTTTGAAGCTTTACTCTGATGTTGGAGTAAAAACTGCTGATGCTTTTCTGAAAACTTGAAAACGCATGATTTTTTAATTTGTCAGTGAATGTAACTATAATGAATATTTTAGACTGGTCAGAGACAACTTTTAATAAGACATGAATGTTGGCGGTGGAGCATAGATTTAATATGCTGAGAACAGTGCTGATTCACTTCATCTCAACTTCAGCTCTGTTTTGAGTGGCATTGCTGCTTTTTTGGGGAGGCTTTTGGTGTTTTATTGACCGTAAAATTGTGGAGAACTGACAGGACATGATTCATAGGCGAGTTTGGATCAAATGATGCTTGTAGTTGCACAATTAAGATTTAAAAGGGACTTTTCAAAAATGTGCAAAAATTAATGAATTGTTCAAGAACATGCATTTTAGAAGAACAAATTTTTCCCCCCAGCCCTTTATTTATTTATTTATCCATTTATTTATTTACTATGGGGACCTGGAATCTCCACAGGGCAACAATAGAGTGCAGGGGGCCCGTGGAAATGTGTGAAGAAGATGGATGACAAAAAAAAATAAAATGTGACATGTTTTATTAAAATAAATAGACATCTGTAAAAAAAATCAAGTATTTTTTACAATAATATTTTTTGTGCTTGTGGACCATTGAACTATTTGGATTTTTTTTTAAATAAAAATTTAAATTAAATATAAAATAACTAATCTGTTAATAATTAATCTTGAAATCTGTTATATAATTTTTTATATTTTTTGACAGTACAAACTGGGTATTTAAACAAGACAGTCGGTGAATTTTACATTTTTGACAGGCTTTATTTTATTTTTTATTTATTATTATTATTATTATTAGTAGTAGTATTTTTATTATTATTTTAATACATTTTTATTCAGGTTCCTCTGTTTTTCATGGTCACATGATCTTTCAGAAATCATTGTATAATTGTGATTTGCTGCTTAATAATAATAATAATAATAATAATAATATTACATTATTATTATTATTATTATTATTATTATTATTATTATTAACAATTTTATTCATTCACTCATTCATTTTCTTTTCGGCTTAGTCCCTTTATTAATCTGGGATCGCCACAGCGGAATGAACCGTCAACTTATCCAGCATTTGTTTTACGCAGTGGATGCCCTATCAGCTGCAACCCATCTCTGGGAAACATCCATACACACTCATTCACACACATGCAGTACGGACAATTTAACCTACCCAATTCACCTATACCACATGTCTTTGGGCTCGTGGGGGAAACCAGAGCCCCCGGCGGAAACCCAGGCAACCACGGGGAGAACATGCAAACTCCACACAGAAATGCCAACTGACCCAGCTGAGGCTCAAACCAGCGACCTTCTTGCTGTGAGGCGAACGTGCTACTCACTACGCCACCATGGCACCCTAACAATTTTATTATTATTATTATTATTATTATTATTATTAATAATAATAATAATGTAGAATTGAGAATTATTATTATTATTATTATTATTATAATTGTTATTATTATTATTATTATGAGATTTGTTTTTTTCATCTTCAAGTAGAAAAACTCTCTTACTGTCATATTTGAATAATTTTATACATCCTTTCTGAATGAAATGAATGTCTTTTAAAAATTCTGACTGATCCCAAACTAATAGGCAGAAGTGTATGATTTAGCTTGTTTGTGCATCTTCCTGCTTTTATCACATCGTACCATAAGTGTTTTAAGCATTAATTAGGAAATTCATTTATTACAGGCTGGTGGGTGCTAAAATAGGAAGTGTCGTTTATTTAAGGAAACACATGCACAAAGGAGAAATGTTTTATTACAGGAGGAACCATATGGAAAGTGACAATGAATTTCAAGGAGACTCTTAATCATGTGCTAATAGTCCACTCAAAGCTCTAGCCCAAGAGCTCTGACTGTGCAATTCACACAGGAACACAGGTTATTTCTCTGAGCTTCTTATAAGTCATGTTTAGGCAGGAATGCAAAGTGTGTGTGTGTGTGTGTGTGTGTGTGCTATTGAACAAAGCATTGATGTTAAAATGCACTGTAATTGTGTAAAGAGCATTTGTGGCCTTTTATATAACAAGCTTTTATCTAAGGCAAGTATTTTTTAAACTGTCCATGAATTTGTCTGGACTCTATTTTGCCACAGCGGAATGAACCGCCAACTTATTCAGCATATGTTTTACACAGTGGATGACCTATCAGCTGTAACCCAGTACTGGGAAACATCCATACACGCTCATTCTCACAATCTAGCCAATTTAGCTTATTCAATTCATTTATATCGCATGTCTTTGGACTGTGGGGGAAACAGGAGCACCTGGAGGAAGCCCACACCAACACAGGGTGAACATGCAAACTGATCTGATAAATCTTCCGATCTATTATTCAAAAACATAGTTGAATAGAGTCTTATGATACGTTGCAACTCTATCTTCTGTGTATTTCTTTTCACACACTGAATGCATCTTTGCTTATAAAACCCAAGATGCGGTGGTCAGGAGTGGGTTTAAAAAAGCAAAGAGACTCAATATTATGAACATGTTGAAAAAAATGGACCCTTTAAACATAGGAAAACAATATGATATGATTAGCACTTGACGATTCATCATATAACTCGGGATATTCTCACTGGAGGCATCTCATCACCCACTCAGCAGTGGACCAATCAAAAGAGCTCGGAAGTGGGACAACCTTTATGAGCAGTAGAAAGTTTTATTTTCTCCGCCATGATATAACGTTAAATAATACAGTTGTCATGCCAACTTTCTACTATAAACAGAAGCTCACAACGGTTGTCCCACTTCCGAGCACTTTTGATTGGTCCACTTCTATGGAACTGACAGTGATGAGCTGTCTCCTGTGAAAATTGACGATATTTCAACTTGACATCGCGTCTAAAAAACGCAGAGCTCACATGCACGGCACTTCAAAAGATGTGAGACGCACATGTCCGTCCAGCACGTTTACTTACAATAGAAAAGTAGCGCATTCGAGAGGAAGAAACGCATTCTGTGAACGGCCCCTTATTCCTCTAAAAGACATACTGTAGAATTTCTGTTACATTTTTCATCATCACTCCCCAGAGTAGTTTGTCCAGAATTCTAGATTACCAACACTTTCTTTCTCCATTCATTGTTGGAGTTGCTCGCAGAGACAGTTAGTGCTTTATTTTGGAGGACTGCCTGTCCAGTGGAGCAAACAAAGAGCATCAGTCTGTGGGCATCAGTCCCGCTGCTGCTTTCTCTTAAAGTGGAGCTCTCAGTGAGTCTCTTCTGCTGGATATTCCATTGTTTTCTTGTATGGATCATGTTGAGGTCTTCCTGCATTTTAGTGCACGTTAAATTGGTGCCTGTGTTTGGGTCAGAACTTAATTTAACAAATGAACCACTTTGTATCATGTTTGTTATGGAAGAGCTTGTGCTTACACATTGTTGCTGTTATTGTACAACGTTTATTACGTTCATGATACATTATTTAACTCGGGATATTCTGGACAAAGCCACAATGAGCTCCACCATGGTAAAACGGTGAATAAACAGTGTTGGGAGTAACGCGTTATAAAAGTAATGTATTACAGTAATGTATTACATTTTCCTGTAACGCAGTAGTGTAAGGCATTACTAATGCATTTTTAGTAATATTTTACTCGGTACATGTTCAGTAACGCGTGCGTTACAACAAACTTTTCGCCCGCAAGAGATTAACAAATAAAAATAGCGCAGTTCTTTTTTCCTGTTCGTGGTTAGTGAATATACGCGCGGCGTGTGTTGTCATTCATCTCCCTCCGGCTATTGGAACTGTATACTTTGAACGCGGAATGATTTCAGCTTCTGAGCTCGAGGTCCGGGGCGATTGGCTCAGCCCGGTGCGCAGTAATCTTAAACCCTAACGCACAGCGGAAAAGCGGAAAATTGATTCGCGAGATGCACGTAAGTACATATGGTGTTATTTTTACTGACAAACGTATTCATGTAATACGAGCGAGCGAACGCGCACCGGTTTTTCCTCGCGTGCACTCAAAACACGGCTGCTCACGTACGGATGATGTGCTCTCGTTCTGTCAGATGATGCAGACTCACAAGTTGTGCCTTGTGTTTCCTCCTGTTTTTGTGCTTTTGCTCTAAATATTATAGTATCTTATACTATATATCCATAGATATTTCTACACTTTTTTTCCTACAGGTTGAGGTAAATTCTGAAATAAATACTAGTGTTTTTGAGTGTTAGGTACACTGCCTATGTTGTAGGCTAGTATAAGTTTCAACTTGTTAATAAATGCTTCAGCATACAGTAGTAGGAATAGTGAACTGATAAAATAAAATACAAAGTGTAGTTTTACTACAGTAAAGTGTGGTGAATTGTAGAATAATATACACTAATATTGTAAGAAAAAAAAACTACAGCACTGGGTAATTTGTTTATATTACACTTGTTGTGTTACCATAGCAACTATAGTTTTACCAAAACAGATTCATTGAAGTACTTTACTATAGTATTGTTCAAAACACTGTACATGCCAATAGACATGTTCAGGGGCCCTGTGGAACAGCTTTTCCTCAAAATGAACAGGGAAAATGTTCTCCAAAATCTCATTAACAATGTGGAAGACCACATTTTATTTATTTGAAGAGTAAATAGTACAGTAGGCTATAATACCTTATCAAGTTTTTTTCTATATTCTATTAGTAACATTTCTGCTTGCGTTAGTTATATATATTTTTAAATGTTTTTATTTGATTAGTATGGTGCACCTTTTTTTAAAATAAAATGTATTCTTTGCACTCAACATCTATTCTCTGTGTCTTTAATTATTGGAAACTGGAAATATCTCATCATATAACACACAGCCAAAAATGTTTTGGTTTATTATTATATAAAAAATGTATATGTAAGTCTATTTTAGTATTTTGGTTATTAATAATAGTGGACCAATATAAATCATATCAAAAAGCACGAAAGGAAGAAGGAACACAAGACACACATTGTGAGTCTGCATATAATCTCACTGAGCGAGCAGTGTACCGAGAGCGTGCAAGAACGTGTGCGTGAGCAGTGCATATTTGAGAGAGCGTGAGGAAATTTGCATGCAAGCAGCGTATATTTGAGAGCTCGCAAGCAGTTTTGTCCACAAAGAGGAAATCTGTGCACAGGCATTATATTGAGAAAGCTACTGTATGTTCATCATGCTCACTTTGTGCAGGACAGTTTTGTGTTGTGAGCCACTTTAATTTAAAGTGAATAAAAAAATGGCAACAATAAGAAAAAAAAATCTGCATCTTGTCATGACATTGGAGTTTACATATAGGCCTGTAGTGTCTAATTTGAATATAGTCAAGCTATTCAGAGATATTGCCAGATAATCACTTTACCTCTACCATACTTTTAACAGACTTAGATCATTTGTGATTCTGGCTTCCATGCTTTCTTGCATTGTCTTGAGCCTTCACATTGCCAATTATATACTATATTGTTAGTAGCCTGGATAGGTCACAGTCATTCTGCTACATCATATCACTTTCTACTGGATGTAAAATGCTCTGCAGTACGTTTGGTCATTTTAGAATGTTTAGCTCTAATTCTGTAGTTATTTTGGTGAAAGTAACTAAAAAAGTAATATGTAGTCATGTAACATATTACAATTTTGAGACAGTAATATTGTAAGGTAAGGGATTACATTTAAATAACAGTAACAAGTAATCTGTAATGTATTACAGCTTTGAAGTAACTTGCACAACACTGTAAATAAAGCAGTGGTCATGCCAGCTTTCTATTATAAACAAAAGCTTGCAACGGTTGTCCCACTTCCGAGCTCTTTTGATTGGTCCACTGCTATGGAACTGACAGTGATGAGCTGCCTCCTGTGAAAATTGAAGATATTTCAACTTCTACAAAAACGCAGTGCTCAAGTGCATGGCACTTCAAACGATGTGAGACGCACACGTCCATCCATCTCGTTTACTTTGTTGCTGTTATTGTACAACATTTATTTCATTCTTGTGGTCAGTGTTGGGTAAAAGGCATTATAAGTAAAGTGAGTTATGTAATACTACTTTTTTTAACCATCGAGCAAAGAAACGCATTACATTAAAAAAATTAAGTAATATTATTTGAGTTACTTACTAAAAAAAATGTAATTTGAGTTACTGTTTCTTTTAATTAACTTAAAAAAAAATATTGCTAAATTAGCATAGTTTTTTTTAATGCAAAAAATAAATGGTGTAGCTTATTTTTATTTATTTATCAGCATCCCCATTAGCCATTAGCAAGGTAGTGGCTATTCTTCCTAGGGTCCATCAAACACAAAACAAAATTACATTAATCCATAACAACAAAGACCAATACAAAACATAAAAATACAAAATTCATACATAACATCTAGGTCAACAATCCACTTAATATTGTGCTATTAAATATTTCTTCAACAATTTTTTTTAACCTCATTTCACTTGTTACAAAGCATCTAATGTCTGATGGCACACGTTTCATTCCATGTTTTATGCTTATACAGTGCATTGTTAATTGCAAAGCTCCATAAAAAATAACTAAGTGACACAATTTTTTGGGAAGTAACTCAGTATTGTAATGCATTACTTTTAAAAGTAACATTCCCCAACACTGCTTTTGGTGCTAGCAATTTCACGGTCATGGGATTAACTCATGAACATTTTTCAGTGTTGGTTGATTTATTTCCAAGTTTCTGCCAGATTGTAAATGTTATGACGTTGCATAATATGTAAGGCAAACATATTAATTAATTTCATAGTAGATAAATCTGTTGATTTATTCCTTAAATTAATTTCACATTTAGCCCAGTGGTGTTCGCACAGAAACAATATGCAAGCTGCAAAAATATACTGTAGCTACATATTTTTTAATTATTATGATTATAATTATTATATATGTTTTTTAGAGATTTATTTTGCATTAATGCATTAAATTAATCAAAAGTGAAGACCTTTAGCAGTAATGTTACATTAAAAAATAATAATGTTACAAAGTATATAATTATAAAGGTATTTCAAATATATTATTTCTATAATATAATATTTCCACATGAATAAAAGTTTGTAAAATGACCACTGGTAATTTGTGTGCTAGAAATAAAGCAAAAGCACTATTCGGATTTGTGACCAATCAACCAGAGCATCTGTAATATACATATACTGTGGTATTTCATAGTTTATATAGTCAACTTGTTTTGAAAGTGTGTATGACAGGAGAATTTTTTTCAGCTGTTTTAGTGCCGGTATTGACAGTGATGGCAGGAGATTGGTAGTAGATGTACAGTAAACCTCTCTAATCTTCTTTTCCCCCACTAACCGAGATCATGTCGTGAGGCTCTCGTTTATGACCTGTGATCTCTTATTGACTTTCCTGGAATTACCATCATGCCCAGTTGCACATATGACATGTTTTACAAATTAAGCTATAGTTGATTGCTATTGGGTTTGAGTGACCCATCAGGCCTGCCTACATCATCTGAAGAATGCTGGGAAATGGATGAGATCAGATCAGAGGGTGTTTCCTTCACTTCCTCCTTTAGTCAGTCTCTATAGGTGCTTGACTCAGTAACCAAGTGCTCAATGTTCCAGCTGAACGTTTTCTTCCTGAAGAGTGAGGCGGTGTAAGAAGAATAATCAATAGTTTGAGCGTTGTGCTTGCCGCATTTATTTTGTTGGAAGTTTTGGGTTTGTTTCCTGTTGTCTGAATGACACATTTTGTTTTGAAATGTAAGGAAAGTGATGCAAAGAAATTCCACAACTTAAGAATTATTGCAATTTTGGATGTAATTCTTTTTTTATTAAAATTGATATTTATTGATCTTGTATTCATGTTTTTAATAGTTTTTTTTGCACATTTTGTGTCACCATGTATTTTTTTGTACACTACCTGACAAAACTCTTGTCGATTCTAGTTGTAATGAATGAATACTTTTAAGACACTATTAGGTGTTGTCACGATACTGAGTTTCGAAACTGAAGATCAGTCGATTCATCAGCGGATCGCTCGTATGTCATAGACAGACCAGCTGATCTTCACAGCTTTACAACGCTACAGTGTCCCTATATCTGTGTAAACTGAAGAGCCGTGAACTGATGACCTTCATGGCCAATCACAGTCATTTCTGTTGAGTATGTGAACACAATGGCAAATCAGCAGTGTTTAAAAACACGCTCAAGTACAACAAAAGTTAGTACATTTGATTTGCCAAAATGCGTACCGTTTCGCATAATATCTTTGAAACACAGTCCCTCCCCTGCTGTCTAAAGTCACGTCTCCTGAAATCACGAACGCACGCACCTTAAAGATGACAGTTGACAACCCACTAGATCAGTGGTTCTCAAACTTTTTTCACCAAGTACCACCTCAGAAAAAAAGGCTCTTCAAGTACCACAATAATGATTGGTTTTGAAATACAGCAGCACAGTAGGCCTAATTAAGCAGCTACAGCACTGCACAGGTCAAAAACAAGGCAAACTAATTCTTATTATTATAAATATTTACTATTGTCAGCCTCTTTAACAATTATAAATATAAATTTTGAAATATATCATGTGTTTCTATATGACTAATTTGTATATCTTTGAAATTTAAACATTAACTTGTATTTTAAATAAATGAATTGGATTTACATATTTAAATTAGAAATTATATCTGCTTACTGCGCAATAGAGTAGGCTTTGTGTGTCAGAAAAGCAAGCGATTAAACTATACCTTTCAACACTGGAATACAAAAATACGGGATACGCCCCCAACAGCTACAATTATGGGGAGAAATTTCACTTGAGATGACAGAATACATAACAAACATTAAAAAATGTTAATTAAAATAAAAGGTTTAGCCTAATAAAATCAATTTACTGATCATATCCGTGTTATCGTATGTGTTAAAGGATTAAAGTGTTCACATTTTTTACCTTAAATATTCAGCAATTCCTTTGCGTACCAAGGCAAGGCAAGGCAAGGCAAGTTTATTTATATAGCACATTTCATACACAGTGGCAATTCAAAGTGCTTTACATAAACAGGAATAAAATTTAAGTATAAGAAAATAAAAGCAAATAATAAAAAACAGATAAAAACAGATTAAAATGAGTTAAGACAAGTTATAAAAGAATGAAAAGAAAAGAAAGACACAATAGTGCGATCTGTCGGACGTAGCACAGTGCTCATTCAGTAAAGGCACAGCTAAACAGATGTGTTTTCAATCTTGATTTGAATGTGCCTAATGTTGGGGCACATCTGATCATTTCTGGAAGCTGATTCCAGCAGCGAGGGGCGTAATAGCTGAAAGCAGATTCACCCTGCTTTGACTGAACTCTTGGAATTTCTAGTTTATGTGATCCTAAAGATCTGAGTGATCTGTTAGGTTTGTATTCAGTGAGCATATCTGTAATGTATTGAGCTCCTAGGCCATTTAGTGATTTATAGACAAGTAATAATACTTTAAACTCTATTCTGAATGTAACTGGGAGCCAGCGTAGAGACCTGAGGACAGGTGTGATGTGCTCTGATTTCCTGGTTCTGGTCAGAATCCTGGCCACAGCGTTCTGGATGAGCTGCAACTGTCTGACTGTCTTTTTGGGAAGGCCAGTGAGGAGCCCATTACAGTAATCCACCCTGCTGCTGATAAAAGCATGAACAAGTTTCTCTAAGTCTTCACTGGAAACAAAACATCTAATTCTTGCAATGTTTTTGAGATGATAGTATGCTGATTTAGTTACTGCTTTGACATGACTGTTGAAACTCAGATCTGACTCCAGAGTCACACCAAGATTCTTGACCTTATTTTTTGTTGTATGACCCTTAGAGCCGAGGTACGCATTCACCTTGAGAACCTCATCTCTGTTCCCGAATGTAATGACTTCAGTTTTCTCTTTATTTAACTGAAGGAAGTTTTGGCACATCCAATTGTTAATTTCATCAATGCATTGGCAGAGGGTGTCAATGGGGCTGTAGTCATTAGGCAGTAAGGCTATGTAGATCTGAGTGTCATCAGCATAGCTGTGGTAGGAGATTTGGTTCTTTTTCATTATTTGGCTCAGAGGGAGCATATAAAGGTTGAACAGGAGAGGTGCCAGAATTGAGCCTTGTGGGACTCCACATGTCATGGGTGTCCACCTCGACCTATGGTCACCTATACTGACATAGTAACCTCTCCCTTCAAGGTACGATCCGAACCATTTGAGGACCGTCCCAGACAGCCCAACCCAGTTTTCCAGCCTATCCAGAAGTATGCTGTGATCGACAGTGTCGAATGCAGCACTGAGATCGAGCAATACCAGCACTGTTAGTTTGCCTGAATCTGTATTTAGGCGGATATCATTGATTATCTTTATAAGGGCGCTCTCTGTACTGTAATGTGCTCTGAACCCAGATTGAAAATGGTCTAAACACCCCTTCAAGCTTAAGAACCTGTAAACCTGGTTAAAAACAACTTTTTCAATGATTTTGCCAATGAAAGGGAGATTTGAGATTGGCCTGTAGTTGCTCAGTAGGGTGTTATCCAGGTTGCTCTTTTTCAAGAGGGGTTTAACTACTGCAGTTTTAAGTGAGTTTGGAAAAATCCCTGAGAGAAGTGAAGCATTCACCACTTTCAGAAGATCCATTTCTAGACAGTTAACTAGAAGAAAGCCTGCGTACCACTAGTGGTACACATACCACAGTTTGAGAACCACTGCACTAGATCATGTCATTCGCCAGTTAGAAAACTTTATAGTACTTTATGATACTACAATTCTCAACGAAAAACTGTATCATATCTAGCATGTTTTCAGTTGTGTAGCAAGCAAAACTTGTCAAAATGTGTGATTTATTTATGCATGCAAGGATCGCTGGTCTCACTCTCTCACGTGCTTTGTCCTAAAGCGACTACTGTATGCTTAGTGGTTGGTCGGCGGGGTGCAGGAATTTCAATTATTACTAAGCCGTACTTATATGCTATTTCAGAGCAAATATTCAAAGCAGCATGGTAAACAATATAGCGAGCACGTTGTCAAATATGAACCAATGTGATGTAAATATAAAACCAACTTCAGCTCAGTAAAACAAGCTAGGCGGAATAGCACTATTTACTGATGTTTTGTTGTTAATCTAAATAAAAATCTACATTATGGATGCTGTAAAAGGTCCCTTATGAAACTGAAAATAGTCACATCAATTTATCGCCGGAAGATGAACAACACTTCTGTGCATATAACCCGTTCATAACAACACAATCTAGCTTTGCATGACTAAAATAGTTTTAAAACAGTACATTACCTGTCTAACAGATGTACTTCAGCCATGGTGTCGTGCTTCCTCCAGTGTGCAAAAGCAACTCCAATATTGATTCAGGATTTTAAAAAGTTTTGATTCGTCGGCTCCAATAGCCTAGTAGTTAGTGAGTCGACACATAGCACCGAAGTGCTCAACGTGACCAGAGTTCGATTCTCGACTCGAGGTCCTTTGCCGATCCTTTCCCTATGTCTGCTCCCCACTCTTTCCTGTCTGTCAATCTCCACTGTCCTATCAATAAAGGTGAAAACCCCTAAAAAAAAAAAGTTTTGATTCAGAATTTGTTTTTACCACTGTCACTCTCTTGTGTGCACGTGAATGTGGTGCCCGTGTACGCACAAACAGCAGATCTGCGTGAATGGCTGTGCAGATGTACAAATTTACATTTGTTGACATACAGTTTGGGCTAATTATGGGAATTATCGGCCTGACAGATTTTAATTAAACTAACATTTTATGCCTTACCCAGAATATAAAAATACATTTAGATCATTTACTTTAATCAGTACTATTGGAATGTGAAGAGACTTTTAACCAGCACAACAAAACATGTTTCTGAAGACAATCACCTACTGCATCTTTAATCGGTTTGATTATTAAATAATCTTTACTTTCATTTCCCAGTGTTTCAGTAAAAGCAAATTCCTCTGCATTACTAATAAACACACAACATGCACATTCTAAGAACACACACACCAATGGATACTAAACGTTTAAAAGTTTCCTCAGCAGTGCGCAGCGTTGAAATATTTAAGTGAACGCCGTTGTCCTGCAGACCGCTGCAGTCTCTTGGGATTTCTTGAGAGCGCGTGTGTGTGTGTGTATACACTAATACACTCCATATGTACACACACAAAGATGCAGGTATTGATCTGTGTGTGTGTGCAAATGTAGGCCAGTTGTGTATCAGGATTACATAAGAAGAGGAGCCGGCAGAGTGGTAGCGAGAGAGAGCGAGAGTGCAGACATGAAAACGGTGCTGTGCCGAAAGTGGGCACGCGCTGTGCAGTCGTTCAGGACTCGCCGTGGCTCCGTGAGTCTTATTTATAGTCCCTCTCTCTCTCTCTCCCTCACTCGCTCGCTCTCCGGGTGCCTAATCTTCTCCGCCTCAGAGCTTAATTAGATTGGAGGTCGGGTGGCCATGGGGAGAGATGAGTGTGAACTGGCTCCCCTTTGGTTGCTGCGTGCGCCTGCAGAGAGCCCAGAGATGGAGGCGGCGCGGAGGGGCGCGAATCGAGGTGCGGGGGGAGACCGAGGAGCTAAGGAACAGCTTCATCATCCTCTTCTCACCCAGGCATGCGTCATGCCTGCTAGGACTGATGGTGGGGACGGAAAAAAAGAAGCAGGCGCTGGCGGTGGCTTGATCCTCCAGGGATAAACCCTTCCATCAGCTGCCACCTTAGAGAGAAGATTGTCGTGTTTCTTCCCTCCACCCCCCCTTTCTCGTTCCCTAGATCCCGCAGTAGGCTTGATTTGTACGGAGTCGGTTTGTATGGCGTTAGTGGGCGTGTGTGCAAAGTTTTTGTGGTCAACGTGTGTTTATCTGAGAAAGTTGCATTTGTGTTAGTGTTTGGTCGTAAATGTCTGTTTGATGTTAACATTACGAAGCGTGTGTGTGTGTGTGTGTGGGATATAATGAGCCGGTGTTGCAGGTGCAGGTGTGTGTGTGTGGACTTCGCTGGCTCCTGTCGCATAGCGTAGCTTTTGCTGGCAGCGGCTCTTGCACTGCCTCTGTTGATCCATCTGCCGTGCTGTTTAAACTCTTTCTCTGTCTGGGGTTTGTGCTTGGGTCATTGCTGGGGGAGCAGGTGTTTGGGTCTCGGCGTCCCTCAGGTGTGAGGCGTATTTTTAGAGTGACTGACTGGCAAAGCGGCGTGTGAGAATTGATGTGTGTGTGTGTGCGTTTGGGCGATGTGCTGAGGATCATTTTGGAAGAAAATTATGCAACTTTATGAATATTGTGATCATTTTGATAGAATTTTTAGAGTAGTTTTGGAAACCCCACCTTGCGTCAGAGATATAAGAGCACAAATCGGTGTAAAATAGGTGTGAATATTTTGTAAAATTTGCATTATACTTTGTAATACATGTTTTTTTTTTAATGATCAGTTTTAACCAGTTCAAAGCTTTACTTTGTAATAAGTAAAGTTTCCTTCTTTTAATTTTTCATATGTTTGAGTACTTAAGCAGAATGTATGTCAACACTGCTGTTTATTACTACATATTGCATGGAAATGAAAGTAATTATATAAAATTTTTCTTGTGACATCTCCAAACTGCTCTTGTATCTAAAACTTCTATCTAAATCTCTATATATTCTTGAGATTAGCATCACTCAGACATTTATTTCACTGTAAGAATGTTATTTACAATGAATATTCAACTGAAAAGCGGCGTGTGAGAATTGATGCGTGTATGTGCAGGTTTGAGTTATGTGGTGAGGATCATTTAGCAAGAAAGTTTATTATGCAGCTTTATGAATGTTGTGGTCATTTTAATGTTATTTTTAGAGTAGTTTTGGAACATCATCCTGCATCAGACCTTTAAGAGCATGAAACGGCATAAAATCAGTGTCAATAATTTTGTAAAACCTGCATTATGCTTTGTAATGTACATTATTTTTATTATTTTATGTGATCAGTTTTAATCAGTTCAGAACTTTACTTGTGATGAAGTGTAGTTTTCTTCTTTTATTTTTTTCAGAATGTTTGTCAGCACTGCTGTTTTTTACTACAAATTGTTAGAATGGTCCATGGAGATGAAACTAATTATATATACATTTTCTTGTGATAACTCCAAACTGCTCCTGTATCTGAAACTTGTAACTGCTCCAATGCTTAGAATCTCTATATGTTCTTGAGATTAGCATCACTTTGACATTTATTTCACTGTAAGAACGTTATTTACAGTGAATATTCACCTGAAAAGCGGCATGTGAGAATTGATGTGTATGTCTGTGTGCTGGTTTGAGTTGGGCGATGTGCTGAGGATCATTTAGCAAGGAAGTTTATTAATATTATGGTCATTTTAATGTTATTTTTAGAGTAGTTTTGGAACATAGTCTTGCATCAGAGCTTTAAGACCATGAAACGGCATAAATCAGTGTCAATAATTTTGTAAAACCTGCGTTATGCTTTGTAATGTACATTATTATTAGTATTTTATGGGATCAGTTTTAATCAGTTCAGAACTTTACTTGTGATGAGGTGTAGTTTTCTTTTTTAAATTTTTCATATGTTTGAATACTGTAGTAGAATGTTTGTCAACACTGCTGTTTCTTACTACAAATTGTTAGATCGGCGCATGGAGATGAAACTAATTATATATCCATTTTCTTGTGATATGAACAAGATGAACTCCAAACTGTATCTGAAACTTGTAACTGCTCCAATGCTTAGAATCTCTATATTTGCTTCAGATTGGCATCACTTTGATATTTATTTCACTGTCACAAAGTTATTTACAATGAATATACACCCTAAAAACGGCGTGTGAGAATTGATGTGTATGTTTGAGTGTGCGTTTGGGCTTGGTGATGTGTTGAGGATCATTTATCAAGGAAGTTTATTATGCAACTTTATGAATGTTGTGGTTTTAATGTGATTCATTTATTTTTATTTTTTTATTTTTTTGGGGAACCTTATATTAAATCAGAGCTTTAAAGGGGTGGTCCACTACGATATCATATTTTAAACTTTAGTTGATGTGTAATGTATTTGTGTGAACATAAACAGCATCTCTGAACGTAATACGCTCAAAGTTCAATGCAAAGGGAGACATTGGCTTTTACAGAGTTAGCTTAGCAAAGCCTATAACAAAAGAAGTTTGGAGACTACAAAAAAATACATCTGGGTTAATGATGTCATAAACCCTTCAGATTATGTGCATACACCCTGCGCAGTGAAGGGGCGTGGCCAGAGGCGCTGTAATGTTATAGCGGAGAAAACTAAAATGGCGTCCAAACACTGCTACTTCCACAGAGCTTCTTCTGTTTCTGTATTTGGGCTTTCAAAGGACACGACACAAAGACAGATGTGCTGACAGTTTCTTATTAATTATGTTCCAGAGAATTATTAAAAAAGATATAGCTAGCATTTGAGAAAGGTCATTAACAGTTATACTGACTGACAGTATTTACACAGCAGAGGCAAAGCATATGCTAGTAGAGGCGTGATGCTGCCATTATGTTAGCTGACCAATCAGAGCCTCTTGAGGGCGGGCTTTCAGAGGAACTAGGAAACATGACAGTCGTTTTCATGTTAGCTGAGTATAATCAAAGTAATATATATTAAAATAAATATGATTTTTTTTTTTACAAATGAAGCATGAGTACACATTGATTTGCACCACATAAACACAAGCCTTAAAAATACAATCTGGACCGCCCCTGTAAGGTTTTAACAATGTAGAATAGATCTGTCTAAAATAATGTTTACGGTATGTACAGCTTTGCAGTTGATGTGAATTTCTATGAATCAGTTCAGTTTGAATCGATTTGAAGCTTTACTTGTGAAAAGTGAAGTTTCCTTCTTTTAATTTTTTCATATTTTTGAATAGTTTAGCTAAATGTACGTCAACGTAGCTGTTTATGTGTGTGCATTTGGGCTGGGTGATGTGTTGAAGATCATTTAGTGAGGAAATGTATTATGCAACTTTATAATTGTTGTGGTCATTTGAATGTTTTTTTTTCTTATTAGTATTCTTCATTTAATTATTCTTATTGGAACCTTGCTTTAAATCAGAGCTTTAAGAGCATAAAACAGTGTAAAAATAGTGTAAATTAATGTGTACAGGATGCATTATGCTTTGCAATTGAATTTTTTTGCAATAGCAATTGAATGCAATTGAATGAATTTTTAGGAATCATCGATTTAAAGCTTTAATTGTGATAAGTGCTTTCACTCTTTAAATTTTTCATATATTTAAATACTTTAGCAATATGTACTTCAATGTTGCTCTTTATTACTACACATTGTTATATCGGTGCATGGAGATGAAACTAATTACAATGTAAAAAATACGGGCTTCTACACAATTCCTTCATGTTATCCAAACACAAATCGAGTTAACTTAATAGTTTTTACACATTTAAGTGGATTGAACATAAAACTTTTAAGTTGGCACACAAGTCTCAAGAATTATGTTGATTCAACTCATTTTAGTAGTTTGAACAACCAGCAAAAATATTTTTTTTGAGTGTACATGTAAGTTTTCTTGTGATATTTCCTAGTTGAAGAAATCTCCCAACCTGATTTCACCAAGTCATGTTGCTGGGTTAACATTTATGTTGATCCTGCAACAACATTCCAATCAGCCAGAATAAAGGCATACGTTTACAGTTTGTTTTAAGTTTAGGCTTACGGTTAGCTTTATGCACTTCTACATGATTGTTATCTATCTGTTATTCCCCCATGATTTTGGGAGTAATTTACAGTTATGGTTGGGTTTAGAGGTAGGGGATAGGTATGGTTATATTTTCAAACCAAAATTATGTTCCATGATCAACATGGATGATCAGTTTTTAATGTAATTTCAAAGGTTTTTCTGTTAAATGACACTGAGATGTTGTATTTTTATATGTGTGTTTAGGTATGAGGATAATTTTGGGTAGGCAGATATTATAGCTAAATTAGTATTACAGTACTTCTTTCATTTAGAGTAGAATAACTCTCAAAAAATTCACTCAAAATAACTAGCTGCTTGTTCAAACTACTTATTTAATATGAGTTGAACCAACACAAAGTTTTTCTGGGACAACTTAGTTGTTTGTTGTGCGCTTTATTATAACACAACTTTTAGAATACATTTCGATTCACTTTCGCAATGCATACGTTTTACTTTGAACAGTGTTTCTTGTATTTTCAAAATGTTTTTACACAACTAGTGACACCAAAAAATGGATATGGGGAGCTTTTCAAAGCTTTTCAAAAAAAACAAATCCAGGTGTAACACCCTAAAATAGCTTTAGAACGTGAGGGGTTAATGTGTTTTAGTTGCTACATTAAGCAGTGTTAATCTACTTAATCTACGCATCTGTTCTGGATAAGACCCTTTTAAGCCATTTCTGAGAAAAAAAGATTAGGTGTAATTTATATTACTTATAAACGGGTCACAGACGAAAAGGGAATCAAAGAATAAACATGTAATCCAGCTTTCATTTGGTTTCCCTCACAACACTAAAGTTTTTTGGTTCCACTTTATATTAAGTGTCTTTAACTAAAATGTACTTGCACTCAAAATATAAACACAATGTACTTACTGTCTTCATAATGTATTGCAGAACACGATTGAGGTGGAATATAGGTAGGGTTAGTGACAGGTTTGATGGTATGGGTAAATTTTAAGTGTGGGGTAAGGTGCAAGTGATGGCCAACAGTGTAATTACAAAGGCAAATAATTCCAGATGTAATTACATGTAGGTATTTAACTAAGCAGAAGTACAACGTAAATGCATGTATTTACACAATTAATTAATTAATTAATTCATTCATTCATTCATTCATTTTCTTTTCAGCTCAGTCCCTTTATTAATCTGGGGTCGCCACAGTGGAATGAACCGCCAACTTATCCAGCATATTTATGCAGCGGATAGCCTTCCAACCACAACCCAACACTGGGAAACATTCATACACTCTCAGTCACACACACATTCATACACTACTGACAATTTAACTTTCCCAATTCACCTATACCAAATGTTTTTGGACTTGGAAACCGGAACACCTGGAAATGCCTACTGACCACACAGAAATGGCTACTGACCCGGCCGAGGCTCGAACCAGCAACCTTCTTGCTTTGTGGTGATCATGCTACCCACTGCGCCACCGTGACACCTGTATTTACACGATGTACATTTTAACGAATTATTAATTTCAGTGTAAGTACATATTAGTTAAGGCCACTTTATATAAAGCGCGACCTACTGTAGTTTTGTTTTGTTTTTTGCCACAAAATATTATGACTGTCTGAAGTTTTTACCTTTATTTTACAAAAGGTTGTCTTACAAAATGTAATTAATTATAACAAAAATTTGCAGCTTTTTGAAATGTAGTATTTTTTTTATTGTTTTTTTTGTGGAAAAAGTCATTAATTTACACATTTTCTTTCTTTTTTTTTAAACAATAACTAAGGGTAAACAAGAACATTGAAAACCCCTCAGTCTCTCATCCCACCCCTCAAGTGAAGCAAAAAAAAAACTATTAGCACCTACAGTACATAACTTATAAATAAAGCAACTAAATAAATATACATAAAGTCTAAATGACTAATAAAAAGGGCAGTTTGTAGCTTTAACTTGTAGCTCATACACTGGAGTGTATGTCGGAAATTGCACAGTAATTAGGAAAGTTGTTTTGTATTTTGTACTGTGATGTTTTTTGAAGCTCTTGTTGGTGTTTTTTTTTTATATTATTTCCCATATTAAGGAGCTTGAATGAACACATTAGCATTGATTATAGAAGGAATTTTCATCCAGGCCACCTATTAATCAGCCTGATCATGGTCATACAGCTTGAGTGCTTTACATATGTGTTTGTTAATTCATTTAGCAGAAATAAGTATTTCCCAAGACACTGTAAACAAAATTCTTGCTGGCTTACATTTTTAGTTGAATCAAATGATCTTTTCTAGTTAGGGCTGGGCTGATAAACGATATTATATTGAATTTAGGCATGGGCCGGTATAAGATTCTGATGGTATGATAACCTTGGATAAAAATATCACTGTTTCACGGTATGACGGTATTGTGATTACTGCTCTAAAATATATTCTTATTAAATGTCTGGCTAAAAACAAAACCCCTTTCCCCCTTGAACACAATATATTTTATTTTGAGGAACATTTAAAATATTTTGGGGCTAAATAATTCAAGTAAATCATTGACTTCTGCGGTCTTCATTTGTTTTAAAAACACAGATGTCTTTACAATTTACACATAAAAAGAAAAAAAAAATCGTACACATACCTTAGGAACAGTAAAGCAGAAAATTTTGGCGGTATGAAAATCTTGACTTTTCCAAACCGCGGTATACCTTGAAAACGGTTACCGTCCCATGCCTAATTGAATTGTGGTATAATTTATGTCAATAACTATGATAAGCTCTGGACTTTTTTACTCCATATTGATCTAAGAGCCAGTCACACAGCAGAAATGTGCAATAATAGGAATCTAAAAGTGTGTTGATATTAGAGATGTAGGGAATTTTCGGCCACCTTTAATGATTCATTTAATGGACCCTCGAATATTTGTTGCTTCGGTGATTGTTGGGGTACTGTTTTAAATCTGAAAGCATTAACAACTTATATATATA